>VWZY01001294.1:5922-16575 GCA_013399075.1 Chloroceryle aenea | reverse complement strand
ACCCATTTTTTTTTTCTTAACTGTCATACTCAGTGTGTTGTTTATCTTCATAAATGATATTAATAAGAATTGCATAAGATATTCTGTATGGGGAAGAGCAGAATTTGGGTTACTGAAGGAGCTAGTTAGTAAGATCCCCAAGGATCTGCTTTTGAAGAGGTCCATGAATGCTGGTCAGTTTTTAAGAGCCATCTCTTAAGATCACAGGAGCAAGCAACTCCGAAGTGTTCGAAGTCAAACAAGCAGGACAGAAGTCAGGCTTAGCTGAGCAGGGATCTTATTCTAGAACTTCGGCAGAAAAGGAAAGTGTATGGACACGTACCAACATTGGAAACAAGAAACGAGGGAGGGCAGAGATATTGTTCACCACTGTAGGCAAAAAATTTGTGTGACCAAAAGCTCGATTGGAGTTCAGGCTGGCCAGCACTGTGATAGGTAACAAAAAGAGCTTTTTTAAAATATGTTAACAGCAAAAGAAGGATCAGAGATACCATTGGTCCATTACTTGATGAGGTTGGTNAGCCTCAAAGAGTTGTACTAAATGGGGTTACCTCAGGCTGTTGGCCAGTGACCAGTGGGGCTCCCCAGGGCTTGATTTTAGGGCCAGTGCACTTCAATGTGTTTTTCAAATGATCTGGATGCAGGAATCAAATATACATTAAGTACATTTGCTGATGATACTTACCTGGGAGGAGCTGTGGAATCCCTTGAGAGTAGAGATGCCTCGCAGAAAACNTGATGAGGTTGGTCACCTCACAAACAGGCAAATAGACAAAATAGAGAAGTTTAATGCCTTCTCTGCCTCTGACTTCAACACTGATGATGGGCCCTGGGATACCTGGAGCCTTTCCCTGTGTTGGAAGACCATAACTGGGGAATGATAAACGCCCAGTCAACCCTGAACTTGTTCAAGACTTGCTGCTTCATATAGATGCACCTAAGTCTACAAGGCCCAATGGAATTCACCCCAGGGTACTGAAATAGCTGGCTGATGTTATTGTGGGACCTCTTTCCATTATATTTCAAATGTATTGGGAGTTTGGAAAGGTCCCAGTCAATGAGAAGCTGGCAAATATTGTCCTAGTTTGGTTGTTTTTGTTGTTTGTTTATTATCATTATTATTATTTTTAGCAAAGCTTTTGATACTGTCTCTCACAGCATCCTTCTGGACAAAGTGTCCAGCACACAGCTTGAGAATTCCATAATGCTTTGGGTGAGTGATTGGCTGATGGGTCAGCCTCAAAGAGTTGTACTAAATGGGGTTACCTCAGGCTGTTGGCCAGTGACCAGTGGGGCTCCCCAGGGCTTGATTTTAGGGCCAGTGCACTTCAATGTGTTTTTCAAATGATCTGGATGCAGGAATCAAATATACATTAAGTACATTTGCTGATGATACTTACCTGGGAGGAGCTGTGGAATCCCTTGAGAGTAGAGATGCCTCGCAGAAAACTCTGGATAGACTAGAGAGTTGGGAAATCACCAACCATATAAAATTTAACAAGAGTGAGTGCAGGATTCACCACCAGAAGGTAGAGGAGTGACCTTATCACAATCTACAATTTCCTCAAGGCAGGCAGAGGAGTGGGAGGTGGTGACCACCAGCAGGACACAAGGAGGTGGGATGAAGCTGTCAGGGAAACTCAAATTGGACATTGGGAAAAGGTTTTTCAGTGAGAGGGTGGTGACTGGAACAGGCTCCCCAGGGATGTGGTCACAGCACCAAGTCTGTCACAGTTCAAGGAGTGTCTGAATGACACTCTTACTCCTATGGTTCAGTTTTAGATTGTCCTGCAATGAATAAGGAGTTGGACTCAAAGATCCCTATGGGCCTCTTCGAGNCTCTCACAGCATCCTTCTGGACAAAGTGTCCAGCACACAGCTTGAGAATTCCATAATGCTTTGGGTGAGTGATTGGCTGATGGGTCAGCCTCAAAGAGTTGTACTAAATGGGGTTACCTCAGGCTGTTGGCCAGTGACCAGTGGGGCTCCCCAGGGCTTGATTTTAGGGCCAGTGCACTTCAATGTGTTTTTCAAATGATCTGGATGCAGGAATCAAATATACATTAAGTACATTTGCTGATGATACTTACCTGGGAGGAGCTGTGGAATCCCTTGAGAGTAGAGATGCCTCGCAGAAAACTCTGGATAGACTAGAGAGTTGGGAAATCACCAACCATATAAAATTTAACAAGAGTGAGTGCAGGATTCACCACCAGAAGGTAGAGGAGTGACCTTATCACAATCTACAATTTCCTCAAGGCAGGCAGAGGAGTGGGAGGTGGTGACCACCAGCAGGACACAAGGAGGTGGGATGAAGCTGTCAGGGAAACTCAAATTGGACATTGGGAAAAGGTTTTTCAGTGAGAGGGTGGTGACTGGAACAGGCTCCCCAGGGATGTGGTCACAGCACCAAGTCTGTCACAGTTCAAGGAGTGTCTGAATGACACTCTTACTCCTATGGTTCAGTTTTAGATTGTCCTGCAATGAATAAGGAGTTGGACTCAAAGATCCCTATGGGCCTCTTCGAGCTTGAGATATTCTGATTCTATGATTCAGTGTTTCTGTGGGTAGAAGAAGTAATGTGAAATCTTGACAATGAGTAACAGTGGAGAATGCTGTCCAATCAATCAGATGGTGCACAGTATTTTCACAAGAGAAAACTATAATTAAAATTGAAGGTCATGAGAAGATGAGTCTTTGCAAGTCATCATCTTAAGGAGGATAACTTTCCCCAGGACAGGGGACTGAATAACTGCAATGCTTTTTCACTGAGCAAATCAGCTTCAGAGCTGAATATGCTTGTTTTGTCTGGGTTAAAAAAATTAGAACTTTTAAACTAAAATCCTCTTAAATAATTTATATGGCTCTGTAAGTCTTCAGTGCCTACCTCACTAGAGTAACTGTTCATAGCTTAGTAGTCAAGGGAAGTTTTAAGGTCAGGAAAGGCTGTAAGATCATCTATTCTGACCTACTTGGACAATGACCCTAGAACTTCATTCAGTAGTTCTGCATTGTGTTAAAAAGTTCAGCTCAGACAACTTTAAAATCTTGGAGACTTAAAATAACATGCTCAGCTATCCACAAGGAATTGCACTGAAAAATTATAAAGGAGGTTGTTTCAAAGAGTCCAAACAAACTCTTGCATTAACCTCCACTGATCTCTCAAGCTGTGTTGACAATGTGGAAAATACTGCTAATGGTGATTATTAATAACATTATTGGTGTCCTGTTTGTTAAATTAGGGCACTCAAAAAGCATAATAAGGCTGACATTAGACTGACTGGTCACAGTGTCTGATAAAACTTTGGGGGATAACTCAAGGATTAGGAGAATTAGGATTCTGTTCTGTTTACTTCTCCACACACCAGTTCTTTATAAAGAGTGATTGTCCAAAAAAACCCAAAAGCCAGCTCTGAGCTAGAGCTTTGCCAGAACAACAAATCTGGTCAGAACAGAAGCAGCCTTCACTTTGCCATTCATGTCTACCCACCTCGGTTAGACTCAAATGCAAGCAGCAGTGAGCAAGAGGATTTTTCCTGCTCTGTGATTTCAGGCATCTTTGCATCTTACCACTTCGGCTGACTTTCTTAGCCTTCAGAGTGTCATGCTGCTGCTGAACAAAAGTTTCCCTGCTATTTTGGGGGGATTTTCCTCATGCCCACCCTGCTGCTGTAGCCACCTAGAGAGTGCTTAGAAAGAGCAGACTAGGAGGAAGAGGATAATTGAGGGGTGGACTTGTCACCATCACCCAGCTGCTCACATGACTTCCTGCTCACCTGCTGTGGTGGAGCTCATGTGCCTGTGCAATCTCCTGCCTCCACACAACACTGTTGCCTGCACCTGCAAGAAAAGAAAACACAAAGAGCAAGCTCCAGACATAGGCAAGAGGCACAGGGTCAGACCACAAAACTTGACTGGGGTTAAGTTGGCAGCTTGATACCTGAGCAGTCAGGCTGTGTCAACCACAGCAACAGCAGTAATGTATGTCCAAAGGATGTACTGATGGCTGCAGCAATGTACCTGAGCACAGGGACCAAACAAGCTGCATGAGCTACCATCACTGACTGTGTAGCAAAGTGTCCTCATTGGTATCTATTTCTACCTCTTCCACTCCATGCTATCTCTCCTCTCCCAGTAAACTTCTGTTCATCATTGTAAATTGCAGCTGTTAAAACAGATAAACCCACAATGTTTACTGCAGCTGGTCCGTAGATGTTTTTGTTGGGAAATATCCCTGTCATGATGCCACCTAAAAGTGCACTCAGACAGAATTACCTGCACATAGCAGAAGCTAGTCAACCAAAGTCCAGAGCAAATTACCCCAGCACTTATACCTGCATCATGTAAAGTGCATTGGCATCTGTGTACGTACCAGCTCTTACCAGGCATTAGGGACTTTCAAGGTATGATATTGGCTACAAACCTGAAAACTCTCTGAATTCTGCCCTAAACTGCATGTTTGAAACTATCAGAAGACTACAAGGAGTATTGGTATACAGAAGGTGTTTCAAAGTTACAGTTTCAAAGAGTTATTTTGATAAATATGAAAGAATTATAACTATTGGGGTAGAAGAACCCAAATCTCTGGGCAGCAACAATAAATTATACCATAATAGATCAATGCCTGTACTATTAAATCTTGAGCCCAACTGTGTGTTGTTTGAGGTATGGTTTGGCTAAGATCTTGCAACGAACTAGTGATCTGTGCAGGCAATGGGTCACCTCACACACATATACAGACAGACAGAATGAGGAGAGAGCTACGATAGCAAATCAAAAGCTGACAGTGATGTGACATATGACCATAAAGCATTTTTATATCTACTGAAAGAAAACAGGAATTGCCTCTCTTCATCCCAGGTATCTCCCAGCACATGCAAGAGTCCCACAGTGGTGAGCAGAACAGCGCTAGTACAGAAAACAAGGTAGCACAAACATTAGATAGAATGAAGCCATATTGCAGAGAAGCTCCCCAGATTGTTTTGGGTGCACCTTTTAGGATCTCAACGTGCATGAGCCTGCAGGTATAGACATGGTCAAAATTACGAAGGTATATGACGTCAATAGGAGCCAGCTGACCCAGTTGACCCAGCTGAGCCATGGAGCTGTACACAAGCTCTGAACCTACAGCATGTGCAAAATAATGCATTTAGCCCTCTTACATTGCAAGCTAATGATTTTTATGTTTGCTACATGATATGTGTGTGGACAAATAGATGCAGCTCTGCTTGCATGGAAGGACTTGCTAACTAGAAGGATCTGCCCATGAGCCTGTCTTAATAGACAGCACGTTACTTCAACAAGTCATTGCATTACATCAGTGAATATGCCTATGAAAAGGAGACACAAACAAAAAGAACAGTATCATAATCCTCTAGCTTAATGAGTTCATTACCCTATTTTACAGGTGGGATGCTGAAGAGCAAAGTGATTTAACCTGAAATAAGCAGCAGGAAAATCAACTGGTATTGCATATTGCTGGGCCTTGCTTACTGTACGCAGTGGCTCATTCATAGACATTAGCAGCTCTTCAGACACTGGCAGCTCATCTCAGCCCTGCAATGGATACATACAAACCTTGAAAAGGCACACAACAGCAGCAGCAAGAACAAATATTAACGAGTGGGAATGAGTATCAGCTATATGTAGAGAAGCTGGAAATAAGCTGGAAGCAGAGACCAAACTGTGACAGTAAGACTGTCTGTAAGGGTGGGCAAGGTGTGGCCTGTGCAGTTAACAGGCTTTGTGTTTTCCAGACATTACACCTTTGTAGGAATAAACACTTTTTATGCTGACAGAGTTCAGCACACAATTTTGCTTTGGAAATCATTTTGTACTGCGAAAGGCAGAAAGTATGGGCATGATTATACAAAGTGTTTGCACTTCCTCTTACTCCCAGGAATTCTGTCTTGTGGGTTTCTTTCTTGTTTTGCTGTTTTCCTATGTATGAGGAAGACACTTTTGGCTGGCAGCTTACAGGTTTGGAAAGGCCTTAATGCAAGACACATACCCAGGGATATTTTTCAAGACCACTGACAGTCTTCTTCAAGTTCTGTACCATGATAAATATGTCCATTGTAGCAACTTTCATCCATAGTTCTTTCTTCTTCTTTCTTTGGGTGTGACTGCACCTCCTGAGCCTTTCCTATTCCAGCATTCCAAGTGATATCAAATTAGCACAGCTCACCTGCCTTCTGAACCTTTGCTCATTGCTTTGCAGATGAATCACCCTCATATGCAGGTCTCATGCTATGCTACATCCTGCATCTGAAAGAACAACTTGGCATATACAAGGTCAACAGGGGAGGAAGATGTACCTCCTACACCTCAATGTACTCACAGATATATCCAGAGTCCTCTTCATACCAGAGCCCTTATCTTTAAGGAGAGGATAAGGAGTGCCACACTCCTGGAAGTGAATTTTCTGACCTTGTACTTGTAAATCCATAATCCAAAGCTGATTTTCTTGGGCTATGCTGCTGTGAAATTTTGTTTGTTTCATGCATTTGCATGTCACACCTCTCCCTGTCAGTTTGTGACTGCAGCTGTGTAGCTTCTGCTTTTCTGACTTTTATTTCTAGAGCTGGTTCTTATTTCCTTCTCTGTCTATATTGTATCTCCATTGTACTCTCTTGGTTTTGTCTGTCTTCTGGCTCCACAGTAGCATCTCTTTCTACAAAATCAGTGACACCAGCATTCTTCAGTTTTGAGTCAGCTGTATATATACCTCATGAAGACTTTTCTGTCCACAACATACTGGAGGGCTCATCTCTTAGGTTCATTATGAGACTTTGATGTGAAGTTCATTGTGTTCTTCTTTTAGCATACAAATTGAAATATTAAGCTGCAAAATTATTGTTTCCTTACACACACACACAAAAAAATATTAAAAATAAACGAACTATTCCTGGGAGTTTTCAGAAGAAATTAGATAACTTTGCACACTAAGTTTCTACTCCACATGTAGATGCTTTGTTCAGATGAATTTGATTTTAAATTCCAGAATATATTTTCCAAACACAAATACAGTTTTATAATAAAACTTTCTATCTACAAAGTTGTATTGCAAAGGACAGATTAGTTCAGGGGCAGAGAAACTTTTGCAGCATGTATTTTAGCCAGATTTTAGGTTTGTGTGTTTGTACAAGCACATATTTATGCATATGTGTGAAAATCTGTCGGCAAGATTTCTACCCTTATCTGCACTATGTGCCATTTATAAATCACTTTAATACAGTGATCTTGTCAGGCATTTAATGAATATAGAGTTGAGTGGCTTTAACAGGTTATCTTTTATTCTCCCGCTCTCACCACACACTGACCAGAAATGGCTTCATTTACAAGCTAAACTTTTCTAGAGGAAAATAATTAATCTTTCAACTCTGAACTGCTCTGCTTGATGCAATGCAACAGACCAACTCCTTATTTCTCAGAAATTGTCTTTGGTTGGAGAGCAAACAAGACAGAGAAAAGATCTTTTGCTAATATTGCCTCTGAAGAAATAATGAATATACTTTTGAAAATCTTCCTCTGATTTTGACTTCCAAAAAAAAAAAGATTTTATTCCCTTTTGCTCCCCTACTCTCAAAGGCTGGCAAGCAAGGAGCTGAACGACTGTGGAAGGTATTTGAATGTGACAGAGTACTAAGTGCCTGTTTAACCTTATCACTATCTATGTCAAATACTATGTAGAAAACCATTCTTAAAAATTGGTTACTTTAGAATATACACTGTGCTCTGCTGTTTTAAAAACAGGTCATAAATCCCTGTTCAGCAACTATGAATGTTAATTTTGCTATAATCACAGGTTAATTGCATGAGGCATTATGTCAAACTGGAGTCACTGTGTCATCCAAGATCTCTGTACACAAGACTATTATTTTCAGATTGGCTTGTAAGATATTATTTAGAAAATATGCTGCAAAGACATGATGTCATTGCTGTTGTGGACAACTGCGGTTAGATCACTGAATCTACAGATGGGGGAGGAAAACAAAATTTTGTGTAGCTACCTGAGGAGAGTTTCTCCACCTTACTTTCATTAAAACTGATGTTTGTCCCTATTTTTCTTTGCACCTGTTTAGAGACAGAAACTTCACTGAGAACCATGCTGCAGCATGCTCCATCTCCTCCATGGGCAGCATCCCCAAAGGACTGCTTTCACAACTAAATGCTAAAGTCCATATGGTGTCTCCCTGTACTAAAACCAACCTGCTGAAGAGTGTCTCAGACTGCTACTCTCTTACTTGTCTGGGCTTGGTTTTCTACATACACCTATGCACTGTTTGTGTCAGGTGAGATACAGGTATTGCAAAGGCATCACAGCAGTTTACTTCAGTTTACTTCAAATGCCTACCACTTTTGAAACACTGAAGTCTCTTTCTTGTTCCTACAAGGCAGTGTAGTAGCTCAAACGTGGTGTTAACATCCATGTTCAGGAAAATGTTCAGAGGAGAGAAAAGAGATCCTTGTGACTTTTCATTTTTTACTGTGATCTTGCTTCTCTTTTGTTCCTACTGAATATTCAGTCCACACTGACATCAAGAAGGCATAATAACTAAAAAATAAAGCTGCATCCTGTGAAAGCAGTTCTGTGAGAGTTCATAAGAGCTAACAGAGTCAGTCAATAGAACCCCTGAGAAATGGTCATCAGGGACAAGGGAGCAGAACAGAGCTGGCAGATCTTTAAGGACACTTTCCTTACAGTGCAAGAACTCTTGATCCCCAGGTGTAAGAAATTGAGCAAGAAAGGGAGGAGACCAGCATGGCTGAGTCATGACCTGCTGGTCAAACAAAAAGGCAAGAAGGAACTGCACAGAAAGGGAAAGATGAGACAGATATCCTGGAAGAGTAGAGAGAGTGCCCAGTTGTGTATGGATGGGGTCAGGGCACAACTGGAACCTTGCCAGGGATGTAAAAAATAACAAGAAAGGCTTCTACAGGCATGTCAATGAAAAAAGGAAGGTTAAATAAAATGTACACCACCAATGAGCAAGACTGACAACATACTGACAACAGTCAAGCAGGTTCTCAACAACTCTTTTGCTTTGGTCTTCACTGTCAATCCCTCTCCTCATAACTTCCAAATTAAAGGACCATGAGATGGGGATCAAGGGGACAAGGTCCCTCCCATTGCAAGAGAAGACAAGGTTTGTGACCACCAGAGGAACCTGAACATATATAAGTCTATGGGACTAGANCTTCACTGAGAACCATGCTGCAGCATGCTCCATCTCCTCCATGGGCAGCATCCCCAAAGGACTGCTTTCACAACTAAATGCTAAAGTCCATATGGTGTCTCCCTGTACTAAAACCAACCTGCTGAAGAGTGTCTCAGACTGCTACTCTCTTACTTGTCTGGGCTTGGTTTTCTACATACACCTATGCACTGTTTGTGTCAGGTGAGATACAGGTATTGCAAAGGCATCACAGCAGTTTACTTCAGTTTACTTCAAATGCCTACCACTTTTGAAACACTGAAGTCTCTTTCTTGTTCCTACAAGGCAGTGTAGTAGCTCAAACGTGGTGTTAACATCCATGTTCAGGAAAATGTTCAGAGGAGAGAAAAGAGATCCTTGTGACTTTTCATTTTTTACTGTGATCTTGCTTCTCTTTTGTTCCTACTGAATATTCAGTCCACACTGACATCAAGAAGGCATAATAACTAAAAAATAAAGCTGCATCCTGTGAAAGCAGTTCTGTGAGAGTTCATAAGAGCTAACAGAGTCAGTCAATAGAACCCCTGAGAAATGGTCATCAGGGACAAGGGAGCAGAACAGAGCTGGCAGATCTTTAAGGACACTTTCCTTACAGTGCAAGAACTCTTGATCCCCAGGTGTAAGAAATTGAGCAAGAAAGGGAGGAGACCAGCATGGCTGAGTCATGACCTGCTGGTCAAACAAAAAGGCAAGAAGGAACTGCACAGAAAGTGAAAGATGAGACAGATATCCTGGAAGAGTAGAGAGAGTGCCCAGTTGTGTATGGATGGGGTCAGGGCACAACTGGAACCTTGCCAGGGATGTAAAAAATAACAAGAAAGGCTTCTACAGGCATGTCAATGAAAAAAGGAAGGTTAAATAAAATGTACACCACCAATGAGCAAGACTGACAACATACTGACAACAGTCAAGCAGGTTCTCAACAACTCTTTTGCTTTGGTCTTCACTGTCAATCCCTCTCCTCATAACTTCCAAATTAAAGGACCATGAGATGGGGATCAAGGGGACAAGGTCCCTCCCATTGCAAGAGAAGACAAGGTTTGTGACCACCAGAGGAACCTGAACATATATAAGTCTATGGGACTAGAGTTGGAAAGATATGGATTCAACCATATGGTACAATAGACTTTTTTTATGTCCTGTCACTCAGTGGTTTCCAAAATAAGTAAAAACCAACTTTCTCAATAACTTGCTAAAATCCTCTGCTAGGACAAGTGGGTCATGAAGGACAGTTCTTTGTCATCATTCTGCTTCACTAGCTGTATTATGTCTTACTTCATTAACTGTCCTCCATTCAATGTCTTTGTAACCAGATTCTTTTTCCACAGTATGTGTGTATAGCTCATCACTGCAAAACTTGGTTCTGTGGGGTCAAGGTGTTCAGTAATTTACCAGGCATAATATATAGCTAGTAAAAGTGTGGGATGCAAAGCTG
>VWZY01001291.1:12631-65401 GCA_013399075.1 Chloroceryle aenea | reverse complement strand
CCCTCTATTTTGAATTAAAAAAAAAAAAATCTGTGGTAGTCAGTAACATTTTGGCTTCCGTAATGATTATAAAAATAATAATACCCTATCTGAAAACAAGACTACTGAAAACCATTAGACAAGCACACAGCCAATGAGTGCCAAAGCAGCCAGAGCGGGCTGCAAGAAGAAGAATGTACGAGAGACATAGAGATTGCTCATTCCACCACCTGAGAAAGGAAAGAGACCCTTCAAATGCCAGATTTAAGGGCTACAGAAGCACAGGGAAGACAATATACACATACTCCTATTCTGATTCCCTTTCTCCCTTATACATCCCCATCTTCCTACTCTTTCCCAGCTCTTATCACATCATCTCTAGATGATTTTATTTTTTCCATACATGAGTGATGTGTAGAATGTGATACGCCCGGCTTTGCTGGCCTGCCTCACACATCTGTTCCACCGACACAACCTTGAGAGGCATCGGGATGTGGCACATGCATCTATTCCCACACTCTTCCAACTTTAGGCTCACCTCATGGGAACGGGAACATGCCGTGGAAGACAAAGCTGAGAAAAACAACACAGAATTCCTAACTGAAATGTTTTTCTGCACCATGCAAGGAAGTGAATTTCATCCCAAATAATCCTCATTAAAAACCAGTAAAATAAGATGGATATGAGATCCAAACTTCAGAACTCGGTAAAGACTTTTGTGGGCTTTGGATCAGTTTCTCCATGGATACAAAACAGATCCTGAGGCCCGGTATTACACCTGAGAATGACTCAGGGCAGAATATCTAAGTGGACAGAAAAACACATTAAAACTCTGTAGCATTTTCACTGTTAAAGCTGATGACAGTGTTTATGTACAAGTTCATTTCTATTTTAATTTGTGCAGAAATGGTTATTATTTCTAGACATTCCCATGGTGATTTTCAAAAGAGCATCAGGGCTCTGATTAGCTGCACGCTCTGAAATGAAAGTCCTTAGGGCTGCCTTTTAAACAGAGAGGCATACTGCACATGAAGTCACACTATATTAAAAACTTGCTTAGTTTTGCAGTGACCAGATTAGGATTTTTTGCCATTCTCTATTCTTAAAGTGTCATGAAGAAGACTCCATATTATTGTCCATAAATACACTGGTAAAGCTGAGACCTGTGGTATAATGTGGCCCTAACCAAAGTGGGAGAAGGATCCCTTTGTTTGGGGCAGACAGCTGTTAGGATTCTTTCTGTTGGACACATTATAGCTCTAACCACTTGACTGCTACTGAAACTTCATTCAATTATCATTTTCTCAATGCAAAGCACTTGTGAGACACATCGCCTCCTGTGTTTTAAAACCAGATCAATTTTCTCTTATGGATTCCAGTTGTTCCAGGATCAGAACACTCCCCAGAGCTATGTGGATCAAACACTGTTCTTAAAGCAAAGATGATACAGGCTAGCAGATGATTCACCTTATCCAGAAATATGGGTTATTTTTATTCTGGTTTTGTTGTGGCAACATGAACTCAAAGTATCCGAGAAGACCACATCTATGTATTGTTTAAAAAGAAATCATATAATAATAATACAAAAACAACAACAACAAACCCAAACAAACAAAAACTCTCCACATATAAAGAATCAGACCTTTAGGAGACAGAAAATTCCTCCTAGAGCCAAGAAAAAAGCATACTGCCTCAGGCAGCATGTCATCATCTTAGTTAACACACTGTTCTTTTTCCCCACCCTTTTAAGTGAAGTGTTGGAATCATTTCTGATCTTGTCTAAAGATAAAAGTTAATTTTACATGGTGCATCAAAGACGCAGCATAAACTCATGCACAAAATAATATTTTTCCAGTAAGCCTTCTGCTGGCAATGTAAGAGCCTGACTTTGCACTGCTGCAGAATCCTCCCATAAGAGCAAGTTTCTATGTGTAAAGTTTTCACTTACTGGTCTATCAGCAGTATTTAATAAAACAAGTTCAGATTTATTAAGTGAAGTTCATCACTGTTTAATATCAAATGCTGCCTTCCTCTGCTTAAAGGGCATTTAAAGTTTCAAAACTATCAAAACCATCTTCCATTGCAGGAGTAGAGCACGGATTTTCCTCTCTTGTGCTAAGAACAAACCAGACACACACCCAAAATGAACTATTAAATAATAGCCACTGTCTTTGTTATTAATTTAGCTGTTCCATAATTATACACAAAATCATTATTATACTTAGTTTTTCCCTCATTTCAGTAGATTGTTTTTAATTTTTTGCTTTCCTTTGCACAAAGAGAATGAATGACTCTTTTGTGGCACTTTCTGCAGGCATTATGGATTTATTTTGATTGAAACTGTAGTTTTGGGTAACCCATGAAGTTCCAGAAGATGAAGAACAGCTCTACATACATGGCTCCTGTTTCATAACGAGTAAGAGCTACCAGATACTATGCGCTGTATGAACTGTTCTTGTCAAGAGATTCATTTATCAGCTAAAGAGGAAAGCTATGAAAAGAAAGTGCAAAACAACCTCTGATGATGTATTTATAATATGATAAGAAAGAATGTTAACATGGCATGGAGGATTGAAATACAAATGTTAAATACATCAGCACAAGTGTCTGAAACAGACTAGGTAACCCAAGTGTTCTCAGATGCAGGTGTCCTAAGCTAATGACTTCATGCCCCAAAGATAGCTGCACAGAAAGCCTGTTTATCTGAACGGTTCTTCAGTTTGACAGGAAAACCTCCCCTTACAACAAGCGTGCTCTGGCAGATTACCAAATGATTCTTTCATACCCAGATAAACAGTTTAAATCCTTAGAGGCTATCCCAGCCAATCTTCCACCAAATATAATGAATGCAATTAAAGTCTTACCCTACAGTAGTGAAGTGATAACCTCTCATTGTGAGAAAAAGCCAGCTGAATTCATGTAATAAATATCTTCATCAACACATATTAAAAACGGAGGCAAACAACTTCCCCAAACAACAGGCAGGATTTCTGCTATCTCCTCTTTTATTTTGTTTTTCCCTTGGAAAAACAAAACAAAACAAAACAAAACAAAACAAAACAAACAAACAAACAAACAAAAAAAAACCAAAACACAACCACACAACACTATGTATATGAAATAATTTCAAACAAAAGCACACAAACTAAACCATATTAGTTATTATAAATACAGAGCAGTATGAGAGGGCCTGGTGATGAACTCACCAGTATGACATAATAGTACCAGTAAATTGAGCACAGAAAACATCATGACAGCAGTACTTAAATATTTCCTATGTGCCTGAACAATTTGTGCATTAGCAGTCTACTGCCTCATCACTTACCCACAAAACAATCTGGACTGATAACTCTTTCTGACAAAGACTGCCATTTATTAGCCAATCTTACAGCACCCGCAATAGTGGTATTCAATTTATATCCATAATAATCTAAAAGAAAGCATCCAGTTTGTAACACGGAGACAGTGTCCAATAGGGGTTGCAATTTGCAGCCCATCTGCCAGTGAAGATGTACAAAAGAACCTGTGCTGGTAACTGCAGCTTCACACGGGCATCCTGGAGCACATATAGAAGAAGCCTGGTGCACATGGGGCCATGAAAAAGATGGTCCGTCCTTTCTTGGTGGACACCTTTTGTTATTTAACCTCTTGACCTAAGGCTAGCAAGGAGGTAACATGCACAAGAAGTCACAGAAGGGGGGCACAGCAGGCAGGAGAGATTTACTGGCATTTGCAGTAAACTCAGAGCGGGGCAGAGGAACCAATCATGCAGGTTGCAGTTGTGCCCCAACTCTGCTCCTCGTGCCCCAAGCACTGTACAAGACAATGAAGAAAGAAGAGAACATCACAGCGTGATCAATACAGCCACGTCACAAACGTATATAGAGAGGTCAATTTCCTCATTAGTGCAGAGGAACAGCATTTTTTATTCATCTCTCTTCATTGCCTCTGCCTTATGTTCATCTTTACATTACAAAATGGTAGCAACAGAGAGAAGATCTTTTTCCAGAAGGGATCTTTAGACATGATGGTTTTCCAGATATGTATTTTCTTTTACAAAGTAGATGCAGGTTGATAATTTAGACAGGTATGAAGTACCTGCAAACACAACTTTGCAACTGAAGGATGGCCACCTGACAAGATGACTGAAGAGGCTGCTAAGAAAAAAAATACCTTGTCAAAAACATGAAAACCCTCTGTCATTAACAAATTTAGCAGTGAACCATTTACACAATGCACCACCATGTCAGTTAATTGACAATAACTGGTTCTGCTTTGAAGTATCTCAAATTCACATTTAGCTTTGCTTAATGCATCATTTTATTCTCCTAACATAACTGGTTAGCATAAGTACACTAAGTGCTGACAGTGACCTTTTTGTTTTAAATATGCTATTCACATCTATTTAATTCATCCCTTACGTGTAGTAGGACATACAGCCTAATGTCCTACAGAAGGGCACTGAATTGGCCTTATTGTCACTATAAGAGATGGCATTCATCTCCAAATGCCAAAGCACGGCATAAGGAATGCAGAATAAGAACAGAAAGTATTTTAAAGAACAAGAGGAGAAGAAACTCTTGAATAGCTTGCTCTTTGATTATTATTTACAGATCAACTTTTTCAACAAAAAGTATCAAGACATTGTTTTCCCACTTGTGCAGTCCAAGTCTTTAAATACAGTGACTGCTTCTGCACTTCAAAGGACTGTTTATTTGCTAACCAGCAATTAAAAGTCCAAGGTCAATCAAGACAAAATTCATCTTGCCCAGTTTTGTACTTCTCCCTCTTATCAAACTGTACATGTGCATAATGTACAGTCTGTGATGGCTGTCATAAAACAGCTTGAAAGATTCAGAAGCAAAGAGAAAGCAAACTGCATTTAGCTGCTACGGCTCAAGCATTACTGGAAGTTTTAAGATATTCCACTACTTTCTTTTCTGATCCATAAGCCTGTCAAAAAGAGCTTTTCTGTTTGGGTTTTTTTTCATTTTTTAAGTTTGGTCTGAATAAGAGTACATAAAAAAATATTTTCAATAATTCACATGACAATTTGAATTAAAAACAAACTGTAACTTACTAAAAATAGAGAATGTGCTTAAGGTTAATAAAATTACATTTGAGACCAAACTGTGTTTCCATTGTATGTAGAAGTCCAGTTATTTTGCTTCAAAAGCACAATCTCCAAACAACAGATAAACGTGCTAACACTTCTTCACCCACTAAACCTTCTGCAGCCTGTCTTCCTCGCACACTCTTGTTTAAAATTCACACCACATCTCACATACTCAACTGTCAACTTCTACCTTTATCATGAAAAACAACTTGCAATGGGTTACATATTTTTTAATAATGAGAGCCACTTACAGCTGCAAATCTCTAGAGACAAATCAGCAGTTATTGTAACTCTTATTGACAAGGGGGACTGTTCCTGTTTCTTGTTTTGCTCTGGAAAGTCTTATTAAGCAAGCTTCTTTCCATGAGGCGCTAGGTAAACGTCATAAAACCCAAGTAATTCCAATGTCTCTTTTACACCAGAAATTTAACACACCTCAGAAAACACTGTGAGAGTTATGAAAATTTAATTGCATAATCTTTAAACAGTCCTACTGAAGTACTTTTACCAAATACAGTTCCCCAGATCTACTACATGATAGTTATTACCAATACCATGTGCTACTTAGGCACAGAGGCTAAACCATTCAGACAAATGTATGCTGTATGCAAAATCAATTTTAACTGATTGGTTTTGAAAAGCAAATAGACTCCTGTGTTTATAGTACTTTCTTCTTTGTGTAAGGAAGAAAAAAACACCTTAAATTCTCACAGCAAGATTCCATGCTACATTTCCAAGAGGAATTCTCTTTCCTGAATACATTTATCTACTCTGTACCTAGAAAAGGATGATGGTGGGAAGAAAGAGGGGTGGGGGTTAGCTTTGGGGTTGGTTTCTAAGTGCTACAGACTTTTAGGTTAAGTTTATGTTAAGGCAAACATACCTACATACCTGTTTCAGCCCGTCAGGGACAGAGATTTATATTTAGCTTGCAGTCTTTTCAGGCCCCAAAGTCTTCTTTTTAGCTTAGCAGGACCCGTTAAATCTGCAGCTCTGAAGTTTACACTGAATATCACCAGTATGCTATTACACAATCAGAATTCTAGTGATGAACTCAGTAGGGAAACTCTCTAGGTTATCTCATTGTTCACTGAAAAATTATGGGATGAATAATTAAGGAAAGGTCAGCAGAACTTCATCTGTTTCATGGAATCATAAAGGTTGGAATCAACCTTCAAGATCAAGTCCAACTGTCTACCAAACATCATCAGGACCACTCAACCATGTACCACATCTATACACTTTTTGAACCCCTCCAGAGATGGTGATTCCATCACCTCCCTGGGCACTGTTCCAGTGCCCCACCACTCTCTCAGTAAAACATTTTACCTGATATCCAACCTAAACTTCCCCTGGTGCAATTTAAGCCCATTTCCTCTTGTCCTATCACCAGTTACCAGGGAGAAGAGACCAACACCCACCTCACTACAGCTTAGCACTTCCTATCCTCCTGGGCATTTGCCTGGTATGGTCCTTACTTAGTCTTTTGCTACTGTTCTGCAAAGCACATGATGATGTTTCCAGCCCATTTCACTGGGGTATACCTGCATATACATTTAAATTCAGAATTGTGCTACTTGGAAAGCACATTCTGTTCCTAAAATGAAAGGACATTGTGAAAACCCAAACAGTTCTTTTGAAAAGCTGTATGAAAAGTGGTGGACACAGAAAAAGTGCCAGGCCTTTGATTTAATGGCAGAAGGAAGAATTGCAAGGTAGCAGGCTTGTTAAGACAACTGATAGGTAGGCAATGCATTCACTCAGTATGATGAGCTGTGGGAATGCACGATCATACAGTTTGTCGAGAATAGCTTGAAAAGCGCTGACATGTTAAACACAGGGCTCCACTGCACTAAGCCTTGCACCATCACTGGTAGTGGTAGTATTATAAACATTTCAAGTAGCTTATGTGCATTCATGCTTTGTGTGTCTGAGGGATCTTACTGGCATTTCTGGATAGCTGCCTTTCAGAGTTGACAGTTCATACTCTAATCAACACTGTAAATTCCAAGAGTCTCTCATTATCCCTTCAGGGCCTTAAAAGTAATTTTTTAGTATTTTAGCAGAAATGACTGCAGAAACTCATGTCAGAAAAGAAGCAGAGTTGTGGCACTGAGAATTGCAATCTACTCCAAGTGATGAAACTGAGATTCTACTTCAGAGAAGCGAAGTTTCCACAACTCCCATTTCTCTTCCGAATCAATTATCTCTTGCATTTTTCTCCTTCACACTCCACCTTAATGCTAGTCTTCTGCTTGGGCCATTTTAGCTTTAAAGGGTCATGACACCTGGCTGGCAAGACCATGCAAAGGGATAGTGTAAAAGCCCTCAAGATGGCCAGGGAGAAGAATATGTAGTATAATTCTTGACAAATTGAATAGCTCTTCAAAGCCTGCCATTCCCTGCTTGCGCATCAGTTTAGTACTAGTCTTTCTTCTCCGCCCTGGATTTTAACAGTAATTAAATCCCCTTCTCAAAGGCTACTTATATTAATTCTAGATCAGTCTTCTATTCCCAAATAGCCTCATAATCTCTATTTACTTCCCTAAATTAAACCCGGCATGCTTTTCTCGGAGTTGCTATGTTTTCATTGTGTCCTGTGCAAATTGCTAGTGCCCAGCTTCTCTATAGACTCCAGCTGTACAGCATGAAAGGCCTGGCTTGCGCAACTCTGAAAATCCTACAAAAAGAAGCCCATGTCAGAGATGGAAGTAGTCCTTTGTTCAGTCCACCAGATCACAGAGCTTCATGTTATCAGGTCTCCCCTTGCTGAGAGAGAGATTATGCTGGTGTTTTCCAAAGAAAATTGCTCAGTTCCAGACTGCTGAGTTGTAAGAAACTCAAAGCAGCTCCTGGACCAGGACCAATAAATAATGGTCCATTCACCTTCAACAAGTCCAGGAGGGAAGTGGGAAAAGCAGAGCAGGTATCCTGCCTCACTGCGAGGCAGCTGCCAACAGCCGGTCCCTTTGACAAAATGAACTCTGAACACCAATAAACATGCTGTATTTCTTTACATCAAAAGCTAGCAAACTAATGAAAGGATGAAACTTCCTCTGCCTTTTTTTTAAATTTTAAAATATGTGAGCACAGATGCTCCTTGGTATTTCTCGTGTTGTTTCAATTAGCAGCCCAGAAAATCTGGGTTTTAGATCCACAATAAATTTCCCCTCTACTAGACTCATAATCTGACACACAGCAGGCACCAAGGAAAATGCCCAGTTTGGACAGGCATGCGATCAGAGATCACAAGTGTGGATACAACCTACCTGTCCAGTCAAGCAATGTGGGTTTTCAATATCCAAGCATTCAAGTTTCACATTCATCACGTTCAGTGCTAGACAGAATACTTGCTTTTACCTGCAACCTATTCAGTGTACAGAGAATCTATATCCACATCCATCACACTCAGTGAAATAGAGTCCATCTGCAAATGTTGAGCTTCAATTCTCCTGCAGTGATCTGAATTACAATATGCTGCAGATGAACATGCTCAATTTCTGAATTGGTAGAAGTGAGAAAAGTTCTGCTGGAGTCAATAACAAATGTGGTTAATATGGAAAGAGGTGCATTTCAGAATGTAGCTGTGTGCCATTATTTTGCTGGAAAAAGCCCTTTTTCAGCAAGCACATACAATACTTATGACAGATGTCAGTCTGTCTAATAGAGATAAAGATGGAGCATCTGCATTTATTACTATAACTTGTAAAATGCTGGTATCCACAGTGTAATCTACCCAGGCAATGCTGTTTCTAAACCTTCTGCGGCAATACCATGCACTTTCAAATTCATTTATCATGACCATGTTGAACTCTTTTCTTCCCACTGACAACCTACTGGTGATGCCCAGTACCAATGATGTAAACCTGGCTTTGGAGGAAAAGACTCTATAACGTGTAGCCCAGTGAACATCTATCAGACTCCTGAAATATTGTTGTAGCTTTCAGGAACTGCTGGGCATTGCTGTGTAACACAAAAAAGACAGAGGGCTTCAAGTGAAGCACCCTGTCAATGCATCCTTGCTGTACCCTACACAAATACAAATCAGGAAACAAGAAAAATGGAATGCCAATTAAAGGCTGATTCAATTCACAAGTCATGATGATGCCCGTAAGCCATCTGGATATGTGAACACCTTTTGACTGCAACCTTGAATAAAGAGGTTTTGTTTTCTGAAAATTAAGAGAACTAATGGTTGACATTTTAGTTAGGTAAGAGAGACTTGGTCCCTCAGCAACTTACTGGTTTGTCTGCTCTTCGATCTCTCTTGCTATACCATCAGAAAATAAAGTATCTACTGGTTTGAATGTTTGAAATTAGTTTTCAGACAAAAGCAAAAAATTCTAGCATACACAGTATTAGAAACAAATTAATCTACAAAAATGAGAATCAAAATCTTTGAACAATTGGTAGAGGGCTAACAGCACATGTGCTATTCTTGAAAACAGGTCAGAGAAAAGGTAACATGAATTGACTAAGAAATGGGGAAATGTATATTATTACAAAACCAACCAAACAAAAAACAAACCCCAAAAGAAACCAACCAAAGCCCAAACTCAAAACCGAGTAACGAAAGTGAGGATTCAGGGATGGCTTCAGTTTCAGTCTGCTTACCACAAAACGCTTCTCAGCAGCATCCCCCACAAAAGCTCCATCATCTTTCCTTAAACCAGAGGTTTCTGCTGCAGCCATCCTGCTCCACACCCTCGACTCCCGAATAAAATGTGCCAGCTTTCAGGAGGGAAGGCACAGACACACTGCATTCTGCTCATTATTCCCAGCCGAGAAGTTGCGAATCATTAAGAGATGGAAACTAGCCCTGTCCCCCTGATGAGCTCTATCCACTTTCATTGCATTAAGTTCAAAACTTGAAAATAAAGTTCGCTTAATTCTGCCTTGTTGCAGGTCACAAGCTAGTTGGTTAAATAAACATATTATCGATTACAGCAGCACTATCCAATGCGAGATATAAGATGCTTCTCTAACTGCTAGAGAAAAAAAAAAAAATAAAATTAATAGTCCCTTTCTGAGATGGCCTGAGAATTTTACAAGTTCAAGTCTACTGATCCTATAGGAAAGTACACACACACAACTTTCACTGGGCTTAGCTGCTTGAGAACCCTCTTAACCATGAAATAATGAAACTAAGATAGAACAGTACTGAAATTGTATCAAATGGAGTGTGGAATGAGTATTATGTAAGAACAGTTTTCTTGTAATAACAAATCTTACTTATTTTTATGGGACTCTAAATATTTTTTTCCTAGACTTTCTATATGGCTTCTCAGCACTGCATAAATGAATATCAAACAGCTATTTAAGGTTTTTTCCCATTCCTTTTCTAATTGCCTCTTGGCAACTAGACTTCTTTCATAGGAAAATATTTGGTGTTTGTATCTGAAATAGCATTTCTGTGATACAAAAATGACTGAAAGCCATCCATCTAACAAGAGAATGGGGTGTGAACACACACACATTCCTAAAACAACCTCTTCTAGATTTCCATGTAAGTTCTTCTCATTAAGTTTTTATGCTTGAAAGATGCATTATTGACTATTGTGTTTTAGTCCACAAGGTACCCAGTAAGAACATCCTTTTTTTATTTTCTGAACTCCCACTGGTGCCACTTTCTGTAGTGTTCCTGTTAACAGAGATGCTTTTCATACTTGTGTGGTCTAAATAAGTCACTTCCATATTTTTGCATTCATTACCAAGACTGCTTTTCTTATTTTTACTTTTTTTTTTAAATTCTTTTAAAGTATGCAGCGGTCCCAGGCTAGCTTTAAAACATCACTTAGAAATCAGCAGTAGAAATGGATCACTTCATATCTGCTTCTGCAAATAACTACACAGGTAATATTTCTCAAGGTCCCCTGAAATCCATGGCAAGTCCCATTAGTTTGTTTATTATTACAAAGCTGACATTTCTGTCATGAGGAACAATAGACTTCTGTTCTATAAAGAAAAAAAGAAGGGAACATGCTTTCTACATTAGGGCTTCAAACTGAAGATGGAAAATTTCAATTTCTCCAATTCATAACTACGCCATTTTTAAGTTGCATTTCTGAGATCCCGTTTTTGTGCATGTAAGTTATGCTGCCCACTGCACTCAGCTACTGGGTCTGTTTTTTTGTTCAGTGGTGCTGTATTTCACTAAATGTCTCTTTGGTCTCTGTGAGATTTTGATATTTATTTTAGTGTATTGGATGATACAGTTTGACAGATTCATGCTTCTGTGCTTTTAGTCTTCAAAACCAGTTAAGGTTTCCATCTAGTGTTTGTTGTAGACACTCAGTGTCACAAGTGACAAATCTAAGACTGCAGGTAACCCTAAGAAATGTGGACATTTTCCGTTAAAAAAGTACTGCTAACTCTTCGTTCCCCCTTGGCTCTCTCCACCTCACCCCCTCCTCTCCTCCTTCTGAGCTTAACTGATTCCTCTCAGCCACCACCATACCACTACTACCCAAACCCACTGCATTCTTTTTTGGGATATACTCAAAAATTAACCATTTGCTGCTACTTCCTGAATGTGTTGCAACCTTTTCAGCCTTCCTTGTTTTCAGTTTTGAAGAACAGGCTTATATAAGGAAAATTGCTGAGCTCATTTAAAGCAGAAAAATAAGTTTTTCTGTTCACTAGCAGAACTTTATATTCTTCCATAGGCTCCACCACCTAACCTGCCATATCCATCAATATTAGTACTATAGCGATACTTTTCCTTTTGGTATTCATACATCCATTGCTGCATCCTCTTTGTTCCATGATTTCCTCTTCTACACTGAAAATGTGACATCTGGCTAGTTTCTTCCCTTGTCCTTTGACAGTGGATAACACAGAGTTATACCCTTAATGCTCATATTGTCTCCTTTCCTTCATCGCTTCACTAGGTTTCCATCTGAACTCTTCCACTTGAACAGAAAATTTTTAGTTCACAGAATGGTAGGGGTTGGAAAGGACCTTGAAAGATCATCTAGTCCAACCACTGTGCCAGAGCAGGATCACCTAGAGCAGGTCACACAGGAACACATCCCGGTGGGTTCTGAATGTCTCCAGAGAAGGAGACTCCACAACCCCCCTGGGCAGCCTGTTCCAGTGTCTGTCACCCTCACTGTGAAAAAGTTTGTCCCTATGTTTACATGGAACCTCCTAAGCTCCAGCTTGCATCAGCTGCCCCTTGTCCTGTCATTGGACACCACTGAGAAGAGCCCGGCTACATCCTCCTGACACTCGCCCTTTACATATTGATACACATTCATGAGGTCACCCCTCAGTCTCCTCTTCTCCAAGCTAAAGAGGCCCAGCTCCCTCAGCCTTTCCTCATAAAGTAGATGCTCCACTCCCTTCTTCATCTTTGCAGCTCTGAGCTGGACTCTTTCAAGCAGTTCCCTGTCCTTCTTGAACCGAGGGGCCCGGAACTGGACACAATATTCCAGATGTGGCCTCACCAGGGCAGAGCAGAAGGGGATGAGAACCTCTCATGTCCTACTAACCACACCCCTTCTAATCCACCCCAGGATGCCATTGTCCTTCCTGGCCACAAGGGCACATTGCTGGCTTGTAGTCATCCTGCTGTCCACCAGGGCCCCTGGCCTGTCTTTGCTAAAAAGGACATAGCTGTCCATGACCACATTCCAGTCATGTGAGCTGTCCCACCATGTCTCTGTAATTGCCACCAGATGATAACCCCTTAACTGCACACCATATATAATATGAATATGTCTTCGTTCCTGCATTAACTTGTCCGTCTTTTCCTCTTCTTTAGACTGCCTTCTTATTCTAATATGTACAAACCAAGAACTTCATCCAGGTTTCTTCCCCTAACCAACACGCATTTTCTGGATTTCTGGTTCTCATTCATTGGCTGTTTGACCTTTCCCACCCATTGCACAGGAGAGCACTGCCGCTCATTTACACTCAGCTGCAATCAAAGCTGGAAGGTACTCTTTACGCCCTCAAATGAAAGGCTTTTCTTCCATTGCTGTCAGACAGCCATTTGTTTCCTAAAAACCCTGGCCTCTGCAACCATAGCCACCAACAGTGTTCAGTCACTTCTGCTTCCTTAGTTCAATTTCACCTGCCCACTCAAAAGAGAAAGCAATCGATGAAGAACACAGTTGTGAAAGCAACATTCGGCAAGTCATTATTCCCAAACAACCAGTGGAGTTTGTTATGCCAGA
Organism: Chloroceryle aenea; assembly: GCA_013399075.1. NCBI lineage: Eukaryota > Metazoa > Chordata > Aves > Coraciiformes > Cerylidae > Chloroceryle > Chloroceryle aenea. The sequence goes on along the minus strand of VWZY01001291.1, from coordinate 52,126 downwards.
ATGTCAGAGTGCACAAGTATTTCTTCACAGTTACTAGTTCTCAGTGAGAATTACAATATTTATTTGAGGGACTAAGACAAGTAAACCTCAGAAGCTTAATACCCAAATTCAGCAACTTAAAATGTTACCTAAATTTCACTACAAAATTTTGCATCACCACTTTGTTGTGGTCTGCTATTCTTCCTTACTTAGAGTAATCATGGCATATGTAAATCACGTTACACTCATATCCTTATTCTTTATTCTACTTAGAAGAGATACAAATCTAAACACAATCATTACTATGTAGAAATCCAAATACAAATTATTAGATCAGATATGAAAATCTGATGAAGATGCTACTTGCATAAGAAAGCAAATAAATAGTGGTTCCTTATAATACAGAAGGAAATTCCAAACATTTCTGCAATAAAAAAAACCCAACACGTAATGCTCCAGCGCATAATTTGTACTATGAATAATAAGTGAACCTCAACTGTATACTCGCCTGGAAATCTGAAATTTTTCTTCACAAGTGTAACTCTGTACAGATGTGAATGTAATTTCAATTTCAGGTTCAAGGAGGATGGTAAAGCTTATTCATTCCAAAAATCCCTGTTCCTTACCTGACACAGAGGAATGCAGTACAAAAGCAGAAAAATCCAATGATTTACAAAATCTTTAAGCAAAGTATCTACATAATTTCTGGGATGGAAATTAATAAAAAGGAGATGCTTGGAAACTAAAGAATTCACATCATAGGATACAGCAGCATAATTGGTGGGAAGACGGTGTGCCATGTTTGAACATTAGAAGCGTGAAAACATTGCTCTTTTAGATATCAAACAGCTTTTAAAATTATGCACAATTAGACCTAATAAACATCACACTTATTCAAGCTACTGCACTTTGACTGCAGGCAACACATGTTCTAATGCTGGAAGTGTTGGAGAGACATTTTATAATGCCATCGCATAAAGAGACAAAATCATTGTGAACTAACATCTCTGAAAGTTATGGAGTTGGAAGATGTAGATGCTGTATCAATAAACTGCTTATAATCTGAAATACAGGAAGACAGTCACCCCTTGATAGAATTATACTTCATTTCCATATCGCTGTTGCACTGTACTCTGCCACAAGTACAGAGTTGATACCGGATCTCCAGCAGGTATTTATGCTCCTGACTGAAACACGTGGTACATTCATGTCTGGTCAGGGCAGTTTTTTCAGTAGACACTCACTCTGTTTTATTCACGAGGTACTAAGACATCACATTTATACTACAAACAGCACTGAAATCCTGCAAGGCAACTTTTCCTTCTCACTCTTCATTTCTGAAGAACATTTGGAGAGGTAAAATTAGGCCCATAAGAAAAATCATTCTTATTCACTTAGAATTATTAACAGAGCAAAGAATGTGGGTTGTGACAAAATTGAAAATCAATTAATTTCCCTGTGTTGTTTGGGACTTTTTTTTTCAAGATCAATATTTAATGATATATGAGGGACTCAAAGAAATCAAACAAAACCCCTACTGAATGCATTCAGCAGAAGTATTCCTCCATGTGCAACGAGCAAATAAGCAGATGGGGAACCGGTCCAGCTCTCTAATTCATTTCAAGGAGCAAGTGTGGTTCACATGAAGTTGTGATCTGACCTTTTTTGAGGCTAACTTGGTTCAAGGAATACTATAAAAAGCAGCCATGGTGTGGGAATTCTGAGGAGGAGAGACATCACGGAAATGGAAAGGTTAAGATAAAACTCCAGATTGGAACCACTGAAGTTGGTACCTCATGAGTTTTGTCTGAGTGGGGTATTGCCTTGTGCCAGAGCATATGGATGCTCTGATGAATGGATTCACATGGAAAGACTTTCTGGGGACAAGCAGAACTATTACACACTTGCTGCTTTCTATCTGATCAAAGAGAAGGCTGTATAAACAACATTCATACGTGACAATTTGTACACATTCCAAGTGAGCAAAGAGTTATTAAAATGTAGGTATATTCATCTTGATCAGTGAAAAAAAAAAAAATGCACCTTGCTTTTAAAAGACCACAGTGTAGCAGAGTATGGTATCGATTTGGTTAATACCAAATACTAAAAATATATCATATAAAAAGTTTAATGCTACTTTATAAGGAATATTTAAGTATTTTTTTTTCTGCCAAAAATGATTTCACACTTTCAAGTAGGTGACAAAATAAGAACCGCATTGCCCATTTACTCAAGTCATGAATTTTGTTTTCTAGGAAAGCAGAGAAAGGGCCCTAAATCACAGGTACATTGTAAAAATAAAGCACTGTAGATCTACAAAAGCAATAAAAAGTGAAGTCATCATGTTTTCCTGTGAAACCACAGAGGTACAAACACCCACTGTGTCTTTGATTTTATTGAAGATTTGGGTTTTGAATTGAGCTGGGCAAAACATTTCTGGAAAACATCATAAAGAAAAGTTCAGAAATTTTCCTTTGGAATTTTTTCTTTTTTAAAGTGGAGCGCTAACGCTAAAGAATTAAGCCTATTTGACACAGGATACTGTCATTAAAATCACTTAGCTGTTCTCCATTGGGGAATTTGGCAAAATGTTTCAAAGAGCAAGTACACGGCTTCACAAATCCAAGCGTGTACAACAGTTACTCAGCTGTGTACAGCCAAGAGTGTGTGAGTGGAAAGCACATACGGTACTTACTTTGTGATTAAGTTAGGATTGTAGAACTGTAAGTCACTTGCAAAATTTGATTTGAATACCTTATACTATCCAGCTGGGCCTTGAGAAGACTCAAGTCATTATGTTGGGAGCAGCCACATCTTCTCTCCTCCTTCACATTCATTCCCCTAGGTACCAGAGACCCAAAGAAGACAAGAAGCTGGGACAGGGATACACCTGATAGACAGATGAGCAAGTCACATGGATTATTGAAGCACAAAGTTAAGAGACACAGGCTGCTCTGATCGTAAGGATAACAATTTGGCAGGTGTCCATTTATGCTGGAGAGAATGTCTGTGGAATTGGAAAGCAGAGTTGTATCTGAGGAATCCTTTTTTTTTCCTGAGGCAAAAATTAGAGAGAACTTCTGTAAGCCTCCAAAGACCACTTTCTCAGAGAACTCACTCTATGGAAGGAAGCTGGTGCACAGCAAAATGAAATGAATGTATGTATAGCATATAGGGTCCTAACTGCAGTTGCTACACTTTAAGTCTGTAAAGCTATCTCATTATGAAAAGAAGATCATTACTGAGCAATGTGCTGTGGACACACATTTGCTTTTCTAGTTTATTATGTTCTACTTTGGAAGAAACTATCAGCTTTGGTTTATAATGGAAGGAAAATGAGTGTCTATCAAAAAAGTCCATCAGTCCAAACCTTTATTTTAATATCCATGTCTCAGCCACTGTGACTGTTAGAGGACAGTAGCAATCTAGATGAGTATTCTGAATGTGCAAACAGCACAGCAAATGATCTCATATTGCTTCAGATTGTTATACCTGGGTCTGCCATGAGAAGTAGCTTTTGAACTAGAAAATGTGCAACCATGGAGAACATATTTTATATTCTTTGGAGGCTTATTAGCACATTTCAACAACCTGCCTGGGAGAACAAGGCTTGCTACAGAGAGTAACAGTCAAGCCAAGTATGGGAGATACTTCCATAATTCTGGCTCTCAAAACAGACAGGAATAAACCATGTCCTTCACATGCGTGCTGAAACCTGTTTGTTCCCAGAGCTGAGGCAGCAGCACTGCTCATAAACAGCTCTGAGCAAGGTAAGGACATGCAAACGCTGAGCAGGTTAGATTTCTTCACAAAGCAAAGGAAATATGTAATGTTTAATACACACTGCCTTCATGTCTTAGGGTATCAGAGCTCAGTGAAGCAGCGATCCTGTGAAAAACAATTAAAGGGGACAGGTTTTATGTTTTTATTTAAGAAATTTAGAAGATATACTCTCTGAGAAATTCTCTAAGTGCTCTGTTGTGAAAATAGCAATTTCTAATTCACTCAATTATTCAAATTTGAACCATTTATTAATAACCAAGAAGCTTTATGTTTTAATAGAGAGACTTCTTTAAGCAGATGATGATAGAAAACCTTTCCTGAAGTCCTGCAATATTTCCTAAGACATTGTGACTAACAAGCCATTATAACATAATCAGGCATGCTGCTCACTGCTCAAAAAACAGTCTCATATTTTATCCTAAAGGGGAGAAATGAAAAAAAAAAACAAAACTTCTCTCTATGCTTTACAGTAAGATGGCAATAACGTATTCTGAATCCTGATACTCATGCTCTAGACTTCTACTCATGCTACAGACCCAGAGAGAGAAGGGAAGATCTCCTTGATATAAAATATGCAAGCCATGATGTTGACTCATAGACAGCATCTACCTCTTAAATAAGGAGTTGCACCACATGATTACATAAACTAGATTTTGGGAATTTAGTCACATTATGGCAGGACTTGGCAATCATAAAGATTGGGTTTGAAAAGATTTTATTTTTTTCATTTCAGTGAAACAAGAAAACAGAAATGACAAGATTTCTCCACAGCTTAGAAAAAAAATGAGCTGTATTTTGCTGAGTCAAAGATAGGTGGTGCAGAGTTTCTCTTTCTTTCAGATCAGGGACTTCAATGGGATCTTGTTGAGCTCCATTCCTTACACACAAGCCACGTTCAGAGAGAAATCTGACATGAAGTCTGCTTGCACAAAATACTTCCGAGGCAGCAAACCAGATGGGGTCTCATCAACCATGTTAGGTCAAGGCATCACCCATTGGAGTGCCTTCCCAGAAATCTTTTTCTGCAAAATTATTTTGCTCAAGTAGATGTGTCCACTTCTCAAAAAAAAAAAAAAAACAACACAACATGGCTTTTATAGAATACGTTCAGTAGTCAGAGAAACTTGAGGCTGGCATGGTTTTGTTGTCTTGACTATATGGAAAATTATTTGTTATGTTTTAACCTAGGAAGACATGCAATTATAAAATTAACACAGGCCAAATGCTTTTTTGATATAAGTTCACACCTTTGATGACTTTAGACAACCAAATAAGCATCTGCTTAGCTGCTCAAGAGGTACGTCCTCAGTCACGGATCTCATGATCTGATCTCAAAGAAAATGGGTGCGTAGTCTTCAAGGAAAAGTGTCCCAAATGATATCTGTTCCATTAGAAAGGATCCGACGCCGCAGCTAAATTCCTTTGCAGTGCTATCTGATATAGGTAACATGAGGTGCATATAATTGCAGGGCCATCCCCATTCAACTGCAGCAGAAGGCCTATTTGTGGAACACACCTCATTTGCCCTCTACCCCAAAAATACCACAACAGGGCATGTCATAGGGTAGGAACTTAAATACCTTGTAGCATCTGTGTTTGGCAGAGTTGAAAGAAAAAGTAGTAGGACTAAGATAATCATACCCAGTCAGAAGTCATATATAGTCTGCAACACCCTGAAGAAACACAATGACTATGACCCAGTCTGAAAATATGTTAATACACATCTTGAGAGGCCAGAATGAATCAGCACCTCAGAAAGCAGCAACCCTCTGGCCACACTGGAACAGACTAATTCTCACCTATGAAAAGAGGACAAGACTGGTCCCAGTGTGTGGAAAAAGCATAGCTAAACACCAGAGATACACAGTGGAGGTTGGAGAAGAAAGGTGACATCCATGGGCTTTCCTCATCAAAGAGCTCTCATGCTGAGCCAGATCAACCTCAGGGCTGAACAGCCGTCATGGTCTGCAGCTAGCAAAGCTAACATTACAACATGGTACTGTACAGCTAAGCCTTGACTAATATGTTTGAGTAATGCTTGATTTTTAGTTAAGTGATAAATGGCATAGTAGTTTAGCATAAATAAATGCTTCTTTATGGTTCCTGAAATTTGCCAAAATATTCCCATCAGAGTGGTCCCCAGTTTCCTATTCAAAGTAGCTGCCACACTTCCTAAATTGCCCATATCCACCCAACCCCTTTGCATACTAGTTCTAACAAATTACAAAACTTGTACTGGATTATTTGCAAAATTGAGCCCACCGTGCTGGTTCAGAAATCCTAAATTCCTTGTTGCTAAAAATAAATTAAGCCCAATTCCTTTATTTGGAGACAGGCAGGATCAGCTAACTATCTCTGGCTTGAATGTAGGATACAGACTCTATCTACAAACCTATTATCTCACCCCCGCAATCAGACAAACACATCCTCCGAGAACACATACCTGCTAGTCTGGATTGTACTAAAGGACAAGCTTTCCAACTCCTGTGTTCTCTTAGAGCAACTATGTGCACAGATAAAGACTATGGATCCATGCCCATGGGATCTCAGGAGTGCAAATAATCCCTTTCATGTGGTAAGATCACAAAACTGAAGCAAGCACAGAAAAGCTTTCTATTTAATGAATGAATTAAACACTCAAGACACAGAGGTCATTACTGCAGATGGCTACGATTTCCAGCGGCACAACATACAAGCAGCAGCTGACCTAGCTACCAAAGGAAAAGTTCACTCCTATCTGCAATAAGAGGTGTAAACATTTCTTTTCTCAGGAGGCTGGAAGCAACCCAGGGGATGGCAATGCAAAGAAAGCTGTGTCACAAAGGTGTGGTTAGGTCTACGGGATGCTAGGCTGTTCAGAAGCATAGTGAGAGTGTACAGAGTGAAGAGCGCTGTGAACACCAGGAAACACAACAATATGCAAAAGGCAGCTAAAAGAGAGATCCTGGTGTACTCAAGACATGAATATTACTTTTCCATGCAGGTGGCACTGCATTTCTCTCAGCAGTGGACTGCCACCCCCAGAGATAGTGGTATGGCAGTCCTTCGAGTGTGGAGGGCATCTCTTTCTATGAATGCAACGTGCTGGAGGTGTAAAAAGCAAATGAGAAAACCCGAGACAAACTCTACTAGCTCTTGTTGCATCTTTCCAAGTGAAGACTAAGTGATGCAGTCGGTTGACTACAGAGAAGCAAGATGTTACACAGCACATGTTCTTTGACAATGCCCTACTTTAGAATTACAGAGCAGGTTGATTATGTTTTGAAAGCTACATGATCAAAGGAATTCAGAAAAAGCCTTCTGAATCATTTTAGCAGATCCTTCTATCAAACTGTATTAGGCCAAGTCCTCCCTTTCAGTTTGAGCCATAGCATTAGTCTACTACTCTTTAAATCTATTCAACAAAAAATAAAATCCTTCCCCAAAGAAATGACCACACTAACCCATTATCTTGTGTAACCAAGTGCAATCAAAGAGCCTCATTTACTTTATGTAAATGTCCTCTCCCTTTCCCAGGCCTAATGTTTTCTTGTTCTCTGTTGTGTCACCTCATATCTAACCTAGATACTAAGATTGTCTGGGTGGAGACTCTGGGTAAAAGAGTCACTACTGACTAAAAAAAATTCAGTGCCTTAGTAACTTAAGATACTTCTGAAGTAAATAACCCGTTTCCTTCTTTCTCCGCTTACAACATTTTAAAAAGTGTGCATGCAACAAATTAATTTCATATTAATTTCAATCTATTTTCTGTCAATACAAAGTTTACAATTCTGTTTGATCTCGCATCAAGACTGATTTTCAGGAGCCTAAGTTGTTTAAAGCAGACACACATACAGCGTGATATTATTAAAGATAGAATTCCTTAATGCTGACAGCATTTCCTCCACTAATGCTAATAAACCAGACGCAAAAGTCAGAACTGTTTCCTCCAAAGAGCACCACTCAGTCTGCCATTGTTTCCAGTTACGTTGCGGATTCAAAGACGGGTAGAGAGCCAGCAAATGACAGCTGCTCCATTGTCAACATGTCCCACAGTACAAAACCACAAGTCATGGCACAAAAGGGTTAAAGTGTGTGATGGCAATGACAGGATTTGGGGGGGATATCAAAGCTCTCGGAAGCCTTGGCGGTTTATTGCCAAAGTGCAATCACATTCCCCTAGTTTGCTCTGCAGCTGGTTACAACAGGATGAGATATTTACTTCTATGGCCATTCTCACTTCCACTCCACTCCCTGAAAACTACAGTACAGTACTGGCAAAAATAAAGGGTGACAATATTTTGTGGACCAGGATCAGGGTATCCTCAAGGATTCACATACTGACATTCGCTAAACAAATGCAAGAGGAAGTCTTGCCTTACATGCTTTGATACAATAGAGTTTGATGGAAGAGATTTTCCCTCGTTGCTCTCACTTAACAAGAAATCTTTATGCACTGGCAGTCAGATTTCACAGTTTAAAAAAACAATACATGCCTTGAAAATGAGCGTCTTTCATCTATTTTCTTTTAGCGCACATCACTGAGTGTTTCATCTGCGATGCATCAGGATATACACTAAGCTCTTAAACATGTAAAACCAAGTCTTTAAATTTGTTAACTTACATCTGACTTACTCTTTCATTTTACATCACGATTTCCTTTTTGTTTATTAATTCTACATGTACCACACTAAATCAGAATAAACTAGAACTATTTTTTTCACAGGCCATTTTGTATCGCTTTCCCCTTCCTCTCCTTACCTCTTTACCTAGTTCCAGTAATCATACCCTAGATAGGCAACCAGTATCTCAAATACGTGGGCAGGAAAAAATGCAATTGTGCTATTGCCATTGCTCCAGTACCAACTTAATTTCATACTTTCTTGTTTTTTGCCATTTTTCTCCTTCCCAGTCATCTCTTCCAACAGCTTTTCCTTTATTTACCTGTTGCAGAATCTGTAAAGAATCTGTAATAGCTAACTCTTCAACACTTCTAAGTTTCCCATTCAGGTCCTAAGTACCTTTTATGCAGGTGAAAGGATCCTCCTATTCTTAAGCTTCCACATATTCCTTTTATATACAATTCCTTTTATATACATCCAAAATATTGCTACTTAAGTCATTTCACCTCTCCTGTCACTTTGCCTACATCCAGCATATGCTTATCCACAGTTTGCTCTCCACATTTATTTAAACAAAGTAAAACTAATCATTTTGCTCGTCTAATATTGCGTTAACCATACTATCATTACAGCCGAAGGACAGATTAACTGCGTCATCAACCCAAGCATCATTCTAGTATTCTAGCCTTGTACTGGAAGTTGGTATTATTATTATTTCAGTTGGCAACCAGCAAACGTTGTGCTACAGCAGCAGTATGTGTACTGATTACAACAGGCTACAGGAGGTCATAGCCTACATCTATTCCACAGCAAAGATCTGCTGACTTTGGGGAAATGCTTCTTTCCTGCTCTCAACTTGAGTAAAGGTGATGTAACATATGCTTCCAATGAAAGGCAAACTGTGAATCCAAACAAACAGAAGATAGAAGTTAAGTTTGTAGTATAATTATACTGGTAGCTTCCAGAGGTTTGCAGTTGTCAACATTATAAAAGGTCACAGATCTGACTTTCACAGTGAGCTAGGTCACATCATCTTTTTTATCTTCGTTTCATGAATACATACTGCATGCAACCAACCTAACAAGAAAGAGGAGCCTCCACTCTGCCATTACATGCCAGCAAGTCAGAATCTACCAGGTAAACAGCCAGGAGATCGAACTGTAGCATTTCTGAAGCCATTTCAACAGCATCTCTTTTGACAGCATTGTAGCAGAGCGCAAACAGCCAGAGCAATTTTATAGAAGTGTTTCACAGAAGTGTTGGCGGACCTTTCCTACCCAAACACACTTGAAAGAAGTAGGAGGAGGCAATTTCTTTATATACATTGATTATATAATTTGGTTTATTTGCTGATAGCGAGGATGAGTTGATGACAGGGCCATTATCGGTGCGACTTTTAAGTCTGTAACCCACCTCAGTAGCTCTTTGTCTCTTTGCCTCCCTGCTAGCTTCAACAACGCTAACAAAAAAGGGAATAGGCAGAAATCTTACACGCCTAGGAATCAGACATGAACCCCGACGAGCAGAAACAGTTCAGAAAATACAGACATGTATGTCCAAACTTCACAGATGACCACAATAGCCGTAGCCTTACTTGTGGCTCATCTGTAACACAGGAAGAAATCTAAATCTCAGATTCATTCCCAATTTCATCATTCTATGCTATGACAGTGGGATATGGGCTATGTGAGCCCAGAGGATATAAAAATTGTGCTTAGTACTTTTTAAAAACTATTTGCTTGTAGGGATGACTTGTACCAGTTTTTATTTCAGGTCAGCATGTGTAACATACAAACTTTTTTTTTTTTTTCATAATTACACACACACCGTATTTGTGTATTTGCCTTTCCTACACTCAGTTCTTCAAGACCTCCCATTCCACTGCAGTCCTCGATATTACTCAACCAAGGAAGGACAAGAACCTATCTGAATTTGAAACCTCTGTTTCTGCTGCAATTACCTTTCCTAGAGATGGTGTGAGAAATTTTATGTGTGCCAAAAAACTACAAGACAGCTTTGTGTGTATAATAATTTTCCAACGCAGTGCATTCTACAGTAAGCAGTAACAGGTGAGGTTGGGACTTTAAAAGTCATTCCTCCTCTGCCTCAAAGAAAGTCACTGACAGATATAAACTGTACAAATGACAGAATGCATCTATGTTATTGGAACAACAAACATGGAATGCAAATGGCCAGAAATGCTAAAGAAGACAGGGGAAGAAGGGCAAATCTCTGAAAGTGAAATAGATTATTAAGAGGTATCTTTGTAATATATGCAAAGCTGTCTCTTTCACTAAGCTATTGACCAGGGAAAAAGGACTACAGGTCTTTGCTATTACAGCGTGCTGCCAGCCTTCAGCTTTATATACTCACTTCTCCGCTGAGATTTGAATATCCTAGTCCTTTGCCATTTTTACCCTCTCTCCCCAGCATTTGACTGAATTCTAAATGTCTAACACATTGAAATTCAGTGAATGAGATGGAATAACAGTGTGCAGTGAATAATCAGCAGTGAGTAACATCCGGAAAGCACTTGTGCATTTCTTTCCTACTGAGAAAAATGTCCTAAAGAACATTTGATTTATTTACCCCGATGTTCTCCTTTCAGGGGCTGACACTGCTGTTGACTGGGCATTTATTTATGATCACTTGGTACCAAGCTCTGTGGGTTTCATAGCAGAAAATGTGAAATTCATTACTCTTATCACACCACACAGTCCATCTTTTATGCATTATATAGTGTACCAATTTACCCCAGGTGTAGACTTGAAAACCTGAAAAATGAATATTTAATGGTTATAACATTATATATGCCCGCATTTTGTTGTAAGAAAAATGTATCAGTGTATTTTGCTGCACATATTGCATTATGTTTTCCTAACAGGTCAGTATTTGCAATAGTATAGCCCAGCTGCTGGTACCAGACATTGATTTCCGCTCTACCTGGCAGCACTTCTACCAAATTCTTTCTACTAAAAGAGGTTCTGCTAAAAACAGGAAGAGCAAGATGACATCTCTTCAATCAACAAAATTATTGAATATGATAAAACAGAAGCAACTTCCCCTGAATCAGAATTAGTCTATTTTGGTATCTGTGAGCAGTAACCAAGCTGTCATCTAACTTAAACAACCATTAGATTCTGAATACAACTTTAACAGCTGACTTCTGAAGTAAATCTTTTTTCAATAAGAAGCATTTAAACAGAATAATTAAAAATATCAATAATAATCTCACTTAACTTTGTTTCAGAATGTAATTAATACAATATTTTGATTGTTGACCTCAAATGCAACTTGCAGGTATTTCTATTTATAAGCTCAATAGCTGACACACAAGTAAACACTTCAGTTTATACCCTAAACCTTGAAAGCACATAGTCCACCGTATAAACTCTGCTTAGTTCAGTTGTTTGTGTGTTATCACATGTTATTAAGATACATAAACCTTCTGTAATAAAAGTGAGCCGACTAACATTTCACATACCAGAGCTGATGTCAAGCATAAAATGGCTCAGCCAACCTAGCATTCTTAATTTGCTAATCTATAGCAATGAAATGAAGCATAAAGGGGGAAAAAAAAGAGAAGGGAAAGGAGAAGAACACACAAAACCTCCAAAGAAAATAGCAATTCAGTTACAAGATTTTCTATGAAACCATTAATATTTATGAAAAAGCTAGGAGTTTTTTTTTTTGTTTTTTCTTTTATTTAGCTTTAAATGTCTCCTTTAAAAGCTCCTCTCAAATATTAAGCCACATATTAAAAAAAATAAACTGTGCATATAAGGGAAGGCCAGAATGAAAGACACGCACTTTTTAAGATAAGCATGCTTTCAGTGCAAGCATCTGCACTCAGAAGAGCATTTACACAAATTAACATATTTTATCCACTGTAAGGACCATAAAGCATTTCCAATTCAGCATATAATTTTTATTTGAATTTGTATAAGAAAATCTTTAAGGGTAGCACTAGCAGAAGATATAAGAAGCTGCGGTGACCAAAGGCAACAATGGGTTTCCCTGCATAAAGAAACAAGTAAGAATCAAAAAAAAGAAGGTTTGGATATTTGCAGCAGAGGGACGATGTTGTTCTCCAATTCACAGAATCAGGTTCTTCTTGCCATGATGCTTAAAAGCAAATATAAGCTCTTTCTGGGTGAAGACAAAGAAAAAGATTACATGATACAGTACAATCCCTTCTCTAGAAACACGGCGATTTTGTCATTAATACAAAGCTAGATAGATATTACTCTTGGAAAATAAAATCATTAGAAAGCTATGACATAGCTATCAGGCACAGCATTATACCTAGCAAACAAGGTCACTCCACATTCAAAGCTCTACACCCTTTGCAGATTAAGGTCTGCTAATACTTTAGCTAGTTCCTTCATCTACCAAAATTCAAATCACAGTGCTTTGATACATGCCACAGATAGGGTTGCTATGGTACAGCACTCACAAAGGCAATGACTGCTCCCAGCACTTTATTTCATGGCTGCAAGGACTTGTCTTCCTTGATTAATTTTAAGTTACTGATGAAAATACTAATAAGACTGAAATAGGAAAAGCAAATTTAGGGAGCTACATGGTGCCACCGTGTACTTCTCCGCAGTAAAACTTTCAAGAGAGATCTTTACTTGTCAAGTATGCAAAAGAAAAATACTAAAACACCTTCTAAATATAGACTATATTTATTTGTACGTATAAAGCATCGATATAGTGGATAAGAAGTCACTTTTTCCACTTTACTTGTGCTTTGATGCACGAGGTGTCTTTCCAAGGTGGGTTCTGTATCAAAAAAGGTAGTTTCTTTTACATTAGTGGCTACAGAAAACAGATTTGGTTAAATATATATGTCCAACATGTACTGTCATCCTCCAGAAAGACTTCTCCAAATAACATATTGTTCTTTTCCCATGTTTATGGGTGGCAATTATCCCACCCTACCATCAGACACTTAATGAATACGCCTAAATTATCAACTGAGCTGTCCCCCAGTGGGCGGACAGGAGGGAGAAGTGTACCTTCTTCACTCACATCTGCAGACACCTAAATTCAGATCCCTCAGATAAGCACGCAAAGACAGAAAGCACGAATACAGATCTTACCAGGCTAGTCTCCCCGGTAGACTCCATGTCCTCACCTGAATATTTTTAGAGAATCAAGATTTATTTTTTCCCTGAGGCATAATACGACATATGCACAGTAATCTCTCTAAAATCGACTGCAAATTATTCTAATGTCTATTACTTTTAGTGTACTTCATCGCTTCATAAGAACCACAGTCTTACAGATTTAGAGTTTGTTATTGGAATTTACAAATTGAGTCAAGATCCTCAGTAAAAGTAAAATCTGCTGCAAAACAGGCGAAAATACTGTCATGAAGCTGCCATTACTACTGCACTTGAATCCTCAAAACTAGCACCTCCACCTTGAACCTCAAGTCAGAAATCCACAGCCTGGACCTACGCAAGAAACCTTGGCAGCTGCACTGTCAAGCAAAAATCTCACTGAAATGATACCAGTAATTTGTTACCCTTGCTTAAACAATGTGTAGGAGAGAGAAGGCTCCCAGTGACTTGACATGAAGGCAAACTGGCACTGTATTTACTGGTTGTCACTATCTGGAACTCCAGAGTAATAAATGGATGAAATGCAGCTCATAAAAATATTCATATGATTAAATTTATGGCTTACATTAAAGCATGTTTAACTTGAAAAATGACTATGTAAAGCTCAACTGATCTGTTGCCTGTGTATATTCACAGTCATATCTATTTACTTTGGAGCTGCGTGTTTAAATTTATTTCCACTTTTGCATATCCAGACTGTATGCACATCCCAAGCAGCTGAAACTTTTGCTCTTTTTTTTTTTTTATTAATTTTTTTCTAAACCACATGCAGGTACTATATTTAAAATAGTGGCTTGTACAATTCAATCTGTTGGGCAGCATCCATAGCCAGCCCCTGAGATGGACAGTGCAGAATTCCTATCCCCTGCACTCTGCAAAGCCAAGGCGTAAGAGATGGGTGAGGTTCACCACTGACTGTGGAAGTACCCAGAGCACAGGTTCCCCTTTCCCGAAACACACCGTTCACATGGGAAGAGACATGGTGATCCTCTGTGCACAACACAGCTGGCTGGGACCACAGAAGAGAACACATCTAATATCAAGCCATCTCTGCCCACCTCAAAGGTTGCTGGGGGAAGGAGGCGGTGAGAGGAGGCCGGCCACATGAATCGGCCTGTGCAGGCAGAACCAGCTGGCTGCTGGTTAGGCAACCCAGCCTAAAGCTTCGACCAGAAAGCTGGTACACAGATGCCAGTATAGATTACATAGGTCTTGTAATTTATGCCTCTATTAGCATAACTAACAAGGAGTAAGCAGGATTCTCTTCCAGCCCATACATAAAACAAGTATCTCCTTCAAATGTTTTTCACTGTAGATAAAGAGTGAAAAAAATCCTTCACATGCTTTTAAGCTTCTAAAGTTTCCAGCACCGACAAAATTTCTTTTTTATTTTTTTGGAGGGGCTGGGGAGGCAGCAGAAATACACTACTAGTACTTCTCAGTTTAACATCCCCTATGGTTTTACTCTGTGATCATTACTGTGGTATCTGAATTTGCAATATACTAAAGGAAAATAAATAACGAAACTTCCACAACGCAATCTGCATGGTCTTCAAACATACCACATACACCAGGGGACTGCATTCCATCAGGGAGTCATCCCAAATTCCTTACCAACGTATCAGTACAAGCAGCTAGTAATGAAACACCTATGGACAATGCTACTCTTTGGACATATTACAATGTATATGGGAAAATGAAAAATTATCATCCTAAAAATATTGATGGGATCGCAACAAGATTGGGTGTTTAGGAAGTAGACTTGCATTCATAAAGACAGTACCAAACCAGAATGTTTTCAGGATGGAATTATTTTCCCTTCATTTCATTCACACATACAGGTCAGCCTTATTGAAGTAATACTTTCAAGACAGAAGTGTGATTTCAAGTATGTACAGATCAGTTCATGCTACAGTGTGATTCATGCTACTCATGTTCTGAACTTCTTTCAGTTGATCTGTTTTGTGTGAAGAACTGCTTTTCCTTCTGCCTCAAAAAGAAGCTATTCTTCCCCCCCAGTTATGTGTGTATAAATATATATATAAAACTGAGTGCAGTTTCTTTTACTCTTCCCTTTTTTGAGACCCAAAATTCCAACAAATTGAAAACCAAACCAGCAAGTGCAGAGCAGGACAGTCAGCCAGGGAGACGTGGGAGCACCAGATGACTTCACAAAAGTATTTTGATGTGAATATTTGCAATTAAATGCTATTGTAAGTGAACAGCATGTACAACCTTTTTAAAACCAGTATCTATTTCGAATTCCATTACAATCTGGTTCACTAAGGAACAGCCTGAGTGACCTGTCATTTACAGATTGCGTACTCCTCAGAGACAGAAACATTTAACTGGGGCAGGGAAAGAAGACATAATTCACAGGAGTCATGTGGATTGAGAACCAAAAGAATTTGGTTAAATCTTTTCTGAACTGTCTTTTACTGCTCAGTTTAAAGGAATCTGCAGTGTAAAGTGATAAGAAATACAAACCACCTTGTTAATACATACACCAAAACATTTACTTTTCTTTTTAATGCCATTTTAATTTCTGGTAAAATTCCAAACCAAGGTTCTATATTTCATGATATTGTCAACTTTGCATAAAACTACTGGTACTACTCATGACTTATACAGCCCCAGGGAGACTATTGATTTTTTCCCCTTCATAAATCTGAAAATGCTCTGTCTCTTCCCAGTGGACCCATTATATTTATTGGTATCTATCCCAAAACAACTGCTCAAGGTTATAGCTATGAAAACATATGGGGGTTTAATTCACTATACAGAGAAGCCCACAGATTTTGTCTCAGAAATCAAAATTTGCCCTGACTGCAAAAGATGCTTTTTTTTTTTTCCTTTTAAATTATGTGTCAGGACCAGAGGGTTAAATTTTGCCTCTGCACAGGGCTTATACTCCCTTGAATGGAATATTACGCAAATTTTAAAGGAAGGTGAAAAGCAAAACAAGCCCTTCTTTATAGGCAGTTGAGATCAGACAATGACACTTAACAATCAATATTGGTATAGTTTGTAAATATTTACTGCATAAATATTTCTCCTAAAACTCACATTTTCTTAAGGCACAAATCAAATAGAAGAAATTATCCTGGTCCTCAAGAATAGTTGCGTGACTTTTGAAAACCATTTGAATGTCTGACATCTCAGATGGAATAAAATATGTGGAGGTGTGGTCAAAGATGCAAAAGAAGATTTAAGCTCTTCAGGTCATTAAAATACAGCACACTGTAATGACTGATTACGTTGCTATTGCTTTAATGGGTGTTTGAATCTTCAAAGATAACTTTGCATCAACTTTTAAGCTAATTTATGAAGGAAGAAAGAGCTGGCATCACGCAATAAACTTCTACTCCCTCTACCTGTACTGAATCCAAATGGAAGATTTGCATGGATTTTTTTTTTTTTTAAAAACATACTAAGCTGCACATCCTATGCTATAATGATCTTCCAAGAGAGTATATGCCTGTGGGATGTTCCTCTCGACACAAGAAAACTGCTGCCAATATACACCAAGGCATTTTAATCTGAGTCATGGGACTACTTCTGAGCTTATCCACAGGCACCCCTGGAGCAGGTGCTAGATACACGCAGAAGGGCATTAGAGTAATGATTGTGATTTCCTTCCCCATGCCATTAGCACAGACTGGAAAGGTGGGAGTACAGTTGCCCTTAGCACATCACCGGTCTCCCAAAGCAGCCACTGTGCATCCCACAGCACGGAAAAGAATGCTGGCTCCAAAATCAGCAATACAGCAGTGCTGTTTAGTTTCAAGACGTGCAAAAATATGCCAACAGATTTCATGGAGTGGTATCTGAGATACCATAATTTTGATTACATTTAGAACAAAAGCATATGCCTGCTGTGCAGTAAAAGGACACAGATGCCGACTATATATTGCTTTGCACTGTACTTTAATAAATTAAACACAGAAATTGCAGTATGTTATCCATATTCTACATGAAAATACCTACAGTATAATTTATAACTGGCAGCTGACCAGTTGGCAAGGCAGGCCTAGACTTTGCATAATACAGGAATACACAGTCTTTCATTTGTAATCTAGCTTTCATAAAATGAGGAGTACCGAATTTTCAAGTCTGTAAATTTTACACTGAACCAACACACTCAACTATAAAATCCTGTGTCCTAAGTCTATGACCTGTTCCAGAAAAACACTGAGTTTCCTTTAGATCACTGCACCGGGCTGGCTTTTATAAACATGTTTGGTAAATCTATACCACAGCACATACTTGTGCTTTGCTACGAACCTTTGCAAGAAAACAGCTTTCAACTGCAATCCAAAAATGAGGGGTATTTCCAACAACCTCTGTTTGTCAAATGTTACCACAGGTTCACTTGCTTTCACGACACACTGGTTATTAGTTTAGTGGCAACAATTCATAATGTTGTTCTTTTGTTTTACTCTTCACAATATGAAAATTATTCTCCCAATATTAACATTATTATCACCTGATTATCGTAGCAAGAGAATTATCACAAATCTTTCCTACTTTGCATTTAAGAAATTGAAAATTAAAAATATGCTTCACGTGCGTGGCGTTTGTCATAGATACATAGTAAGGACAGAAATAGCTCCTGTCAAAAATTATTTACTAATACATTATCATTAGAATATGTCATATCTATAACTTACAAACTGATTGTCATAGCAGGAAACGTTCTTAGCCTACAATCACAAAAACCCTGTAATTCCTAAAATTTACTGAGAAATGTATAAACAATATTTTGGCCCACTTATCTGTAGAATTAGTTCTCATATGACAATACATGAGGAGTTAATGTGGAATGTAAGTTTAGAGATAATTAAGATCTCTCAGTATTTGACAATAAAGTTTTTACACAAATGACTGATGCTGTGGGCACAGACAAAACAGAGAGAGAATCCAGGCTTCTTCAGGATTCAAGCGAGTAACTTTCAAGTAAATAAAACCAACTCTGACAAGCACAAAACATGATAAAATGCACCCTTTGCCTTTTCTAAACAGGACTGGTTATTAGACGAAACCTCTTTCCAGGGCAAAGCAACCACGGTGCATGTTAGTAAAAGCACTGCACTTGGACTGAATGTCACAAACACTGTGCTGCAGCTTTTCTCCTTTGCTTTTAGAAGCAATGGCATAATTACTCAGAACACTGAGCTGAGCTGATGTCCAGGACAGGTTTCAGTGCCAGCCATTCATATCATCTTTAGGAACAAAGGGGTGGCTTGGGACTGAAGCTAATCTTGGAACCTGCCTTTGGCTGTCCAACAGATCACCACATGAACATAAAAAGTCACAAGGTAAGAAAATACAGAATATATTTGGTGTCATTTCAGTATCAACACACCAGTGAATATGGCATGATTCACTTGGTCCTGGTTTCTCACAGTACAACTGGGTTTCATTGCTGCTTCCGAGCACAAAGAGAAAAATGATGCCTGTCATTTCCCATGATTTCCCATCTTTCCCAGCCTACTCTCCACAGACCTTTGATCTAAAGTTATCAAGCAGAATTCCACATTAAGATTTTTTACATATATCCATACAGCAAAATGAACGTGTGATTTAGCATTCCATGGAATCATAGGATAGTTTAGGTAGGAAGGGACCTTAAAGCTCATCTAGTTCCAACTCCCCCAGCCATGGGCAGGGACAACTCCCACTAGACACAGGTGCTCAAATTTGCTAGACTGCTTTTATGTGTTAGACACTTTACACTATTCTTTTGTTTCCTCTACTAAATAATGAAAGAAGCAGCAGTAGGATTAAGCATCTAGCTTTCGAAATCACTCTCACTGAAATAAATAAGATGTTCCCAGTTAGAAATATCTAAAATTTCCATTAGAATTGACCATAGGAGTTGTATTTGCTGCACATTTACTATGTTTTCTTTGCAGCTACAGAGACAGACTCCCTCATTCCTCTCTTTAAGTGACAGGGCTGTGAGCAACAAGAAATTAGCCTAATACACACGTTAGGATGAAACACCACTACATACTTAACCCTTTTTTCAGTCAATACTAGCTGATGTACTACTGTTAAGGGAAAAGATGCAGCTGCAGCATGTTTAGAACACTAAAAAACTGACACTGTTGCAAGAAAGTGTCCTGAGAGACCAAGAAGCAAATCGTGACACTGGGATTTTGTACCCATTTTATAGAGAGGATGCAATGGCGAGTAATATCTCCATCTCCTCCAGCCCACAAGACAAAACAGAAATGGGTTAGTCAAAGAGAATTTGAAAATAGAATTTAAAAATATGATGTGCAAGGAGAAGTGTAAGATTTTTAGGAAAGATAGCAAATGTCATGGAACACTTCGAATGGTACCTGTAAAGATATCTCACCTTCACTACACAGAGGTTACCCTTCCAGAGGTAAGTTTAAGGTATTTCACAAATTACATTTCCTGCTCCCTTGCCTCTGTGTTTACTGCAGTTTCAAAAGAATGTGCACAAGTGCCACATGAACAGCAGCAGGAAATAAAATCTATTTCTAATGGAAACTACTTAAATAAAGTTTAAAAATAAAGTACTTATTTTCAGAACTACATTGCTTAATTTTTTAAGGGCTTTGGCTCTGCAATATACAAGGGTTCTCTAAGATGCATACACCCAAAACCCCGATTCACTTTGAAATCAGTGCTCTCTCAGAAGTATGAATTGCTCCATCTGGAAGTGATTATGGTTCCAAGGATGTGCAGCATTAAGTAATTTAACTTACTGAAGTACTTCTTTTTTAATAAGCTCTTCAATTTAAAAATAAGAATAGATTACAAAAAAAAAAAAAATCCAACCTTCCTCATACAGCTGTT
The DNA here is from genome assembly GCA_013399075.1 of Chloroceryle aenea. Lineage (NCBI taxonomy): Eukaryota > Metazoa > Chordata > Aves > Coraciiformes > Cerylidae > Chloroceryle > Chloroceryle aenea. The sequence continues at coordinate 31,803 of VWZY01001291.1, read as the reverse complement.
GAAGTCACATGAACCACTTTATAGATTGAAAGAGGTGGGGGAAGGAATTACTTGAAGCCGTAACAATTGTAACAGCAACGACCTAGATGTAGAACTGTACAAGACTTTGACTTTTTTAAGTCAGATGTTTGTCTGTGATAGTCACTGGGCTACCCCTTTGGACTGCTACCACCTGAACCCTTATTTTCAGTGGAAGAACTTGCTGGAAAAAAACAGGGACAGCATCATACCTGCCATGGGTGTTTGATCAATTAACAACACACATGTACCTTACACACGATAAATACTAAATATAAATGTTATGAACATAACACAAAGGCTAATGTTTTGAGCACAAAACTCAAAGTGCATTTCAGAGGGATAGAGACTGATGCATGACAACACAAATAACTTACTTTCCTCTATTCAAAGGCAGGGGGCTAAAGAAAGGACTTATTAACCATGTCATTTGCTTTCACCAGTCTTACTGGAAGCCAGACCCAAAAATGTGTTGGGTGTCTTCCACCCGAAAGAACCCACTAAAGCACCAAGGACTGTGAACCTCTGGCATAGCCATCAACCTGGGACGAGCAGTGCAGCGCACAATGCACAGGCCAGGGTAGGCTCAGCATTTTTACCAGAGATCAAGTTTTCTTCCATCAGAAAAGTAGAGTCTATTTTCTTGACTTCCCACTCTTCCCACAATCACTCTCCTCAAAGTATCACTACAGAAATTATTCTCTGCAACACCTGAAAACTCTGGGGAAATATGTCCAAACTAGCATTTTAAAGATCAGTATCTCAGGCCACAGTTTAAAACAAAATTCGTCATTTTATCTTCTGGTAGGAACTTCCTCGGGTTTTGATTAGCATTTCTTAGATGTTTTTAGGGAGATTTAACAGAAACGAAACTAAAAGTTGGTGTTTGACAATGGCAACTTTGGCACTTTTCAGGTTAAAATATCTTTGTAATTTTGACGGGTTGACATGTTAAAGTAAGAGCTGCTGACTTCTCTGGGGAACACAGAAATTAAAATACATTTCTAACTTGAACAAACTGACATGCATGATCCATTGTATTTTCTGTTAAGGTTCTGCAATGTTGATTAATTCATTCATTTGAAAACAATTTACACACATGATGGTCAGGGAAGTGGAATGTTGTCCTGGGGGAACTCAAGAGAAGAGTCAGGCATCAAAGTCTGAAAGTAAATTGACATATCTGGGGAGCTTTCAATAGTATGATAGCAGTGGTTGAAGATCATAGCAGTCAAATAACTGAGTTTTGCTTAGAAGATGGTTCCTGATGTCACTGAAGATTTAAGCCTTCAGATTTTCCATAAACTCTCAACCTAGGACTTCAAACTATCAAGGAAATGCAAGCCATCAGGATAGGGAAATACCTGAATACCAAGATGGAAATTAGCTTCAAAATTTGCATTTTGGAATGTGTAAGCCTGTGGATGACTGTTTACATTATGAAATTATTTCCTCATTTAAAAATCTGTACAACCTTAGACAGCTGATTCCAGAAAACCTCTGACTTTCCTTCTATACTCAGTTATGATTCACCAGGAATATTAATGAAAAAGTGGCCTATTTATAAAGAAATTTATAGAGAAAGATTTCCAATAGTTGCTATAGTATTTCAACAGGAAGACCCAAGTTAGATTTCAGTTTGCCTTGTTTAAATTGCAAAAACATTTCCAATCCCAATCAACTGCATGGTCTCTTTGAATTGTTTAGAAAAATCAGAGATGCAGCATCTGAGAAAATGAATGCAGCTAACATTTATAAAACCCATTATAAAATTCACTCATAATGCTGAAATACCATGCCAAGACTGTTGCTTTCACACTTCCCACATAAGGAAATGTTTAGTAAAGTAAAAAACATGTATTTTATATATAAGCAAACAATGTCAAGCAGAAATAAATAAAAAAAAACCCAGTAAATATTAGTTTGAACTTAGTGACAAGCTATGAAACTATGAGCTTTTTTCTAAACCCATTTCATAATGAACAGCTAAAAGTGCCCTTCACCAGCTGTTGTTGGAAAGATGTCAGTTCATTTTTAAATAGAGATGTCAAAGGTCTGCAAACCTCTTATTGAACGAGACTGAAAAGCATATGACCACGAACAATTGCAAACGACTGGTGTGATGGGGTTAGGTGCAGAGACACATGATTTTCGGCAACCTTTTGGCTTGCTATGTTCTTTGAAATTCAGTCCTCTGGAGCTTTCAAGGCTCTACTGTTACCCTAGTGAAACATAAATTCAGGACCACAAAGCATACCTCAGCCTTTCTGCTCTAGGGGCTCCTAATGAGTTAAAAATGAGAATGTCAGCACAGACCAATTTTCACGAGTGAAAACTTAACGCTGTACATCTCTAGAGGTAAAAAGTAGACCTAAGTCTACACTCAAAGGCAACACACTTCTGTTCTAACAATACATCCTGCAAACAGAAAGCATCCATGTAAAATACCATCCTCTTAGTGCCAGGTACACAGAAAGACATTTAAAACTCTTACCCATTATGATGAACAATACAGTATTAAGTATTTTTTCCCATGGCACTGTGAGGATACAGATTTTTACTGATCTAATTCTGTAATCTAACTCTGATGTGGACCCTCTTAAGCAGTGTTCCTGTAAAAGTTCTACCTGTGCAAGTGTAAGGCAGGGGAAGAGAAATTTCTCTATTTGCTTCAAACATCTAATGCCACAAAAATGACTGTGCTTGGGCAAAACTGAGTATCCAGACTGAATCAAAATCAGATATATATTGATATATCAAACTCTCTTCAAGTGGGAAATGAATAATGCTGTGTGTAATCGTTAACAGAACTCAAGGGGAAGTTATCCCCACCTGCTACATTTGGCAATGGTATCAAAGGCTCATGACTGCGAACAGTGAGAGTAGTCTGCTCCTTTATGCACTGGGGAAAAAAAAAACCTACATAAGAGACAGATGCATGAAACACAGAAACAAACTGTTAACATCTCATGCCACTGGTACCATGCAGATAAACCAATAAAGCAAAACCAGAAAGGTATGTCCGAGTGTCCTGGTTTGGGTGAGAACAGAACTAATTCTGTTCAGTGGTTTTGTTTTCCATCTCCGTTCCTCTAAGTCACGGGACTGTCCGCAGTCAGCTGCCTGTTTTCCCAGGCAGTGTCTGCTGCCAGCAGTGAGAACACCCCATGGGCAGAGTTCCTACCAAGGGTTGGGGTGCAGACCAAGGCCACTGCTGGATCTCGTGCACCACACTGGGGGGTGCAGGAAAGGACAAGGCGGCACCTGCAAGGAGGAGGGGACAGGGCAGGTGACCCCACACTGACCGGAGTGGGATTCCAGCCCATAGACGTCATACTTGGTATAAAGTTGAGGGATCTGGAGGGTCTGTAGCTCTCTCTGGGGGCTCCCGGGTTCTTCTCCCCTCTCGGCCCACTTTGCCAGCTTTGCTCGGCTTGACTTGGGTCCTCTTTCGGTTCCTTCCTCGGAGCATCCCAGGAGGACTCTGTCCATTCTGTCTTCAATCCCAGTCAGTGTGTCCTGAAGCCAATACCAGAATCCAGCTCCAGGACACAGCTCCCATCTGCTGTGGGGCCCAGGCTGGGACTCCCCCGGTGCCTGCCCCACAGCATCAGTGGTGATGGTGATGGAATTGCCATCAGGGGGTTTGGTTCCATACTGGTTTTGTATATATTTGGACATACTCCATTTTTATTATTTCCATTCATGATGTTCCAGTTCCCTTTTCTAATGTCTGAGTCTCTCTCCCTTATTCCCTTTTTCTTCCCTTTTGGGGAGGGAGGGGGGTTAACAGAGACCATCTGTTACTCGTCTAAGGGGCCGCCCTGACCCTAAACTGTGACACTGAGCTGGGTGTCAGCCAAGTGTCACAGAATCACAGAATTTCCTAGATTGGAAAAGACCTTTAAGATCATCTAGTCCAGTCATTAACCTAACACTGACAAGACCTCAACCAAAATATATCCCTAAGCACATCCTTCTGCATGGTCCTTGCATTAGCACCACGATCTTCCCACAGCATTTGCACATGGACCAATGCACAGGGCAAGTGAAAGACAACATCACATTTTTAAAGATAAAAACCCAGAATACGGCCAAACACCCCAAACACCCACTGTGTGTTCAGAAACTAACACAGTCTAATATGATTGTTTAAAGGATCAAAACTCCACCGCTTAATGCGCATAAAGAGACCAAGAGATTTTTAAAGACTAACGGGACAGTCATGAAGAGGGCACAGATTAGGAAAAACACATTCAAGAGATGGCAGTTGAAGCAATAAACTGTGCTGGTGTTATCAGTGTGCTGCACATTCTCGGCATCTTCACAGGCACAGCAAGAGTCCTTCCTGTGCAGAGTGATGGATGACTACGTATAAGCCATGCAGAAGGGATGCTGTCACAGATGTTGTCATGAGGACCTTGGTTGTTGAGCTCAAACTGTGGGAACTTGGGACACTAGCTCTTGAACTGCCTTGCTCAAATCAGAGCGTGCCAGCTGAAAAAGCAGCTATCTGGCATCTGTAAAACCCACTTCCCTCTGTGAGCTACTCTTAACAGGCCTCCCATGCAAGCAACGGGTTAGATGAGCTGACAAAGCCAATTCAGCAGAAACCCGAAAGCAAATATTTTTCTTATCCTTAAAAAATAGGAGTTGACAGAGGTGTCCATCCATTGGCAGCTCTGATCCTAGAACCTGTGAGTGCTTCATTGTGAATGCTGTTTATTTCAAGTAGTTGACAACGGCAGCAAGAATCATTGCTACTGTCTTTCTCCAGGCAGCTTTGCAGGATCAGGGTCTATGCTAGTTATGCCCCCCCATCCCTCTTACCTCTTCTGTAAAAATACCAAATACGTCCAACTACTCCAAGAGCATACATTTTTAAAAGTTGTATTAGGCAATGAAAAGAATTTGTCCTGTTCCCTTCAGCAGACCTATTTATGTGCCTAAAATTAAACACATGCCTAATAATTAAGCGTGATTAGGTTCCAATTACTTTGTTTGTGCTTCTGTCATTTCATTCTAACTGCATCAAAACATGAAAAACAGAGATATGAAAGACTGAGACTGGATGCCAGTGGTTTCAGACATATTTCAGCCCACCCCCAAAAATATAAGCTTCCTGTCATACACTGTCAGTAAAACTCATGTCTTCCAAACAAAGGTTCAGAGAACAGAGCTTAAATGACACTTTTAGATTTTACATTTTGTTTGACATCTACCATTTGAGAGAAATAGCATTTTATAACTACTTTCCATCCTGTCTGTCCCCATCACCACCACCACCACCAAACATAATTGCTTTACTATAAATATCTGACAGTGCTAGTCAAAGTAATAGGAAGTATGATTTAGAAAGCTCTTTTTGACTGCCTAATAGATTTGTTATATAACTGAAAAATCATCTTCTAGTGTTAGTGTTAAGTAGTTTCTTTTCAACCCCCTAAAAAAAAGGAAGGAACAAATTGTCTTTCACAAGTGGATAGTGTGGTCTGACCATAACAAAACAATTTGTGTACTTAAAGTGCATTGGAAAAGTTAGCTTATCATCAGGCAGCGCTCCACATAACTAAAAGGCTCATTTCAGAGATTCAGTTTTAATGTCCTTTTTATCAGTTTCATATTTGAACATAGCCTATGTTTGGTAGGTACAGTACATTTACTAAGCAAGAGGAGAAGAAATCAGGGTTGCCCAGGTAAATCCCATTATTTTCTGACTTAAATACCCATTAGGGTATGAAATAAGTGATACGATGCACTGTATCAACTGCTCTGGAAAAAAGCCCTCTCAATGAATGTTTAATTTACTGAGCGGATCCTAAAAGTGTTGCAGAGCTGCCAATAATAACTGAGGGGCAAGCCCTGACAACAGGAGACCAAATCAATCAATCTATAATGACCATACACAGAAATCAATCTTGTATTAAAAAAAAGACAACTGAGCAAATCAAACAGATGCTCATTTTCAAAGATAAACATTTCAACACGTTATAATTTACAGGTATAATTCGGATGGTGTGTGCTATGCAGAGCACTGAAGAGCTTCCAAATTACCACTGCAGGAATATCTCCATACAGAAATTGTTCTGGTGACATTAAAAGAGGAAATCCGTGCCTAAGTAAGTTTTCACACTTCTCTCTTACTACACAAGAAATGCTGTAAACTGAGAGAATAAATCTAGGTAAAGAGCTGTTCTGAAAACAAAACTTTAATACCAATACCAAAAAGAGTTTTCTGAAGTGCTCTTCATCTGTTTATCTCATGCAGCAAAAGGCCCGTGTTACAGAAAGGCTGTTCACAAACAGCCAACACTCTCTCCCTTGTGCTTTTGCAAAATTTCACCTATGTAAAACACATTTGCTAAACTTGGTGAAGAACAGGATCTCAGCCAGACGGTCCCACCTTATCCCCAAGACCTTGGGAAATTATTAAGTCCTGAAGTAGCACTCGGACTGATATATATCTAGTGATTTCTCACAAGATTATGCAAAAACATAAGGAGGAGGATATGTGATTTCACAATTGGCACTGAAGTTCAGGAACAGATTACAGCAGCCACAGCCCATAGAAAACTACCCTTCTAGCCGTACCCCTAAGTGGAAGCAACACCACCACCACCCCAGGCTAACCCTTCACAGCCTACATCTTGTTCTCTGCCTGCTATCAACACGCTGCCCCAAGCAGCATCCTCCAATAAACTCACGTTCTCAGATCGTCCAACACAGTGAGTTACAGGAGGAACTGGCCTGAACATGACGGTAACTTGCCTCTGAAGCACAGGGGACAGCTTGTACCTCTCAGAACTGCTGTTTCTTAACATCAAAAGGTAATTAATCTAAACTGACTTCCATCATGGAACGAACAGTTTGCCAACAACAGTTACCACGTAATATTACGTTAGAAATTATACATATTCACTACACTGGAGCTGCGCCTGAGGCACTAACTGTAAATGGTATTTTCAGCGGGGATGTGTAAGTGGGCATGCATGCTGGAGTAAGAAATGCTGTGGCAGTCATGCATTGCACAACGGTTTCCATAAACAGAATCTTCTGTTGAAAGCTTTTCCCCCTGCTGCACTGAAGTAGTTTCTCCATGTTTGGTCTCAGGAAAAAAAAAAAAAAAAAAAAAAAAAAAAAAATTTTTTTAAAAACTTCNGTATCAGGAAAAAAAAAAAAAAAGAAAAAAGTAGAATTGTTCTAAATACTTTGGGAATGAAAGAACCACTCCCATCTCAAATCCATCACCGGGGAGGGAAACAGGAGTCTGACTTCACTGTGTCTGTTATCTTCCAGCGTTTACTTCAACATGTGGTAGTTTCTCCATTTTCATCTTTAATTTTCCAGTTCCTCCATTCAGAAAAATATTAACTGAGGCAAGGTTTACTCAGATGGCTAAATATATCTGAGCAGAGCAAAGCCCTGTCACCGCTTTAAATCAGCTGGGATGTCTAAGAATGGAGGGCTCATCAACCGAGCCTCACTAAGTTTGGACCTCATGCCCTAATTTATGTATTTTGGACCCTGGAAAGATACGGAAAAGACATAGCAGGCCTTAAACTGCAAGCTATGTAGAGCGGCACTGGCAAAATTCAGCCGTAAGTATGTAAAGAGCATGGTAAACAGTCTAAAGCATTATTAGCTACATTTTGTGTGATGTATGAAATTCACACATGGAACCAATTCCTGCCCTACCTATCATTTAAGCTTTTATGTCCTCAGGTAGCACATAACCCCCATGATGGCATTTTAAGCAGGGTGATTTCACACTGAACCACTTTGAGAAGTCCTGTGAGATATGAAGATCTACTGGGTTGTTTACATTTTTTATGTTCAAAAGGAGGCTTTCTGCAAAAAGACTCATGACATAAGGTAGATAAGCTGCAAGCAAAGGAAGGCATCAGGTGCACACACAGCACAAAGTTTTCCCTTAACAATCTGACCTTATCTACCTAGGCTGAAATACAATCTGTGTTTTCTTCTAAACATTAGGAAAACAAAACTAAAGCCCAAACGTACACATTAAATTGCTATCAAGAGAAAGATCCGTATTAGGTAGGTGACAGGTTCCTCTAACAGAGCATTTAAAATAGCAAAATATGGGAAATACCATGGCTTGCCCTCAAATACCCTCAGAAAATGGTAAGGAAAACAAAAGGCAAAAGAGGAAGAAATATTAGCACGCAATGGTGTAAGCTAAGGGTGCAAAGTGTGTTAATTAGCGCATTATAATGACTTCTGACAGCTTCACGTTATGCCTTTTCATCATCATACTGTTTCAATTACACATTCCCCATGTCCAACATTAAAACCAACTTCACTATTATTTTTCACCTGCTGCTTCACTATAAGGTTTAAGCACTTATTCCTTTCAAGAAAATAATTTTATTTTCTGGAATTCAATCACCGATTCCCTTAATAAACACTGGGGAAAAATTCTTCTGCTCTGTAAAAGCGTAAAAGGAAAAGAAAGGGAAATGTTATAATGTGGTATGCTTCCTTTTCTCCAGTACACCATGACCCTCCATGCTTCAGAAAGCCCTAGGTTAGAAGTCAGGCATGCAGCTCAGAGGTGGAGCACAGTGGCACAGTAGCTTTAAAGCTGGACTAACCTTCCCCAAATGCTGAAAGAATGCTGAAGCTGACCATTTTTTTTAACCTTTAGCTCAGATATTAAACATGGAAACAAGCATTAAGACTAATGTCTGGAAGTCTGATGTACTAACAATATAAATTAGAAGATCAAGTTCACTATTTCATTGCTAATGAGCTGCTGGGGAAATATGTACCTTCCAATTCATTTTTTTCTAACCTTGTACCCTGAAGAATCACTAATAAGAAATCCCAAAATGAACATAAATGGACCTAGCTCCTATTAAATATTTAAAACACTGAATTATTCCATTATTCACATTGAAATGGGGCACAACCATGACTGGAAGACGAGACTCACTCCCCTCCTTGAAAGACCAAGTGGTACAGAGCGACGTCAAACGCGAAGGGTGCATACTGCGGGGCAGAACACAAACACAATAAAGGAGCACAACTCCATGGCAGATCCCTACAGCCACTCACAGCAGCAGGCTCTGACAACAGACCCAAGATATAATGAATGGGTCTCCTCCTACGCACACCTCTGAGCTCGCTCTGAGGAGAGGCAGCAGCAGGAGGACAACGATTGCCTCCGGGAAACAATCTTTCCCATCCCAAACTTCATGGGACACTCCCTATCTCCAGTCATGGCATGGGTGGAAGAATTTCTTCCATGCACTCATAGACTGCCCTGTTCCAACAAGTTTGGTGCATTCTTCCTCCATCCACTCATGAAAGGCAGCAAGAACCTGTAAAGCAAGTTGAGATTTTTAGCAGTGCTCTAGTGGTACCCAGAGCCTTACAGGATTTGGTGGTCAGAAAACCACCACAGGCAGAGAAGTATTACACAGGGCAAATGATCTCGATCATTTAATGACAGTTTACTGTAGTAAGCTTCAATATACCCACATTTTCAACCACTTCTCCACTCATTTTATGAAACAATCACTTAGTAAGAACACTCTTGACACAGAGCCACAAAACAGAAACTCCTCCTTGAAATGTTAACGCAACAACTCATCACCCCATTATTCCTCTTCCTTTTACATCTCACTCAATTTTAACACTGAAAATGGCCTAGAGCATAGAGGCAACTTTTTAGCTTAAATGCTGTATTTGGTCGAAGTTCTAAATTCTCCTGCTCTGCCTCCTCTTCCCCCACAAGATAATTAATGTTTATACGGCTAGAGTGACACTCCCAGGCAGTGAAAGCATATACTTGGAGGTTTGACAGCAATATCTTCCATCAAGCAAGGCACCACATTAAGTAGCTGCGACATTTTTTTTATGCATTTGGATGCTTGTAGCAATCACGGATTGCTGGACTGAATTTTCAACCCTAAGCACCTTTTAAGGAAGACTTTTCAGGCTCCACAGTGCCTTTTTTTAATCTAATCTAAAGAATTATTTAGTGGCCAGATTTTCCCATATACCTAGTACCTACACACTCATTCTGCACTCTCTCTGAGAAAGCGTCTAGAAAGATCTTAAATCAGCAACGGAGTGCTTAGAATTTGTACATAGTAACAGATTTATGCAATAAAAATTTAAGCTATTCAAGTTTATTATTTTCATCCCTAAAATCTATTCACATAAATGCAGCCACCTTCTAATTCAGAGCAGAAGATTTGAGATTTAAATGTAGGTTCACTTGAAGTGAATTTAACACACAAAAAGTGACAGGAGATGGAATACAGCACTTTTGTGAATTGAAGAAAAGAAATGAAAAGAATAGAAGCGGCAAACAAATTACAAGACCTGTCAACCCTGTTAGATACTATGTTGAGAGCAGTGGGGATGAATGGGGACTTCCCACTTCTGTGCCTATCACAAACAAATGAAAATATATGCATGGTTCTTTATACGGCATTTAGGAAATGACAGGTAAGTCTTGGGAAAGCAAGTTTGCTTTCCCTGATGAGAAAATAACATATCTCAATAACATTACTTTCTTTCAAATTCGTCAGGACAATGACTCACATTGGGCAATTTCAATTTAGTTTGACTGTTTACTCTGTGTTGACAATCTGAATTGGTAACTTCCGATACTCTACTGTAGGAAGCAGTCTTAAATGTGACAGCTCAAGCTGTAAAGAATTACTCCCCTCAAAATTATACATCTCTTCACAAGCTGCCTGTCTTTCCAGCTATTCCTTAATTCCAGCATTTCAGCTCTGTGTTTGTTTTGTCCCAAAGGAGGGCATTTCATTCCACAGTGTTATTCTTTCCATTATTTTGGAATTACACACATCAACGATGGCTGTGTGAACACAGGAAAAATGAGGGGAAAAAAACAACCCAAAACAAAACAAAAGAAAAACAAACCGAACAAACAAAAATGAAGAGAAAAGACAAACCCAAAATTTGGAAAATTATTTGAATGGCAGAAATTGTTACCCTCCAGAAAGATCTGTGCTCAGTTATGTACTTGAAAAATTCCTTCTTTTAATAGAACAGAACCATATGCTACATGAACATACAGAATCATAGTGCTATCCACAATATCAAAACATATTGATACAGACAGCATATTTAACTCTACGGTAACCACTTTAACGTGGAGGGCATAAGCCAAAGAAAGAAAACCAAACCCTGCTCACATAACTAAGGATTGTGTCACTGCCACAACCTAACCAATTGCTTTTAAATAGCACAAGAAAATCTGCAAAATACATTAAGCTTTTGAAGCAAAAATTTTCCACCACTGCAGTTCAGGTTACTGAAATGACATTTTTAACAGAGGGCAAACTGAAAATGCATGGTCTTATAAGTCTTAAACAACAAGCACCACCCCCTCAAGGAAGATGCCTTTTTTTGTTTTATAAATTGTTCCATTTCTTTCTTTGACTAGAAAAAGTACACCCTACTATTTGTTCATTATTGTCAAGTAATCTGAAAAGTACAGGATTGTAAAATTAACGCTCTAACAAAACTGACATAAGCTTCAAAAAATCATTCCACATCATTTGAAGATTCCTGCTTCACTACATTTTATTGTTCTCCAGTTTAGTAAATCTTCTGATTTGTAAAGGCCATTGTTCCATGTATTTTGAAGGTTTATACTTATGCAGGAATGTAGAAATGGTTGTGTAGGTAACTCCAAAATCAATCTCATTAAAGTAGAAAAAAAGAGTAGATGCCAAAACTCCTCTCTTAGAAAGATAAAATGTAAATGCTCTATAGAAAGTGAAAACAGCTCCTCAGGGAATTGTTAGGAACTGGGCAAAAGAGAAATGCAAACGTGTCATTAGTCAAGTAGAAACTTGAAGGAAGAGAACTGGGAGTGCTTGTGAGAACAAAACAGCACTTCCAGCATAGTGAAGTAATACAGAAAGCCCAGGCTTATTTCGCTGCCCTTGCATGCTGATGGAATGGCAGTAATAGAAGAATAAATAGATAACATCTGTACATATAAAGTATATCCCATTTATTCCTTAAAGGATTTAGCAAATTCCACAGGTCTTCAGAAACAGAAAGATAATCTAGCACCTCAGACGGGCAAAGTACTGGCAGTCTGAAAGCCAACCGCACTGATTTTAGCACAGACTTCAGGGGGAAATGGTGTTTAATAACATCTCTTGCTGCTCTTAAAGAGCTACCTAAATGGGAAGAATAATTTAACCTTCTTCCCTTGGGAAAACTGTTCTCAAGAAAATACTTCAAAATTAAGATGGAAAACTTCTTCACTCCTCTCTTACTTAGCTTGTTAGTTAAGACTGAATTTTCCATACGTTACCATTACGTCCTGAATACATTAAGTGTGACTGTTATTCAGGAAAAAAAAACAAAAAACCAGCCAGATATATTAATGATCCACCTCAATTTCTTTTACATGTTTTGAATTTTCAGTGTAATTCAACAAAATATGAAAACGTTAAGAGTGTTCAGCTGCAAATGCAAGATTCGGTGATAAATAGATCACAATGTCTTTAAACCCAAATATTTTCTTTAAAATAAGTTCCACTTTCGAGCTTCATTTACAATCTCATTTACACGGAGTTGACAATCCTGATTAGCCCAAATGAACTCCCAAAACACAAAGGTAAAAATCTTCCAGACAACGATACAGAAGAAGATTAGAACACCTGCAGACATCCCCTGTGCCACAAGAGACTTTCTTTTTACTTGGAATTACCCTGAGATGAATACCTTCAAACATGAATGTACAAAAGAAAGAATCTCACAATCCTTGGTTACACAGAACCCTCGAGTCTTAAAAACTGATGAAATACATGCTGTTTCAGACTAAAAGCTAAGAAACAAAGAAGTCTCTATGGCTTTCAAAAACAATGATCACTTAAAACAGGAGAAACCCATGATTTTTAGCAAGGTCTCAAGAGACTTTTAATAGGATAACTAGTTGTGAGTGATGTTACAGTAGGCAGGATAAAGAAATATTCATTTGGCTCAGCCGTTGATTGCATAATTCTCCATGAAGACCCAAAATGCAATCATCTGAAAAACTACAGCTTCGTAAAAAAAAAAAAAAGCAAAGAGAAAAAACTGATAATTTTATAGATACTATGTCTATTGTTATACTGATGATAGACTGATTGCTGATTAAACCTATGTAATGAAAGTAAGTTACAAATGCCTTAATAAAGAAGAATTTTCACACCCAGCAAATCATCACATAGCATCTAATCCTGTTGATTATGGCATTTACTTGGTCAAGTATTTGCAAGTTAAAACCCTATGTGTTTAATCATGGAGTCTGGCCTGCTATATAGCATTATGTCTTAAGACTTTATTTGATCAGAAGGCAAGCTTCGACTAGTTCTTTCAACTATGAGAAAGTGCAATCGACCATTTCTCAACATCTGATAGGAAGGAAGCAGAAGGAATGCATTTTAAAATGTGTATGGTTTGATCAATGATATAGGAGCCATGTTTCAACAGTTGTGATTGTTAAAAAGGAAGGGGCATTCCCTGTATGTATAGAAGAGAGTATTGCATGGCACACCTCATGCAGTAAAGAGAAATGTCAATCATCCTTTTAGCACATATATTACAACAAGGTGCATAACCAAGATGAAAAATAAAATACCTCTAGTTATTGAACTTGTATTGTGAATTAACTATTGTCTGAATTAACATACGGGTTTAGAAGAGAAAATACTATTTCCAGATCAATTGGAAATGCTTGAGCCTAACTAAACAGACACATGATGAAAGAAGATTGGTTTGCTTCTAGGATAATAGCATTTCCATCTCGCTACAACCCAAGCTCAGATGCTTCTCTTGCATTTAGTAGGAGTGAACCCTAAACCTGAATTCAAATTACTCTGACTTGAATGACACCCAAGATTTAGACCCAATTTTGTAATAAGAGGAAGTGTTCCGTTCGTTAGGTGGAAGCAAGAAATAGTAAACACTAAAATAAAATAAAAAAAAAAACAACACAAAAACAACAACAAAAAATAAAAAAAGGAGTTCACATCAAAAAGAAACAAGCTGGACAAAGAATGGAGAATGGAAGGGTGAGAGACAGTTGGGAAAACAGAAAACTGATAAAGGATGCTCTGCCAGTCCACAAAAAAAACCCAAACACCACAATAACTAAAAGCAACTGCTAAGAAAGTGGTAGAAAGAGGGAGGGGAAGTTTGAAGAAGACATAGAAAAACGCAAGGGGAGGAGAGGGACAATACACTTGCCAGGCACAGCATTTACATGAGAGACATCGTAGTTAAATCTGTTAATTGTACGCCTGCCATTTTATCAATTTGGAGGCTAAAGGTGCAAGATCTAATGGATGCTGGGCTTGGAGCCAAATCACAGCTCCTGCTGTTGAACATCCAGCTACTGTAAGCCAATAGGGGTGCTTGTATTTTTTAAAACCCCAGTAGGTAAATAATTTGTTTTCCAAACATCAACAGCATACCTCCGCTACAATTTCTCCAATAAAATACACAATAATCCGAATTAGCGTTAGTGCTAGTTTGTATTAAGGATAGCCTGGAGCCAACACTTCAACACAAGGCCTGGCATCAAAGCAGCACATTGAATTCCTCTGCCATAGGCTAGGAGATACGTTTGCCTACCTGAGCAATACAGAAAAGTGAGGAAAGTGTGGGAGCGTGTACCGCATACGTGACAAAAAAAGGCACTGCCGAGACGTGACTGCCTTGGAAGCATTTGTTTCAGAGCAGGACTCGGTGCAATTGGCCCTGTCCAAAGTTTTCACAATTTTAAAGCCACTGAATTCACCTTCTAAAAGACTAGCAGATCAGAAAACACTTCATTCACTTTACAGTGGTACATCAAAATCTCAGGCTGCTCACAGTGGCAGGGCTGCTGGAAAATCCCAAGACAGTGACTTACCACACTTGCATCTAATGGATCATCATTTAATGAATAAAATAGGTTTCTTATGAGGAACTAAATAAGATAATGGGTTACAGAGCCATTTGCTTATATACTTCTGCTTCAAACTCAACACTAAATAGCAGTGACAGAAAATTACTACCCACTGAAGCCAATTCAATAGATCACTTTAAATGCACTGATCCCCTTGGTTTGTTCTTGGTGGGTAAGTTACTCCAATACAGAAGTCACATCCACAGTTGGAATTAATTTAATGAATACTTAAGCACAGAATATTCCAAAACCTGAAAAAAATTTATGTTCTCTCCTATTAAAACACAGTGAAGCCCTAACTTAGATTTGGGAACTTTCTCATTGCTGTCATGCAACCCCTATCTTATGTGGGTTACACATATTTTTTTTTGTTTGGTTTTTGTTTTTAAACAGGTTGTTAAAGTCTGCATCCCAGCAGGCATGAACACAGCTCTGAGCTCTCTGGGAGGAGAGCAACAGCAGCGAGAGGAGCTCTGCAGTTATGACTTCTTAATAGGCCACAGGAACGTATGACACACAAAAAAGTCCCTGAAGCTCTTTGATACATGAGGTGAGGACCTTTCCCATCTTAGAGGATTTCCTTTCAGAACATACTGTGTCTGCTATACAAGGGATTTACTCATTTGTGCTGCCCTGATTTCTTATTCATACTTACTGGGCCCCTAAAATATTGTCCTTAAAAAACCCCAAAAGACCAAAAAAGTCCTCTCTCATTTTCAGCCTCACCCTCTGTGTATGACCACAATAGATTCTCTGACCCATGAACTAACAGCTCTTTTTGATAAAACCATCTGGTAGAAAAGCCAAATAAAGCATTCTCTGAAGTGAACAACAAAAACATAGGGGAAAAAAATGAGATTAAATCTTACTGTGCTTTTAGAGATCTTGAAGTGTTAGAAATTATACTGCTTTGACACAAAGTGTCTGGGGAACTTGGATAGTTGCTTTTTTTTTTTTTTTACTTTTTTTAAGGAGAAAAAGTCAGAGATACATCAATTCCATAATTAAAGTTCCATAAAGAAAGAGGGCTTGGGGATCTGTAGCTGCAACAGGACACCCAAGTATCTGTAACATACACAGATCTCCAACACAGATCTTTCATGCCCTTAAATTCCCCATGGAAGGAAACCTGTATACAAGTTTACTTCTACCCTAGTTATGCCTGTGCTAACACAGTGACACTCCAGTTATCGAACATATTTTAGATGTTTTTCACATCCCAGTCTCAGGAGTCAGATAGGTCCCTTCCCTTGTCAAAGCAGCAGATTCAAGAAAAGCCAAAGAGATGGCCATACCATAGAAGAGCTAACTTAACTCAGGAGCATGAGCTAGACAACAAGGCAAGGACAATACTGAATCGTATCCACTCAAAAACTTTTAACCCAAATAATATTTTGTTGTTCTTGTTGTTTGGGGGTTTGGTTTGCTGGTGGTACGTTTTTTTGTCTTTTGTTTTTCTGTAATCTGTTTTCTGCAATCAGCCTTGGCTAAAACTAATTTTTATGTCTAACTGTCCTGGTTTGAGTGAGAACAGAACTAATTCCGTTCAGTGGTTTTACTTTCCAGCTCCATTCCTCAAACTCACTGCCCTGTCTGCAGTCAGCTGCCTGTTTTCCCAGGCAGTGTCTGCTGCCAGCGCTGGGAACACCCCATGGGCAAGGGTTGGGGTGCAGACCAAGGCCACTGCTGGATCTCGTGCACCACACTGGGGGGTGCAGGAAAGGACAAGGCGGCACCTGCAAGGAGGAGGGGACAGGGCAGGTTACCCCACACTGACCAGAGTGGGATTCCAGCCCATAAATGTTGTATTTGGTATAAAGCTGAGGGATCTGGACAAAGCTGAGGGATCTGGACAGCCGTCCCCTCTCTTTTCCAGCTTTGCTCAGCTTGGCTGGTCTTATGGTTTCTTCCTCGGAGCATCCAAGGACAACTCTGTCCATTCAGCCTTCAGTCCTGATCTGTGTGTTCCTGAATCCAGCAGCTCCCATCTGCTGCTAGGCCTAGCTGGGACTCTCCCAGACGAACAACTTCGGCAGTGAAGTAGTTACCATCAGGAGGGTTTGGTCCGATTCTGGTTTTGTATGTATTCCATTTATTATCATCATTATTTTCATTCTCATTCAAGCCGTTCTAGTTCCCCTTTCTAATAGCTGAGTCTCTCTCCCTTATTCCCTTTCTCTTCCCCTTTGGGGAGGGAGGGGGGTTAACAGAGAGCATCTGTTACAGGTCTAAGGGGCCGCCCTGACCCAAAACTGTGACACAAATGCACTGTCCATTTACAGAGTCACTAAGCAAGACAGGTAATGAATAATATTTAATAGTAAATCACAAGAGGGGAGTTTTTTTTGTGCTTCAAACCCCAAACGATAGGGGGTGGATCCTGGTAGGGATGGGGAAGCAGTTTTATTCTTAAGTTGTGGCCAATAGTTCAAAGCCAAAACTTATTTTCTGAAGTTGTCTTTCATTGCCAAGTTTAAGATTCTGATTTAAAATTACTTGTTCTGCATCTTTATGTTCAGGTCTCTAAACTGAAAGAAATCCAACAATATTCACAGCTCCCCAGTCAATTTTCAGTTAACTTCACTTTCAGCTTCTCATGAACTGGGCTGTATTACAAGAAATTAATTCTAAATGAAGTCTTTCCTGGAAATATTTCTGCTCCATTTTGCAAAGAAAAAAGTTGTTTTAAACAAAATTACACCTCTGGTTGTATTACACCTGACACAAATGCAATCTTTTACTTGAATGAATGGTGATTTTTCCAAACTGCAGGCCCTCAGAGCATATTACATGACATTATTTTGCTATCCATGACACCTCTGAAGATTACACCCCGCCCTGCCCCCTTCACATACATGTGCAGAGTTTCCCCAGTTATACTGGAGAATTCGAAATGAGTAATGTGGCCGCTAAAACAAAAAGCTTCAATGAGAAACTGTTTCCTCCTTTGTGTTCATGGGTACTTTAAACAGTTTACAGTCTTGATGACCTGCTGTTTATAGCCCATGCAGGCTACAAGATATTAAACAACATTCTTAGTGTTCTCCTTCTTTCTCAAAACTAACCCACATGTTTTAATTCTCATGCAAGCACTGCAAAAGATTATAATGAAAATCTAGTAAGCAAGTTGCAAAAAAATAAATGTGATCCAGACAGACATACATGTAATTAGATATCAAAGGGATTATTTTTAGTGTTGCGAAGCCTTTCTCTTTTGTGTATTTTTTTATAAGTCTAGAAAAGCTTTGGAAAGCTACCAACTGTTTTTACTGAAAACTAGGAAAAATAGGAAGCATCCTTAAGTGTGCAGTAGTGATGTATCAACACACTCTTTTTGGCCACGTTGAAACACTGAAATGCTCAGACATTTATCTGTCCATCTCTTGATACATCACTAGAAAATACAAGAATTCAGACCACTTAGTCTGAGGTTAAAGGGAATCCAGTGTAACTCACTTACCTAAGGAGCCAGAAGAGACATCTGTAGCATGACAAATAGCTAAGAAAGAGCATGTAAGAAGATGTAATTCAAAATCGGTGGCAGTTATTTAATTAACACTTTCCTCTGGCTTCTTCCTGCATAAATTATATTTTATATATATATTCACCTACAAAGCAGCATGTGGGCAGAAATAGCTATTATAAAGTTTACCCTGGAAGTAGTGAATCTTGCATGAATACACTTTCCTCCTAAACCTGGTCCTAGAACTATAATCAGTCACTTGGAGTACCGCTGGGTGGTTTTTGTTACAGTTTGGGTTTTTTTGCTCATGTTCAAAGACATCCAGGAAGGTGTAAAGCCCAGATCATAGTGACTGCTGGGCCCAGCAGATGATGTGTTTTTAAGTTTCTCTGCATTCCCGACAGTGAAACTTCAGTCCTAATCCAGCAAGCTAAGAACTCATGCTGCCACCACTAAAAACTAACAGCACTTTTTCCTGAGTATTCTGGACAAAAATCAGTGACATACAGAACTTATTTTTTCTTACCAGCTAATTAACATAAAGATACTGACATCAATCTAGAAGACATTAAGTGGTAGAATTTCTGCAAGCCACACAGTGGTGTAAATAATCTGCAACATTATCTAAGATGGACAGAGAAAACAGAAATACACATCTAGGTGTGTAGCTACAGACAGACAGTAATACAAATGTATCCCTGTATCACTTCTTTTCCTCTTTTTTTTTTTTTTTTTGTAAAA
>VWZY01001291.1:0-12601 GCA_013399075.1 Chloroceryle aenea | reverse complement strand
AAAATCAAAAAACCCAAAAAAATACAAAAAATACAAAAAAAAACAAAAAAAAAAAAAAAAAAAAAAAAAAAAAAAAAAAAAAAAAAAAAACAACAAAACGAAGAGTGTAAGAAGAAAAAAAAAGTAAAACCTAATGTATCCCCTTAAACTTGTATGAAATATTTCAAACAAACAAAAAATCTGAGTGTGAAGAGAATGTTAAGAAAATGGGGGTGCTGTCAGAAATGGAGAAAAAAATGAACTTATTTCTCATAAACTCCTCGTGTTGTACGACAAAACCAACAAAAATCCATGGGATTTTTATCCCCATACTCAAAGGCCTGATGATCCTGGATAATGGCATCTTTTCACCCAGAGCATTTTCAGCATGTAAAATAATACCCATTTTACTTCGTTGTTTACTCTCTGGTTGATCAGTATTTCCATTCTTTCCTACAGCATTTAAAACAGTATTTACACCCTGCAGTCTCACACCTGATGTCATCTTCCTGAAGAGAAATATTTCAAATGCCTGACCTCAGTTTTCACCAAAAAACCCACATTGTTTTGGTCTGTGCACTAAGTTTATGTAAAACAGCATCAAGATTCCTCCGCTTAGTGAAACAAAGGTGTTTATAAAACCATTTTACATAACCTTCATTTTCTGTCCACTTCAGACTATAGGAATTACATTACAGGTAAAGAACTCCTCTTGAAACAGTCCCACTTTTTGAAAGCCTCTTTCAAAATACAAGCAGACAAAATAAATTAGCAGCTTTAAGCCTCAAGTAAACAGCAAGGTTTGTGGGCGAGTGAAAATCACAGTACCTTTCATGTCCATATTATTCCTTTTGCTTTATTTCAAATTAGTAAAATGAAAATAGCTATGTCCTTATAGTTTTTACTTATGATCTGATTACTGCCATTTGCAAATAATTTGTCATATTTTTTTTGGCTTAGCAATATGCAGATTCAGCACTAAAAGGAATCTTACACTTTGTTTGCAAAAAAGAAAATTAGGCTGTACTGTTTTTAAAAACATTCCAGCTACAAAAATACAATTATTATTAATCTGAAAAATTGATATGAAGTTAATGACCTCCAAGAGACTACAATTTTAAACCATTTGCTACCCTAGGGAGATGAAGGGTCAGCAGTTAGTGTTCCAATTCAAACCCCAAGCTGGTGCCAAAATATATTCTATAAGCTAAATCCAGGTTTGGGAGACAGGCTGTTTATTTTTCAGAGACTGTACCAGCATAAATCACCAAGTGCCAAGACACTATGAGGTTAATGTTGTGTTTTACTACAGTAAGCAATTTCTATCACCATTTAAAATGAGACAGGCAAAATTCAGGCAGACAAAATCTCATGCATCAAAGATTAATTTTTCAGGTACTGAGTGAAGGCTTTGGCTACTGAGGGAACATATAAGAGTGGAAGCAGCAGCAACTGCTGCAGTTAAAAGAGCATAAACAACTCCATAATAACCCATTATAACCCCTTCTCCTTGTCAGCTGCCTGCAGTGATCAGAATTGTGTTTATTTTTCTGCTACGCATTAGACTTTTTTATTATTATTATTATTATTATTAGAATAAAAAAGACCAACTATGGGGGAGGAATAAAATGTATTAGCCTTAAGGGCATGAGTGCCCTGCTCCAGTGCCAGCACGTCTGAGGAATGACTATACACCGCCACTTGGAAAGGCAGATTCCAGTACAAATTATTTTTCACCAAATCAGGAAACATTTTAACTAGCACTTTACACATAAATTAAGCATTAGGAAAGTGTTTACACGTTGTAACTTACTCTGTTTCATGAGGGGGATATCCAGAGGCTGAACACCAGCACACTGGACACCGACATCAGGAAACTGTGCCTCCAAGCAGTGTGAGCTCCCGCCACCACCACGCTACAGTGCAAACTCGAGTTCTGTAACTGCTCCCAATGCCTCTGAAGAAACTGTAGACGTCCAGACTTACAGAAATAAGGACAGGGTGGGAAATAGATAGCATCGAGTTTCTACCGCCTGCATTACTTTGTATTAACACTCACATTATAAGCCAATGGTGGACTGATCAGTTGGTTCATTCCTCCTCTTAATTTTGTCTGTGGTCTCTCCTGTCCTGAAGTTCAGTGTTCATCAACGAGACTGTAGCAAGTGATGCCCAGTAGAGGATTTAGGTTTAGCACTGAGGATCCATATTAAAAACACTTCCTTTAGCCATAGCACACACATTTGTTCATTGAAGAATGTGCTGTGAAACGAGGGTTTCCAGCAGTACCGGCCGTAAGTTAACTGTGGCACAACACTACACAGAGCACTGACAAATGCACACTCCGGTCCATTCACAAATTAAATTTTAAAGAATCTATCCATTAAAAAATGTATATGAGCTAGGCTCGAATCCAAGGACAAAGACCACATGCTCTTGTGACGAAGATTCTTACTGATTCATAACCACGCAGTTCAACTGGTAGCTACAGCACTTGTCCCTTTTCTAGGCAAGCTGATAGCAGACTTGGAAGAGGAAGAAGGTGTCTGAAATGGCTTAGTTGAAGTTGATGAATGCATTCCCCATCATTCCCCAACTTAGCCTTTGAGTATGTGTGTGAGGAGGGTGTACATAAGGGAGAGACAAACCATAAAGCTTTACAATATACCATAAAACCCTCTCTAAAATCTAAGCAGGTTTTAAGACCAAAGAAATAATCATTAATATTTCCATTCCAAAACATTTACAGCACATGCAATGTGTGCTATTGTTAATGGTGAATACAGGGGGGTCAATTAATATGACTGGAGACAATTAGACCAAATTAAAACACAATAAAGACACCGCTGCACTTATTTTCAAAACGATCATAAAATACATACATTTAACTTATAAAAAAAAACTCTGAAACCTAGACATAACTCAGAAGAAAAACGTGCAGATACGTAATAAGGGAGTTTGTTAACC
Source organism: Chloroceryle aenea (assembly GCA_013399075.1). NCBI lineage: Eukaryota > Metazoa > Chordata > Aves > Coraciiformes > Cerylidae > Chloroceryle > Chloroceryle aenea. The sequence goes on along the minus strand of VWZY01001291.1, from coordinate 9,655 downwards.
ATTAAAAAAAAAAAAAGCAATCCTTTCCTGAAGAAATCTAAACAAAAATATCACTCAAGAACAAGGTTTCTTGGACCTCTGATTAATAATACTCCGTTTTAAAGCTAGTTTTAAAGATTTAAGCAATGATAAAAATAGAAGAAATACAAAAAGAGGAATAGGAAACAGCTGTTGCAGCTCAGAGCTGTTTCAGGAAATACCTGTCTGGAGCTTTTCCTGGGTGTATCTTTTTTCCCAGTAGGTGTCACACAGTTTGGACACAATGCTGACAATAATGTGATGCTACTCAGCTAAGACAGAGTATAAAGACATCCCTCCTGGAAAACTATCATAACATTTATGAAGCTTCAATTATATTAATGATTCTGTCACCCTGTGCTTATCAGTGGCCTTTTTTACCTGAAATTTGATCAAACTTCAGCCTAGTTATGCATCTGTTGGCACACTTGTTTTCACTTCAATATTTAAAAACAATTGCGGGAGAAGATCAAGGACCTTCACCAACAGGGAGCTGGTAGCTAAGTTGGGCTTCTCTAAGAAACCCTCTCTTATCCACGTATTGCTCACTTTTAATGCCTTCCTTTTCAGTTCCCAGTCTTATTTTCCAATTACCAGACTTGCATCCTCCCAGAACAAAGAGGGAGGTAGCAAATTGAGCAATCATGCAAAGGTAATGTTCTTCTGGACACCAAAACCATGCAGAATAAAGTATCTGACTTTCATGTATAAGAAATTTAGAATAATGTGAAACAAAATTTACATATTACTTTATCAACCAAGGTTTTAAAAGTAAGGATACAAAGTTCTTTGTGGAATCCTGGACATTGAGCTAGCAACCTTGAATATTATGCCTGGTTTTTCCAATTGATCAGTACTGGAGTAGAGTTTTGGAGTTCTGTTTCTGCATAAGCAACCTTTTCATTACAGCTCTGTAAGCAATCTCCAAGAAAACATGGAGAGATTTAAAATCACTACCCTTACAGCCCTACTTTAAAATAATGCCCTGTAAATATTCATCTTTTAAATACAGAAAATTATGTCTACATAATTGAAGCATACTTTTTAATCTCTACTTTTTAATCTGATTAAGCAAATGTTAAAGGCTGATTCCTCCTACTGTGTTTAATACTAGCACTCCGCCTAACTACTTATTTCACAGCAGGAATTGTCTTTGAGAGCACATTCACATTATTAGTCCAGATTGATCTACACTGTGACTCTAGACCAGAAGACTCTGCTACATATGGGATTTCCTGAAGGACATTGCTTAAAATGCCAAAAATATCAAACAAACAGGAAAAAAAAAATCTAAATATTATAGCTTCATTAACAACATAAACCACTGCAGCAGAAACTGCCTAGCATTTCCAGTAAGGGACCTCCACTGAAAGTCCACCTTTCAGATTTAATTTCCCAATGGTTGGCTCTATGCCACATTAGAGGCTGGAAGATTTTATTTTCTTAAGTTTAGGGGTTTTATTAACTACCCTTTTTCAGAAAGATAGGGAAAAAAAAAAAAGGAAAAAATATTACTAGATATATCAACAAGAGAAAAAAGTTAGTGTGGGGGCTTTTCCTGTCAAGGTCAGGGTACCAATTACATGTGTTGGATGTTGTCACTATGTCCTCAATTAGTTCTGAGCCCATTAAATACCTTGCAGAATGGGACTGTATTTTCTAATGTGTTCTGACAGGGCCTTTTTTTATAGTGAACCTCTGCAAGCAGATAACAAGGCACAAGACTGTTATGGACCCTTGCTTCCAGCCATAAACACAATTTACATTCAGACCATTTTCTGCCAGTAGAGCCAACTGAGACTATAAATCAAATGAGAAAGAAAACAAGCATTTGTAGAGCTTTAAACAGATACTCTTCATCTGTTATTTAAAGCATGATGGTATAAGAGTATTGCTCAATGTTTGAAGACCAGTTGTACAATATTTAGAATGAACTTCTCCTTAAAAGGAACAACAATATGAAGTGCAGAACTTAAGCAACTGATTGTGAGTCTAGGAGAGCATGAAAGGAAAATATCTCAGCGTAAAAAGCACTGCCTTTTTCAGCCCTCCAAAGCACCAGGAAAACTTGGGAGCCTACATAGGTGTTTGCTGAAAAACAACAATAGATGACATCAACCAAATTATGTATTCAGCAAATAACTCGGTTGGCATTTGTGGGGGCTTTGTGTAGGCTTTTGCAGCACAGAAGCCAGATGGTGATTACACTGACTTATGTAAAAGTGTACTGAATGTTACATTAACTGGTAATTGGAAAAGTCAATTTGATTTCACTTCTATTTTCATACGGACTACTATTTGGCGTTCAAACATACGTATCTTGAAAAGTTCATAAAGCAACATCTCTAGGCTATAGACATGTTAATCTTGGTCTGTTCACACTATTAGGATGAAAGGAAGAGGAAAAAAATTACCTATTACATGTATTCTCTCACCGAACGTTTACTGTTACTTGCGTATTTCACACACTGATCTCTGACTCAGATGGAACAAAAACAAATCACAGGAAGCTAGCCTATACCCTAAATCTTTGCATTTTTTCAGTCAAACATTATTCAATTTTTCCCTTGTGAAGACATTATTTATCAGACCTGCTCTTATTTAACCTAAGTAAATACAGCAAAGTGTTCAATAAAAATAAAATAGATCATAAAAGAGATTGCCAGAGTGGCCTTTATTTACCAACTGCCAGCTTCCTAACAAAGCGTACCTTCCCTTCAAATGCCAAATTTAATTCCAACCCCCTCCAAACTGTCTGTAAAACTAAGCAATATGCTGCATAATCTTTAAATACTAAATCTTATTTAACATGCAGTCCTCCGCTTAAACCCAAGTCCTTGCATCACTCAGCACACGTGCAGGTTGTTTGGTCTTTGGTCCCACAGCAGCTTTGCTGATTTCAGCAAACTGCTTCCAAGCAAAGCATTTCAGGACTGAGAACTAAAGATGGGAAAATCCCAGGGGTAGGAAATACTGTTAAATAACAAGAAACCAATTCATCACATGAGGAAATGCATTACACATTTACTATCATTATTCATCCAACTACAAGCACAAGAGGAGCAGAGACATTCAAACTGTTAGTGGGTTACTGTAATTGGTCTCCTGTATCTAAGTAGGTAGGTGAAAAGCAAATGGGTTGAGAAAGCTGGCTCTTAGCCATCCACCCAAAACGTTCAACAAATTGCAGACACACAGATCTGCAGCATATCTGGATGGGAAAAGTTGGACCTCCCATCATGTTGCTGCTCTCATCACAAAAATCATATGTAAAATAGTTCCCACAGTTAAACTGTCATATTATGACAAAATGACACAGAGTGACAGAAGATACTCAGTGACTCTATAGCTCTTCAAAAGGGGAAAAGTAAAAGAAAACAACTGTCGGTGAACAGAAGTATGTTTTAAGGAAAACAACTAAGAAAACAAGAGTATCTAATTCTCAGCCTCTGCATGCAAACTGTACGTCTCACTCCCTGTGCCTGTTTGTCAGTTAATGGATCTTCTCCCCCTCTCATGGTGATGCACGATCTTACCAAATAGACATCCCTTTGATGCAAGTTCAATTTCTAAAAACATTAAGCAGAATTTTGGCTTTTCTCATGTCTGGTTACAAGTTTTATTTCCAACTGCAAGTAATAATGGGTTTTCTCAGTGTTTTGTTTATTATTCCTATATAAAGAGCAACCAAAGAAGTTTTCCTATGGTCTTCAAAGAGGATCCCTTTCTACAAACCTAACTTAGCAAGACCCATTCAACTGCTAGGAAGTTTAAAGGGATCCCAGGCCTCAGACACGACCCTTTCTCTTTCTAACACAGTTCACTTCTCATTGCTCTGGTAACTTGTATTTAATTTCGCTCTTTAAAATATATGGGAGGAATTATGCATCTACAGATGAGCAGCTTTTCTATCCCTCCCAAGACATTGTTTTTTAAAGGGGGAGAATTAAACATCAAAAAATCCCCAGCAGAGTAAATTAAAACATGTAATTTAACAATCACCTCCACTTTATAGGAATCTGGTGAAGATTATGGCCATATCCAAATCCAACGTAACTACTGCATGGGATCTTCCTCAACAATTTCCCTGTGCTCTACTTAAATTAACCTTTCATAACTAAATCATCAACATGTGGTAAAACTATGCATAAAATACAGCAAATATTTCCCGAATACAGCAATTATCATTGTCAAGGACATAACTGGTAGCTCTCATCATCACAGAAGGTGAACAAATGACTGGGAACACAAATTCCTACCTAAGGCATAAAGGGCCACAGGAACCTTTTTAAATACCTGCTACTGCAGTAAGCATTTGAATTCAGATTAAATAACCCCAGATAATTAAGAAAACAGATCTAAATCTCTTTGAATATGCCATGCTCCTAGTGCAGACTGTGCTAGAGAGCTTGAGTGCTAGTTATATGCTGTTTGATGCCCTTTTGGTATTTCTGTCACCATATCTTAATACACTATTCTGTAAAATCCCGACTTGCAAAGATTTTCTATGGTTTATTCTTACATAATAGACTGGATGACCTATGTGCTGTCAACACATTAGGGTTTTTTTTGAGACAAGCTGAACATCGATGCAACAAGGTCAAATAGTCGCCTTCCTACTTTAACTAGGATGGGAATTTCGGCAATTCCACTTTCATTGTGCAAAAACATTCCAGCACCGAGCTGTGCTCTGCTGAAAGCTAAAGTGTGACAGATGCCTTCACAGTAATTGCCAATCAGCCTCTATGTAGCAGCTGAAAACACAACACATCACTTTGATCTTCTCATCCCTCAAAGTATCCACAATCAAGGAATCTGCATGAAGAATATGAAATATGCAACATTTCCCAAAACTGTCTCCGTGGAACATAAATATGATAATGTATATTTTGTTCATACTTCATAAAGCATTTCCAATCCTTTATTATGCATATGAAGGGATATGTTTTAACTTGCAAAAAATAAACATGAAAGACGCTTTATATTTTAGAGACGTGTAGGGTTTTCATCGGATAACATAGGTGGAATAATCGTTTAGAAAAGCCTGAATTGCTTTGAGGGGAAGACATTATTACAGAACATGCTTAATTAAGTCCCACTGCTAATTTTGTAAAATGAATACCTTGTTGAATTAGACTACAGGGAAATAAAGCATGCATACCAGCTCCACGCGCTTACAAACAACAACAACAAAAAAAAGAAAAAGATGAGAAAGGGTTGACTTACACTTTGCAGGTAGGTCATATCCACACGTAATTTTCGCTTGTCCAGTCTCACAGCCACTCAGATTGCGACATTCAGCAACTAAACAGGGCCCAGCAGCTCTGTGTATACAGCCATCCACTGCAAAAGCAAAAAGGCAGAAACTTTTCTTTATTAGAAGGCAGTATTTATGTTGCCTTCACCCGAATACACCGTCACAAACGTGCTGCTCAGTTTTACATTCACATCGTGGACCTACTGATGTAGAAGTAAATACCTAAACACAGAAAAGCATTTTTTTCTGACAGAATTAGTCAATGTCTTTATATAAAAATATATATATATATATTTTTAGTCCATTTCTGCTATTGGAAAACACCCACAAAAGTTAAAGCAGAATTAAAATTCCAATGTTATAAAAGTTTTATTCAAGACTACGAAATTTTTACTACAAATTACAAAAACAACTAAGCACCAAACTTTCTTTTACTCCACACACGATACTTCTACAACTACGCAGACTGTTTAATGTCTCCATCCTATTAATGCCTTATACAAAACTTCCAAGAAATAATGCTTATGGGTTTGAAATATAAAAAATAACTTGGTTTGACCTTTTCTCTTTTTTACATTTTTTAATTTTGCATTATTCATGCCACATTAATGAAATAATTATTACTAAAGGTTGCAATTGCAGCTAAGTATGTAGGAAAATTAGAGTGCAGAGATCTTATTACCCTCAGGAGCCAGCAAAAGAATAGTAGCAGCAGCAAAGAGTAAAAGAAGGCTGCTGGCACAGCGTTTCTGCCCTCTCAATATGCAATCACAAAAATCATTTACTGCAAAGAGTTTAAGGAAAAAAAAAAAGAGGAAAATACAGTGTGCAATGAACATATTAACTACAGTAAGGCCCTAAGTCAGCAGCAATGAAACTGAACTACAAGAAATATTCATCATATCAACTACAATGTCAATTCAAAAAAGGTAAAATGAGCTCAAGTATGAAGGCTAAACAAATACTTTTGGAGACAAGAAAGAAAGATTCTGTTCGCATTCTCATTCAATATTGATTTCGGATTTTATCTCAGATGTACCCAGTTAAGAGTTACAGCAGAGCCAAACAGCATGTTTGAAGTAGTTAAACGAGAAAAGGTTTGAAAAGGCAAGTGTAGATGGACTTCCAAGAGATGCACATAATCTGTTCATTGCATAAACTGTTTAGCTTTCTGCAGGCTGGCATAGCAAGATTTGGGCAAAACAAAAGCGTTTAATTTTCATTTTGAAATACTTTATGTAAGACAGACAGATAATTACAGAAATCAGTTGAGTCTGAATTTTTGTCTATTTACTCTGAAATTTTCTTATTGAAAATAACATGGGTGTCAAGCAAGCAGCTGTAAGCAATGTTGTGCACTCTCTATGCCAAGACACCGAGTCTTCTTAATCCACCTTAGTTGAACTTTGTTTTTAACTCACCCAAAATCTCTGCTCAACAGACTCCAAGACGCTAATGCAAGAAAAAAGGGGTTTTTTTAACCTTGAGGGGAAAAAAAAGAATGCTTGAAATCTACCCTGTGCTCATAATATCCAATTTAATTATTTTAACTTAATTACTAAATGCTTCCCCAAACCAAGCAGGATAAGTACACCAGCATGCACCGAAACCTCAAGCATATTTTTATAAACACCACCACCACAATCTTTACCAACGTTAGTATTTCCTGAGACATTAACATACAGCACTGACACTTAGGACCAGCACTTTCTGCACAGTTCTTTACAGAGGAAGAAGTCTTTCAGCCCAGGAGTACTAGACAAGGGCTCAAGTCCATGCAATTATTCCCTTGGCAGTGGATTAATCATTTCCACCCCTGAGCTCTCTCTTGTCTCTAACAAGTAGGCAACCCCCTTGAGCAGTGTCTGTACAAGGATTTGTTCAGCTGCCCTCTCAACAACTCATCTGGATAAATCAACCTCTTTTTCACCCAAACTCCATTTATTTTAACCCAAGTCCAGCTCAGAGCACAGCCAAACAACAGAACCTACAAAGAGAAAACACTGCCTCTGGCAGGGAAGTGTAAGCGCAGATCTGTCACTTCTAAATATGCAACGTATTAACATACCCAAGATGTTAACACACCATGTGCCAGAAGAGCTGTTACTGCCAACAAACATGCAGTTCCAGCTCCTCATCTAGAAAACCATCCCAGGAAAGAAGAAGCATGCTCTTAATGCATGTACAGCTACCACATAAAGATGGTCTACCACTTGTTTCCTGGAGCTGGCTCCACAAAGGGCCATGTCAAGTATGTGTAATTGAAGCAGCCTCCAGAAAGATGAAAAAACAATTGAAAAAAAAAAAATCTTAATGGAGGTAAATAAATTCTATCAGAACCAATTTTGACATATGGCAAGGAAAATGGAAGACATCTGCCAAAAATCAAACAAGGAGACATCCACACTTCCCTTTAAAGATGGCATAACAGAAATACTCTGGACATGCATAGATGGAAATATAGACGTGTTTGATGGCCTTCATGACTGATGACATGGAAGGATGACGGAGCAGGGGACAACCACCAAAGAATAAAGAGCAACCAAAAATCCAAACCCCAAACCACCCATGATTTTCTGAGTCTCCTCTTCTTTCCACCATACTTCATTAGATACGTGAGCACAGATGACCTCTGATCTATGTATGCATTTTCCATTTAAGGTAACTCAATAAATCACGCTAGAAATATTCTGTTTCCAATAATATATGCAATCTATAACACAACGTGCTAATTCTTAAAGCAAAAACCCAAGCAGTGACATATCTTGCCAAATAAGAGAACTCTGCATAATACAAAGAAATTGGCAAAGGTAGAGTAGATTAGCAAATCTAAATGTGATACTTCAGCCTCTGCTAAAACATGTCTTAGCTGTATTAATTCAATTCACTCGGAATGGGCACGCACAAAACATTCAGGGGAGAGATATTTTGTTTTCTGGAAGTGTGCACTGAGTAGTAATGTAAGTGTACAGAGAAGTGAGCATTGTTAACACAGAAACTTTATGGAAATTACAGACAACAGCAACAACCTCATGAGGGAAAAGTGATGGCCAAAGATATACTGTCATTTTGTAGTAAGGAGAGAGATTTACATGATAATAACGGCATGCAGCCAAATTACATTTATAGGAAAGTGAAGAATCCTTTGATATATCGGTTTCAGACACTTCATCTGTATCATCAATTTGATAGATGGATGCTCATATGCATTTTTCAAAACAGATTTGGAAAACAATAAACTGTATCCCACTGTTCAGTTCATGCCCTGGAATGTCCCTGTGCAACTGGATGAAAAACCTAACCTCTTATGGTTGATTCTGACTTGCATCATGGGATGGTGAGAAGGAATTCTGTATTACCACTGCTTTCTACAAACAATGAAAAATGGTAATTTTCTTTGAAACTCTCAGTCTGCTTCACATGGTACCTTTTTTCTACGGGCTGCCCTTCCTGTCCAGGATTATGGAAGTCACATATATACGTGGAGTCATTTATATACAGAAGTGACCTGCCACTTTACAGAAAGATGTGGAAAATCCCCCCCCAAACTATCAGTCATAACTGACAAGAAATCCCATCTTCAGTCTGCATGCTGATTAACTGGCATTTTGAAGGTGCTAAAGACAGGGCTGCTAAATATCCTCATCCTTATGGCTTCTTGATATGAGCTTCATGTTTATAAACCTTGCTACCTCTCAGAAGTTTTAAAGCATTAAATGAGACGTGCCTGGGGCCACCAGCAAGGCAGCAAATATCTACAGGATGGTCCCTCATCCCTTCTGCATTGTCCTCGCAACAAGCAGGCTGCCAGGTCGCCTAATGCTCACCACAGTCCACCTTGATGTAAAATAAATGCTTCAAAAAAACCACCCAAGATTTCTGCTTTAAGATGGCTCCAAAGATTTAAGGAGGTCAACCTGTCTTTTGAAATGTGATCCCGTTGCTCGCTGCAGTGTCACAGGTGAAGACCCCATATGAATGAGGTTTCTGGATTTCTATTTTTATTTCCCCATGGTTTGGCTGGACAAGCACATGGAAGGGGTTTCTTAATTATGAAGGCCTACATACAAGAACTGCATTTTGAGGGCTGAAGAACACCTCAAGGAGCTTGACGTTTAGCTCTATAGCTCAAGTCATTCATGCTTGTGTAAAGCTATTAAAAGTACTACTCCAACGTTTTTTCATTAAAAGTAATATTGGCAATATCTTTGCATGCTTCCATAAGGTTTAGGAGGCACTAGGGACAGCATTTTCTTCTCCCAACAGTTCAGCAGAATCTGTACTGCAGTCAATGGTATTGTTTGCACCTGAAAATAACTGCTTCAAATGCATGGAGAAAATCAAGTGTCAATCTAAAACTCTGTCCTAGGGTGATGTTTG
>VWZY01001290.1:7473-22869 GCA_013399075.1 Chloroceryle aenea | reverse complement strand
TGTTTCTACCCTTTACCTTCATTTTACACTAACCCTCCTGCTGCTCCTCTTGGTTCCAAGGTTGGTGTTTTACCACTGATGTTGGCAGCAGGACTGTGTTTCAGCATCTGGAGTGCTTTGCTGGGAAGAATATGATGTCCATGTTGTTTTATTCTTTCTAACTCTAGGATCCTGTGAAGTTATTTTTATGTGTTTACTAACATACTTTTACACATACCTCTTTCTCTGCTGTTACAGCTCCAGGTTACAGGTCCAATTTACTGTATAAGGTGCTTTTTGCTTACGTTAGACATAGATATAGAACAGTTTAATATTTCTCTTTGTTGGTCTTAAAACCAGTTTTGCCCAGCTCTAGGCAGGAATTACTTTAGCCTACTAGTGGCAAGTCTGTGACCCATCTCTTGTTATTTTATGGCTTAAAGACTAAATTTGCAAAAGTTTCATCCACTGAGTTAAGATTTGTATTGGCAATGGCTAGATTTAAATGTGGCTTTTTTTTGTATTGTAGTTGATTTCCAAAGGAAGAGAAGCAAAATGCATATATATTTCACAGGGAAGACAATACTTCTTCCTCAGGAGAAGGCATGCCAAGTCCCGTAGGAGTCATTCAAGACTGTAGGAAAAAAAACAGCTTAAGAATCAGAGTACAGACCACAGGGATAACGAGAGTTTATTAGTATCCATATAGAGGGATTATTTAAAAGCTGTGAATTTGTTTCCTTGAACTGCACAATAACAAAAAAGAGGTTCTGGAATTATGGTCAACTCCATGGTTGTGAGCTCTGCAACCTTCAGCAAAAGTTATTGGTAAACAGAGAATCTATATCTATGCACCAGCAAGAAAGCAATTTCACCTTTGTATCAAGCAAATAACCCCCAGGGAGTCCTCCAGGAGAAGTCCATTTATTCTTTCATTGGATGCAAAGACCTTAACCAGACTGAAATACCTGGAATAGTTCTCCTAATCTGAGTTACATGGCTGTGACATTGACAGTAAGAACTTCACCTTCACTGTAGGAAGGATGTCAGTTTATAGTAATTGTCAACCAGGAAGAATAAAATGGCTTTTTAACAAGACAGTATTTGCCACCCATAGCAATACTCTATTCTTCTTGGATGACAAAATCTGATTAAGAAGAGTAGAGGGCTTTGGAGATAGAAATATCTTGATGATGAAAGAAGTCTGAACAGACCTGTCAAAAGAAAGGTGGATCTCCCCTAGTTTGCCTTCAGGGGAAACATGTACATACATAACATGTATTAGCATGAGAATTGAGCGTAAGACCCACATACTAATGCATTAATTTAGCTGATTGCCTAAAGCACCTCAGTTCCACACTTACCTTTTTTTTTTTTTTTGCTATGGTTTTGAATTTAAGAACAAACTTATTACAAAGCTGCAGGGCAAAAAACATTAATCAGGTTGCTGAATCAGGCTAGAGAGAAGGAATTTAAAAACATATGCTGAGCATGCAAGGATGGTATTAAGAGCACTAAAGCTCAACTGGAACAGGCAACAGACATTGAGAGCAACTGGGAGGGTTTCTGCCAGTAAGTTGACAATAAAAGAATAAAGAAGAAGAGTGCATGCATTGTTAAATATGTAGGTGATGTAGTGACAGTAAATAAAGATAAGGGATGGGATAACCAGTGTTTTGCTTCTTTGAGTGTTTGTGAGAGTCTCATAGACCTTTGTGTCTAGAGGGGTTTTAAGGAGGAAAGTTAGTGAAAGTAGGAATGTTTGATTCATGGATGTCTTGAGAAATCTCAACACTTATGGGTCCATAAAACCAGATGAGATGCACCCAGGAATGGGTGCTGAAAGAGCCTATTAAGGAATATCTCTGAGAATTTTAGAGGCTGGAGGAGGTCCTCAGTCACTGTAGAAAGATAATATTTCATTATCTTCAAGAATAACAGGATAAAAAAATGGGTAACTCTACTGTAGTTGCCATGACTTCATTTCCTTGGAAAATCATGGTCCAAGCTCCCTTTGAAGAGATTTCTGGTCACAGGAAGAAGAATTTGTTTGTTAATTGCTTCTGTTTGAAGGCCAGTTACAAGCAGAGGATCTCAGCATCCATCATATTTAATATCTTGAGCAATGATCTGGAGGAAGAGCTGGGGTATGTATTCACCAGGTTAACAAGTGATATACAATGTGGGGGAACCAGTTGATTCATGCAAGAGAAGGTCTCCATCTAGAAGCAGTGGGTCAGCTGAAAGGAAGAGACTGACAGGAGCCCCATGTTTTTGGGACAACATCAATGGGCAGCCCTGCCCATGGCAGGCAGGCCCCAGCAGAAATGCTGTTGAGGCTGTGAGCAGCACTGGGGAGAAGATTTTAGGCTCAGGCAGTCAGTGAGCTGAACAGAGACCAGATTTATACTCAGGCAGTGGACAAGACCAGCAACACCCAAGATGGAATGTACAGGGCACAGCCCAGGAGCCACTGGACAGGTTTATTCTCTATGAAAATGACATCTAGAATACTGTATTCTGTCTAAGAAAAGTGTTTGATAAACCAAATTAAACCCAGTGGCAGTCAGAAAGGTGACTTCTGTTTGCTATGTGTAGAACTGGGAATTTCTGAGATATATGGGTGATTATATAAATATTTTAATATGTTCTTTATTTCCTTTTTTTTTTTTAAATACATATAATATTATTCAACTTTGCCAGCTTATTCCAAAGTGTCAAAAACTACAACATCAATGTTGGTGCTATTGACATGGTGAACTGTAATAGTCCTTTGAATGCATGTTATGGCCTATCAAACCAAGGTTATGCTACAGAGTTTTTCAGTTGACAGGTCATTGCCTCAATAGATAATAGTTTCTCCAATTAAACAAAATAAAAAGTATTGAACATGCTTGAAACATTATTATTAAAAGAAATAACTCAATTGTTCAGAAAACAACATAGTGACCAAAGTGATTAGTCCATAATGTGAACATGAAATACTAATTTTTTCCTAAATTTTTTTTTTCAGGGTAATAATTTTCATTATTGAAGAAAAAGTCCCAAAATACTGGACGTGTTCATTAGAAACAATAACTATTATTGTTGCCACGTATTTGGATAGAAATTGTTACCCAAGAATTCAGACAATGAAAATAAAATTTCTTCTACAAGTAGTTTCTTTCTTGACCTCCTCTAATCTACTATCAAAGCCTTCAGAAAGACTCTACCACATTGCAAAGACATCTCCTACAAGATTTGCCCCAGATGTTTCTTCTGCTGCAGGAAACCTGACAGAACTTTGGAACTGAACACTGTTTCTGAATCTACCATAAGAATCAGATATTTTGAAGTCCCTCCTTTCCCTTCATCTCATGATTCTGAATAGCACCATTAAAACACAGAAAGAAAAACATATAGTGGGTTTTGTTTGTTTTTTTTGTTTTTATTATCTCATGCCAATTGTATTTATGGACCATTACTGTAATACTACATTTCTGTGAATATCATGTGTCATGTTCACAAATTTTACTGAGGAAGAATATCTCCACACTGTTAGCAGTTATTGCTCAAGGAAGACAGAATAATATAGAAGCTCAAAGCATTGCCCTAATCAAAATGAAGTAGTAAGGTACAGGGTCTGATTCTGGTCCTAATTACACCAATATGATTTGTTTGACACCAGTGGTACAAAAAATTAGAGTAAATTTTATGTAAGGGTATCCAAAATCTGATTGCAGAACACTTTAATGATGTTAAGAAATCAAATAATTGCACTGTTTGAAAAGGCCGAACTCTTAATTTTTCTGCATAGTTCCCATTATATATCATTGTGTAACTGATGGCTCCCACAGTGTTCCATTTTCATTGTTCTATTCTGCTCAATTTAAAAATAATACCAATGAAGGAAAATTGCCTTCATTTCTGTAAAACTGTTTTATTTTTTTCAATAAATTTAATACTAGTTTTCAGTACTTTTTCATAATGCTTTTAGAGGACCAGACTTTTACTTGTATCTCTCTTTACTTTCGCAAGCCAACTCATGGTCCAGTGAAGCCAGCAAAGGTTCACTTTTCCCTGATAGTCAGTAAGATCGTAAATAGGACCTATAGTCACTCACAGACCATCAAGTCTATAATGACTATTTTTCTGTTCTTCAGTTCTAGAACAGAGTCTGGGCCCAAAGACCAAGTGTCCTCTAGCAGTTCTGTGTCAGGCAGGCAGATAAGTGCTGCCTTGCAATACTTTTCCTTGTAATGGAATCGCATACAAGGATGAGAACTATGAAGTTTATGGGAGGCAGGGCTGTCATAAGTACATGTTTTGAAGTAAGAGAAGTTTCACTGCCTAGTGAAAAACTTGATTTATTGAGTAAGTTTTGGCCTTCTGAGTGGAAACTCCAGTCAGTAGCGTTGGCAGCTACCACACAATGCCAATGCTCCCAACTTGAGGAGGCCCATACTTTGTTCTTGACTTTGCTACTGATTTGCTTTGATATCTCAGGCACATAATTATGCAAATTTTTCTGAATTAATTTAATTCTACATGCTTTAATTTTCAGTTTTAAGTGTGGAAATTAAAATTATTTAGGGTCTGATTTTCAAAGAGCTCAAGAATCCATCACTTCCAAGATTAAGGTAAATTAACTCAGCTGGCAAAACAAATCATCAGCAGAGTATCACCTGTGTTCTTAGGAAGTTCACTTGTGATGAGCTGTTTTAACTTAAAGTGGTTTGTCAAAAGTAGCAAGAGATGGATACTGGAAACTGAACGGAATAAATGAAGGATATATTTTGCAGAATTAAAATATGTTTCAGATCTTCAGATAAAGAATGAAGGATGAATGAATAGGCAGACAAAGTTTGCTGAGCTGTTCAGGGAGGTAAAATAGACTAACTGAAGAGCTGCAAAAGATAGTTATCAAAGGACTACGTAATAAAATAGGTGATGACTTTCAATGAAGAGAAGAGTGATGTCACTCTTCAAAAACAGAATACTAAGTCTTTTTAATAAAATAATCTAACCATAATATCACACACAGTACCTGCATCTCTAAGATCAGGTCAGTTCTGGTATCTATTTTAAAGTATATAGAGAAAGTAAAAAGACAAAGGATGTTTAATTGTGTGGTACAGATTCCAGAGATAGTATGATGAAATCTTGTAATTCCAGTTGTGCTTGTGCGTGCAGGAAGAAGCATACCGTAGAGGTCTTTAAAATCATGAATACCATGAAGAATAAACAGATATATGTTATCTTCTTCCTCTTCTAAAACAGGAAATATGGGATATAGAAATGTAACATCAGGCAGAAGGTTTAATCCACAAAAGGTGACATTTCTTCTGAGTAGACAAGCTATAAAATGCTTTGATATGGGATTTGACGGTTGCTAAAAGTTTACATTTGTTCCAACAGCCATTGCACAAACTCAAGGAAGAAATATACATCACGGGTTATTAAATACAAACATACAACTCTCACTTGGGATCCTAATCACAGAAGCTAAATGTATAAAATGACAGTGGTTTTTTATTTCAATACTTACTTGTAGTCAGCTAGTATATGGCTATCATCAGGGACAAAATACTCCACTTAGTGTAACTCAGTATTGGCAGTTTTATTTTCAGGTAGGAGGACAATATTTATTTCTTTTAGGTATATTTTATGTTCTTTTGTCTCTGAATCCTTTCATTTATATAAAAGCAAAAGCATAGATGTGATTCAAAAGACATAAAGGACAGTATGTACCAACTGAATTTTCAGCCCACCCTAATTTCCAAAGAGAAGAGGAAGTGACAGTAGTTGAAGGAGGTCAGAAAAAGATAATGGGGAAAGATCTTACTTTATTTCACAAAGCTCAAAATACATAATAGGCATGTACATTTGAAGTGCTAAGCAACCATAATAATTATAGAGTTAAGCTTCAGAACACATAATTTTCAGCATGAATTATTATCTGTCACAAGACTGGCCAAGACCAGACTGGCAGCATTATGCTAAACCACTGGTTCTTGTGTTAGGGTGCTGTTTTGTAGTTTTGATGAGAAATACAAGATGACACTTAAATCATAACTAAACTGCACAACATAAGGAAATAAAAGCTGTAGTATATAAAGCAAATATTTCACAGTTAACGTCATGGAGACAGTGACCTGTCAGCTCGACTTGAAAATGTTGGAGAGCATGTACACAATATTTTCAGCATTTCTAGCTGTAACTAAGTTGTGATAAATATCAAAAGTTTTTAGAAATGCCTTAATAAACTTCTGTACCTACACACTTCCTCCATTCTACCACCTCTAAAGCCCTGTAATGCTCTGGAGACAAGAGATGCAAGAAGGACAGAAACTGAAACCAATATATTATTTGAATGGTGAATATCATCACACCTCGGTCCTACAAATTGCTGTGAAACACATTGTTTAAAGTACACACAAGAGATTGCATACTGGAGTCAGCAATAGAACAGGAGTATCAATTTTCAGATTCATAATGTTGCTACGAAGCTTACTCTTCCTCTCCTCTGCCTAAATTCTATCTTGATTGCTTTTCTCTTACTATAATACTCTTTTCTCTGACTATGACTATTTATTTTCCCCAAATACATAAATCTTGTCCAAAAAGCAGATTCATTGTGTGGTGTGTTGTAAGCTCAATTCTCACACACTCATGAGAGACATTGCTGATTTATTTTAGGGCTGTGGAAGCCTGGGTACGCAGTGGTTTCCACAAATCAATCACACCAGACAAAACTCTCTGTGCTGTGTTTATTACAAAATTAGTAATTTACAAGCCCACCCTCTTTACTATGATTGGATAGCAATTTATATATAATTGTAATACTGTTGACTCTATACTTCCACTGCTACACATGCTGAGGGGAAGGATCTTCACAAGGGCAAGGGTCTTCTTAACCTGTGGATCGTCTCCTCATTATACACATTAATAGTTATCAAAAAGCCTAACTAAATTTCTAAGCAATATTTTAAAATTCCTTCAGCTCCTTCTTTGTTCATCTTCCTCTTTGTCTGGGCAGATAACATCCTTGTTAATTTGGAATTTTGATAGTTCAGATTGGACAAACCATGACTTCATTGCTTGCCAAGAGCATTGCTTTTTAAGTAGGACTGTCAATTATTTATTTATTTTATTTGGAATTTTAGAAAAGAACCTCTATTTTTCATGTGAAACTGCTCTACTTTGGCTCTTAAGTAAGGGCACTATAGTTAGTTCTAGAAATCATAAATAATACTACACAGTTTTAATTTCATCTTTTCTCTGAGATGGAGAATTCTCTCTTTTCACTTAGATCAGCATGTCTCTGTATGTTATACTCCTAAAGGAATTTGACTGTGAAGGATCCCTGTCTGCATGAGATCTTTGTTATCTTTATTAGTCTGATGAAGAACTGAGATGGAGATTAAGATCAGAGTTTCAGGCTGTATTATTTGGAATTTTGTTTCCTACTGAGTCTTCCTTTACATGCCAAAGTCTGTTTCAAGCAGAAAGCTAAGAATAACCTTTTCCCACTATGGTCTCGGTCCTTTCAAAGACTTAAAACGTTTTCTCTCTTGTTCAGTGCCATAAAACTAGTGATAGAGTTAGATATTTGTCCCTGATGTTTTTGCTCTCACACTAAGACCTTCAAACTGTTGCTTATGATACTTATTTCTCCTTTTATTTTATTTAAAATGAACAATTTCAGAGCGATCTTTTATTTGCATACTGCTTTGAAAACAACTCATGTTTACAAAAATCAACAAAATAAACATAATGTCATACTTCTTGTGCTCTATGATTTAAATAATATTAATATCTCATGCACTTACAGCAGGATTTTACTAAAACTGATTAATTGAGATCATCTCACTTTCAAAAAACATTCATAACACAGAATAAGAGATGCAAGAGACACACAGTCATAAATGGCAAAACCTTTTTTGTGTAACAAGGTTATCTGAAAGTATCAGATAAACAAAACACAATATATTCCAGTGTTCTCTGCAAAGATTTGCCCAAATACCTATAAATAAACACTTTGCATGACAAAGTTCATTCACAAGGTTAATAAAATCACACAATCACAGAATCTATTAAAATAATCTAATTTTCTTTACTAATTGACCACTATACTCTCTGGCATGTGTGATCTTGTAAATCTTCTTTCATGACGTGCTATCATTATAATTTATGAATCTGTCCTACATAACATTTTACTACAAGAGATATCACTGGTTTAGGGATGGCTATACATACAAAGATTTGCCAAGTATTTTCATAACTGTTCATGGAAGAGGCTGTTCAAACATGTCTTGAAAACTCTGGAGAAAGTTCAGCTCCATTTGAAAGTAATTCTTTTAGCTACCCTTCCCCTGCCCACACATTCACCCTTGTATCTTTGCAAAAGTGTGCACTTAGAGAAGAATGAGAAGGAAGAATAATATTGGTAATATGGATTTGAGAATAATTATCTTTTCATTTTTTCCTAATGAAAACCAAAAATGGCCAGTTTCAAAGCCATTTTCTCAGATGCTGATAAGATTAATGTACTGATTAACACCTTTTCCAAGTTGGATTGGAGGTGAAAGTAATTCCATTTGGCAAAACCTCATCCCATTTGTTGACATCTTCATTAACCTTACTGATAAGGAAACCATTTCACAATAAAAATTTCTCAGGGCTAGGGATTTTATCTTCACAGCTTCACCTAAAAGTGTTAATTCTCTGTGTGAAACACACAGGTTCAATTGCATTGATAATTTCAGTGCCCTATAACTTTTTTTTTTGTTGTTGTTAAAAGTCTGACATAAAAGAAACCAATTACTTCACACTCACTACAGAAGACTGATTTCCAAAAGCACATTTCACCTTTTAACAAAAAGAGAGAATGAGGATGTAGATAAAAGTGAATGAAAAGGTCGTCAAACACAGAAAGTTAGTTGAAGGTATTGAAAGAAATTGAAAGAAATAATACCATGTGATCATCTTTGCAGCTACGCCAAGCTCTTCTGTTGTGTTCTATAATTTCAGTAGTTGGCAAACAAAAAGATGCACCTCAATTTCCCTCTAAAATATTGTTGCATTGTTATGACAAAAATTTGCCCTTTGCTCAGGCATGCTAAATTGCAGTTTTGGAGTCTCATTTGGTAACAGACTCTCTGCAGTTATTTTAAAAGATCTAGCTGCTACTGGAGATAACTGTTGACTTTTTAAGTAACAACTGGTCATAAAAGAAGCCAGTTATGAAGCTAGCTGAATGGGGAAACTGTTGTTTCAGCCAGGTTATATCCGTGTGAAAATCTTTTACCATGTAGATTCTTATTCAGAATGTGTTTTCACACGCATAAAAATGCAGTATCATGTCAGAAAAGTTATTGCCATTTTCCACTAATGCTCAGGTACGTAGGTCAGTGGAGATCAGTAAATATCTGCTTACCTGAATGTCAGCTTTTGTGACAGCAGCTGTTTCCTATCTTTTGACCCTGTACGTTTAGAGTTACGGTGTTGAATCAGTGGCATGACGCAGTCTTTATGCATGTAAATGCAAGCTTATCAGTATTTACCTGTCTGAAAAATGAAATTTGATATGCTTATCTTAATAAAATGTGAAGTTAATTGTGTGTAATTGTATGCTTTTTCAAAACATACTTGAAATATTGTGTCAGGCTGCAGGAGAGTGTTCTTTTCCTATTGTTGTAACATTACAGTGTTTGTCCACTTACTCCTGTGCATAAACTACACATGACAATGCTGAAGATAAACTTTCTATCTACTCTAGAAAATGCAGTTTCTCTCTAAATCTGTAAATTTACAATAAAACGATGTAATTGCTGCCATAATTCCATGAAAGGAACTGATCTTATATTAGGTCTGATCTGACATTCAAACATCTGAAGATCCAGTACCTCCGAATGCATTAATGTCACCACTAAACACCCTTCACAGTGATCTAGAAAGTCATCGGTAATGCAGCATAACCAACAGTTAGCTTTTAAGACTCTGATTTCACAGACTGGTAAAGCACAAGATGAGTTATCCCATAAGCAAGGACTTCATCGTACAGGAAGCATTGTTATGTACTTTATATTACACAAGAGCACTAGATTCTTCATCAAATATGACTCAATCCACAAATTAGTCATTGTGTGCTCCTGTATCGCAATCTCATAAGGAAATTTCCTCTAATTCTGAGAACTTGCTCTTCAATTTTTTAATCTGCTTAGGAGTTAACATCCAGGCTTTTCTTTTTGCCACATTTTTGCACATTCAAAATGCTATTCCAGTTTTCCAAAATAGAAGAGTTAGTTCTGCCACAGACATCACCACTAAAATGCCTGTACTNATAATATATATGACTTCTATTTATGATATTTCATATTTATAATGTTATATA
Organism: Chloroceryle aenea; assembly: GCA_013399075.1. Lineage (NCBI taxonomy): Eukaryota > Metazoa > Chordata > Aves > Coraciiformes > Cerylidae > Chloroceryle > Chloroceryle aenea. The sequence continues at coordinate 12,515 of VWZY01001290.1, read as the reverse complement.
TATTTATATACCACCAATACAGAGCACCAGAATCTTTTGCATTACCAGTGGTGACAACCAGGATTTGAGAGAGGATCCTCACTGAGAAGCAGGATTCCAAAGACTGGGAATACTACTGAGCAGAGTTTTGAAATTAAAATGAGTGAATATCCCTGATTCTAAAATGAGTTTTATTTTGGAAGCCTAGCTAAAAGGGGGCTTGATGGCAATTATTTTTACTTTTATTTGTGAACCTCAGTCCAAAGCATGGTGTGTAAGAGAAAAAAAAAGAACCGCAATGAAAAACTTTCTAAAAGAAAAATAACAAATGGAGGGCAGAATAGCGACATGACTATAGTAAATGTAGCAAGTCACCTATAAGAACAAATCCAGAAACTTAACGTAAGAAGTTTTAATAAGCAATGCAAGTCTCATTAGGTTGAAATAATATTTAGCAGTTTATCAAGTTTATCAAGTATACAGAGAACAGACGTTGCAGAATGTCCATACAAGGGTAGAGAAGAATATAAAAATATGTTTGGGGTTTTTTTTAAAAAAAATCTATGTGATTATTTTCCAGTGAATAATTAAATTTCTAAGCACTAGAAAAATGAGTGATGGGTCATTTTCCACTAGGAATTTCAGATATTTTAACATTGCCATTAGTAATGTAGAATAAACTCCTTCTGCAAAGCTGAACTAATAGTCTGGAACTGGAAGCACAATGAAGAAATGTTTCTTATCCATTCCAATGTGTCTCAGGTATAACAACTATTTTAGGCTTTTTGATACTTTTGGCCTGGTATATTNTCTGCTTAGGAGTTAACATCCAGGCTTTTCTTTTTGCCACATTTTTGCACATTCAAAATGCTATTCCAGTTTTCCAAAATAGAAGAGTTAGTTCTGCCACAGACATCACCACTAAAATGCCTGTACTGGAATTATTCCAGTTCAGTCCATTTTCCCTGATTCATATCAAAGGACATCTCACATCTGGAGAGAGAAATCTGTGGCCTTCACACAGGGGCAACATGATGCATTCAACTTTTCCACTGTTTTTATGGGGTCATGAATGCCATGATCTCACATTGTTTGACTGAGCAGTATTTCAGCAATAGGAAGGTATTGTGNATTAGGTTGAAATAATATTTAGCAGTTTATCAAGTTTATCAAGTATACAGAGAACAGACTTTGCAGAATGTCCATACAAGGGTAGAGAAGAATATAAAAATATGTTTGGGGTTTTTTTTAAAAAAAATCTATGTGATTATTTTCCAGTGAATAATTAAATTTCTAAGCACTAGAAAAATGAGTGATGGGTCATTTTCCACTAGGAATTTCAGATATTTTAACATTGCCATTAGTAATGTAGAATAAACTCCTTCTGCAAAGCTGAACTAATAGTCTGGAACTGGAAGCACAATGAAGAAATGTTTCTTATCCATTCCAATGTGTCTCAGGTATAACAACTATTTTAGGCTTTTTGATACTTTTGGCCTGGTATATTTCAGATTTGACATAGATTACATGTTCTTATTCATAAGAGCATTCACAGTAGTTTTACAGTATAAGCAGAGACTGTCCTCAATTTAAAGCCTAGATTTGGGCTTTAGACATAATTGTTTGAGAGAAAGCTCAATACTGTCAAAAGTTGAAGCTAGAATGACAGATGCAAATATTCTGGACAGAGCAGATTTAGGAGACAGGTGGAGAGCAATATCTGTGCATTATATATACCTCTGACTATATATGAATAATTCTGATTCACAAACTGATAACATCAAATTTACAGATATGAATATTGCACATTACTAGTAGCTGAATGTCATGAAGTAATGTATCTTCTAGTTTAGCTTGCATGATACTTGTCAACTTAAGTATTTTTTTCAAGTAGACATAGAATTGCTTGTTTGTGATAAGTAAATTAAGAAATTATGTTCATATTTCTTTTAAATAATCTATGATTCTAAGTAGTTTTCCTCTTCTCTGAAAGTGACTCTTCAGTGTGGAACTAGCAATTCTGATGCTAGATCTGGGGACCTCTGAGTGCACTTTCTTCAGAAACAGTGCTGAAAACTAAGTCTTTGCATAATTTAGATCTATCCAGAATGCTATTAACTAATACATTCATTTTGAAAGAGTATGAAAATATAAGGAATTAATAAGGGAAGGGATTGACGATGCAGTTCTGTATATTTTTTTAAATAATGTGAAGATGACTTTGAAATGAAGAAAATATCAATTCCCATGTGCTGTTCTAGCATTAAGCTAGACTGCTAGCCAAAGATTTGTGATTTGTGTGATGTGGAGTATAACTATTGCAGTTGGAATCAGGAATAAAAAGAATTTGAAAGCTGTTCCTAACATGAGCAGCAACTTTTGTTAACTGACTGGTTTAGGAAATTATCCAAGCCTGTTGCATTTTGTGGGAACCTGCAATGTTCATGCAGAATTTGTGACAAAAATCAGACATTACACACCATCAGAAGCTGTTTTGCTTTGGGATTTTTTGTTCGTTTTGGTTTTGTTTGTTTGTTTGTGGTGTTGTTGTTGTTGTTTATGTGAGGAAGCAAGTAGCAAAGATATTATAAGATATTTGTATAGATCTGCAGTAGCAACATTTGTTCTTGAGCAACTCTGTTACCAGTGAGTCTGGGTTACTGTATCTCCATAAATGTACAATAGTAGACAAACAGCCAGAGCATAGCAACAACACTTCATAAGCATGTACTTGTCAAGGTAGCTATTCCTCAGTGCTTCCAGTCCCAATACTAATTTCCTAGACTTAAGCAGATGGAGATCTGATAAACTTCCTTATATGATAGATGATAGATGAACATTCTTTTATTTAAAACACTGATCATGCATGGTTTTTTAGCATACTTTATGGCATAGAATTCAGTCATAATTGTCAAATGATATGATCAGATACAGGGTTTTGCTTAGGTTATTTTTTAAAGAATGAGTTTTAAAACTGAGTGACCAATACAGACACAGAAGAATTAATGGAAGAAATATCTAGCAGGGATTTAGAAGATGTAAATGCAACTTTACTCCCAACAAGTCCCAAAAATCAGAGGGAGCATTACCTAGTTTTCTTATATTCTATTTCATAATACACAGTACCAGCTAGTTTCAAAGGCACAGTGAATTGCAGCTGTAGTTTGATCCAGTATATCTGTTTCTGTTATAGAAAATTGAATAACTCTGATGTAGCCTGGTTATTATGTCTATTCACTGTGTATGTTCTTATGAAGGGAAAAGGAAAACCTCTTTCAGCTGTGTAGTCAGTCTGCATTTTGACTCTGGGCATGATAGAAGATCCTTTTCACTGCTGGTCAATATTATCTTCTGTCTTTTCTGACTGTCTCTCTGTCTTTTCTGTTTCACTTCAGTGCAACTAAAATAATAAATAGCAAAAGGCAATTCTAATTCTAATTTCATTTTCCATTATTTCTATTTACTAACCTTTTATTTTCCAGGGCCACAACTCAGTTTCTCTAAATTGGTGCAGCTCCGGTGGCTTCTGGATGTATGGTGAGTTATACCAGCTAATGATCTATCTCACACTGAGTAGGAGCACTACTGGCACTGCAGAGTACCATGCTACCTTAGTCCTTTTCTCTAATCCTTATTTAGTAATTTCAAATGTTTCTAATTACTGCCTCTGTGTTACAGTTACAATAAATCCTCATGTGTAAGAAAAATACATGAAACTGGAAGATGAAACAATTTGACTTCGGTATTCCAATAAAGCATTCTAATACTCTGTTATGCAAATTAATATATTGCAAAATAAACTTCCTGGGGTTTAGAGAAAATTACATTAATTATACACTTATTTTGAAAAACTAAATCAATAGTAGCATTCAAATAATAGAGTAATAATATTAGTATGTGCTGAATTTGAGATCAAAACCAGTAACTAAAGGAAAAAAAAATACTAAGCTGCAAGAGTACAGGAGTGGCATGCCTTGGATTGAGATAACAAATGACACCTACTGAGATTGACTGAATTTCAGAATTAAATACCTCTAAAGGAAAACTCTGGGACTTAGAGAGTGAGAAAAAGAAGAGAGTAAATCAGATAAAGGGAGAGGGAGAAAGATTAGCATTTGAAGATAGGTTAGAAATTATGATTGAGAATAGTGAAAATGTTTTACCTCTTCAGATATTTCTACAAGCCAAAGAGTCTACATCAGCATGAATGCAGTTTATGAAGGAAATCTGGAAACAAAGAAGGACTAAAAATATGTTTGAATATTAAACAGACAGGTTCAAACATTACATCTGAAGAGACAAAAAAAGCCTACAGAGGAAAACATATTGTGTCATCAATGACTGTAAACTATTCACAATCTTCATTTAGTTTCTAGGATCTTGCTGAGATTTCTGCAGTCCTCCTCAGAAGGGTCCCGGAAAACAAACGTAAGTTCTCTGTTCTACTAGGCTCTTTTGGGGCAACCCTTTGGGAAGGTAATTCAGGTTTCCAAGAATCCCACCTTCCGGATGCCTCCAGAAAACCTGTCTGGAGCTTTCAGTTTTTACCTTCTTTAAACTTCAAACCCTAGTGTTGTGACCTGCAGAAGGCATTCAAGCTTCAGAGGCCAGGAAGACATTTCCATTCATAGCTGGACATAACTCGGGGTTTAACTTTTGCTTTAGGGTATAAAGCTGATGATTAAAATGTCCAATCTCAAATTACAGAACAAGATTAATGACCCAGTATGTCTTCTTTCCTAAATATACTTAGATAAAGACACCTAACAAAAAGACTCTGTATGTATTAAATAAAGATTACATAAGGGCTAAACAATAAAGAGACATTCCTACCCCTAAGACTGAAAATAAATGTTCTGAAGAGATTCTTTCTATTTTTATTTCTGATACAATATAATAGTTGCAAAAAGTAATAGTCTCATGCAATTTTGCTTTGCTTTCATCCCTGTGGTTGGTGCTGGTTTACAGGTATAAATCTGACATTAGCTAACATTCTTTCACACATGACTATGCACTCTATGAGCACAGAAGAGCAGTTTAGGCAGGTTATATATGTTTCATTA
>VWZY01001287.1:115516-140901 GCA_013399075.1 Chloroceryle aenea | reverse complement strand
GTCCCTTGCTCACCTGCTCCCCTTTCTGGACTCATTACTGGCCCAGCTGAGAAGGAGGACACAGGGCTGGTGCTGGAGAGGTGGGGAGGTCCTTTGGGGTAGCACGCACTGCCTCAGTTGCAGACTAGGACCCCCACTCAGTGCTGAAACACTGGAGTTCAGGTGGGGGTTGTGGTGGCTGGAGGAAGAGCTAGACCAGGGTGAGAGCAAAGAAGGAGCAAGCAAGCACCTGAAGGGCCTGGGGAGAAAGATGTGTGACTGCTGGTGGTGCAGCTGGAGGAGATGTTCCAGGCTTGGCTGGCTCCACAGCTCTGTTGTACCCCTCCGCTGGCCTCCTCTGCACAAGGTGCCAGGTGCACACAGCTGTCCTGCCTGGCTAGGGGAAGGGCATGGCCATGCCCAGCCTGTATCACTTTGCAGCCAGAAGTGTCGTGGATCCCCAACAAGCACTACTCCGGCATCTACGGGCTGATGAAGCTGACTCTTACCAAGGCACTGCCTTCCAACCTCTCCAAGGTCATCGTCTTGGACACCGACATCACCTTTGCTACCGACATTGCTGAGCTCTGGGCTGTCTTTGGGAAGTTTTCTGGTGAGGACAGGGTGTCCCTGGGACCCACTGGGTCCCTGTCAAGGCCCTGGGTACTGGGTCAGGGTGGCAGTGCCCGTCTGCCACAGCACCAGCACAGTGGGTTTGCTTGGGGCCTCTGAACCTGCAGCAAGATGGGCTATATCCACATCTTTCTGTTTCCTCAGACAAGCAGGTGATTGGGCTGGTGGAGAACCAAAGTGACTGGTACTTGGGCAACCTCTGGAAAAACCACAAACCGTGGCCAGCCCTGGGACGTGGCTTCAACACAGGTGAGTGTGGGCTCCTCTGGGGCGGGCCCTGCAGCCTGATGGTGCAGCAGGCACTTGGCATGGAGAGGCTGGGGAAGGTCAAGGTGAGGCAGTACAGTCTGATGGGCATGAGGGGGCTGCTGTGGCATCCTAGGGTCATGTGGGTGGGCTCAGGGAAGCAGCATGTCCCAGGAGCTGAAGGCATGTAGGCTGCTGTGCTCCAGGTCTGTAATGGTTGGGTGCTTCCCTGATGACTCAGTGCCCTCCTTCCCGGTACCCAGGGGTGATCCTGCTCCTGCTCGACCGTCTCCGTCGCCTGGGATGGGAGCAGATGTGGCGGCTTACGGCGGAGCGGGAGCTCATGAGCATGCTCTCCACTTCCCTGGCTGATCAGGTAATGGTGCCTCCTCAGGGGTGGTCAGCTCTGCTGTGTTCTTGTAGCACTGCTGGCACGGGACAGGCTGTGCTGTCGTCCTCATCCACCTGTACACTTGACTTTCTCTCTCCTAGGACATCTTTAACGCAGTGATCAAGCAGGACCCATCCATGGTGTATCAGCTTCCCTGCTTCTGGAACGTGCAGCTCTCTGATCACACCCGTTCGGAGCAGTGCTACACTGAGGTCTCAGATCTCAAGGTGGGTTTGCTGCCTTTGAGACTGGGGAGGGCCTGAAGGTCTGGGGGAGTCAGCCTGGCTGATCAGAGGGCTTGGGGAGTGCTGAGTGCTGATGACTTTCCCTCCCACCACTGCCCTCAGGTGATCCACTGGAACTCGCCCAAGAAGCTGCGGGTGAAGAACAAGCACGTGGAGTTCTTCCGCAACCTCTACCTGACCTTCTTGGAGTACGATGGGAACCTGCTGCGTCGGGAGCTCTTTGGCTGTGCCAATCTCCCCAGCCCACCCAGCAACCAGGTGACAGCATTTGAAACTCTGTCCCCAACACCAGAGTGTGGTGCGGGCAGAGACCCCATGCAGCTGCCCCAGCTCTCCATGGGGCTCCTGCTCTGCCTCACCTTCGTGGCATTGCAGCTGCAGCAGGCACTGGAAGAGTTGGACGAGGATGATCCCTGCTACGATTTCCGCCGGCAGCACCTCACGCAGCACCGCATCCACCTGTTCTTCCTGCAGTATGAGTTCCTGGCCCTTCCCAACCCCACTGATGTCACCCTTGTAGCCCAGCTCTCCATGGACAGGTACTTGCTGGTGGGGCTAGTGGGAGATCAGATCCCACCTCCCCTCCTCTGGGGAGGCTCCACAGCTACTAGAGATCTTGAAACAGAGGTTTCTTACCCTCATGCTGCTTTGGAGTGAGGAGCAACACCCCACTCTGGGAGTGGCAATGCTTCCCAACCCTCCCTTCACTGGGCTTGGCTCCCTGGCAGGCACCCAGTTCTGGTTTGGGTCTCCTGCTTACACAGTCAGTGCCCTCTGCATCACAGGTTACAGATGTTGGAGGCCATCTGCAAACACTGGGCAGGCCCCATCAGCCTGGCGCTGTACATGTCAGATGCAGAGGCTCAGCAGTTCCTGCGCTACGCCCAGGCCTCAGAGGTGCTAAGCACCCGCCGCAATGTTGCCTACCACATTGTCTACAAGGAGGGGCAGTTCTATCCCATCAACCTCCTGCGCAACGTGGCCTTGGCCAACACGCAGACGCCATACGTCTTTCTGACAGACATTGACTTCCTGCCTATGTATGGCCTCTACGATTACCTCAGGTAAGACTTTCTCTTGCTCAGTCTGTCAGGCTCCCAAGGCACCATTGTTTGCAGGAAATGCTCTGGGCAGCAGTTCTTAACATGTAGAAACTGCTTCTTTGTGTTCCATCTTGAGATCTGGCCCTTGGTTTTGTCAGACACTAGCAGAAGAGGAAGCAGCCATGGCTGCGAGGGCTCGCTGTTCCTCCTGCCCCTGCATGGCATCACCACAAAGTGTCTAAACCCATTAGTAATACCCTTCTGGGCAGGCTGGGGGTGCTGGGGAAGGAAGCTGTGGCCACAGCTCACAGCCAGAGAGATCTCACACCCTTCTTACCACCGTAGGAACTCCATCCAGCAGCTGGAGCTGCCCCAGAGGAAGGCAGCTCTCATTGTGCCGGCATTTGAGACCCTGCACTACCGCTTGACCTTTCCCAAATCCAAAGCAGAGCTGCTCTCCATGCTGGACATGGGCTCCCTCTACACCTTCAGGTAGGGATTGTAGCTGTCCAGTGGGGCTGTCACAACCATCAGGAGCCTCTTTTGTACCCTTGGGGTTGTGGGGCAGCCGAGTCAGAGGATCCCCTGTGTCCTATGTCTTGTCTCAGGGACAGTCCAACTTTCTTTACCTGGTTGCTCATTTCCATCTCTTCCTGTAGGTACCATGTGTGGCCAAAAGGCCATGCCCCAACTGACTATGCCAAGTGGCGGACGGCCACTGTGCCATACCGTGTGGCATGGCAGCCAGACTTTGAGCCTTACGTTGTAGTGAGGCGAGACTGTCCCAGGTATGATCAGAGGTTCGTGGGCTTCGGCTGGAACAAGGTGTCCCACATCATGGAGCTGGATGCACAGGTGGGTGAGGAGGCTGCTTTTGGCACCATGGTGGTGGTGGGTGCTGGGGGGGTCTTAGCCAGGCAGTGACACGTTTGCTCTACCAAGCCAATGCTGACAGTAAGGGCTGCTGCTCTGCCTCCAGGAGTACGAGCTGCTGGTCCTGCCCAACGCCTTCATGATTCACATGCCCCATGCCCCCAGCTTCGACATCTCCAAGTTTCGCCTGAGTGCTGGGTACCGGGGCTGCCTCCAGACGCTGCGGGAGGAGTTCCACCAGGACCTGTCACGGCGGTATGGGGCTGCCGCGCTCAAATACCTCACCGCCGAGAGAAGCCTGTGATGCCCAGAGACAGCAGGCGCAGGGTGCTAGCAGCACGCTGGGGAAGGGAGGGTGTGGGGCCTCCCTCCTGCCCTGGCCCACCACCACAGCCTGGCCCAAGGGAACTGAGCTGTCAGTGCCGTCTCTCAAGCCCAGCCAAGGGATGCTTGTAGATCAGATGGAAGACACCAACTGTGAGAGCAGGCAGTGCCTGCAGGTCAAGCTGCTTCAGTGTGGCCAAGGGTCTTTTCAGAGCGACAGCAGCAGCATTACAGGGGAACCTCTCCATGCCAGGAGCCAGGGAGAACAGGTCTCCTCCTTCCCCTGTTTTAGCAGATGTGGATTCTCAGCCTTCATTAGCTCACCTTACCTTGAGGCCTGGCACCTCGAGACCCTTACCCTTCTCTGCCTCTGCTCTCTGGTCCCAGTCCTCTGCACACCCATCTGGGGCTTTGGTGAGTGGGAGACAAGGATGTAGAGCATCCTTTTGCATCCTTTGTGGCATAGGGTCAGGGCCAACAGCCTGGGAGATGGGCTAGTTAATGGTGAAATACAGTTACTCCCTATCCATATGGATGCAAAATGTCAAGTGGGGTTGGCCCAGGACTGGTGTGGGAAATGAGCTGCCAGAGCAGGATGAGCTGTCTGCTATCCCCAGCACTGGGCTCCCAGAATAGGCCTGCGCCTGCACCTCTTTGCTGAAAGCAGCCATGCCTGTGGCAGGTGCTATCCTGGGGCTGGCAGTGCCCCGCAGGGCAGGGCTGTGAACCATCGTGATGGGCGAAACGGCAGCTTTGTGGGCCAGCGTGTGCTTGGAGAAATTCCTGGCAGAGGACCACTCTGCTCCTCCCCGGCTCTTGGCAGCACAGATGCTGCCATTGACAATCAGGGAGGTGGTTGACACTGGACAGACCATAGCTGAGTACTGTAGCAGGATCCCCATGCTGGGAGCAGCTTGGCCAGGCACTGTTCCATCACTGACACACACTGGAGTACAGAGGATGCATCGCTTTCCTCACGCTATTTAAATTATTTAATACTTTTCTTGTAAGTATTAAACGATTAGGGTGTCTGGGTTTTGGTTTGTTTTGTTTTTTTTAAATCCTTTCTTCCTCCCGGATGATTTTGCTAGTGGCCCTGGAGGCTCTCCAGGCCCGTTCCTGCTGCAGTCTCCGCTGTTCTGTTCTTAGCGATACTCTGGTCTGCAAGAGCCAGCTCTGTGAGGATTTCCGTCCACGGTGGGAGCAGCCAGGAGGAGACATATAAACCGCGGTGTATGGAAAGGACTCAAGCACCTCTTGCTTATTCTCTCTTTTTAATTTAATTTTTAAATTAAAGCTTTTTTATTCTTTTTCACATCCTTGTTAGATCTGCCTGGTTATTAATTTCTTCTGCTGTGAGCTTGCATGTGTCCCTTGGCAGCAAGGCAGCAGGAGGAGAGAAATGTAGTAGCCTGAGCTTCAGCTGGGGAAAGCATCATTGGGCTCGCTCTGCATTTTGAAGCCTTTTCCCTTTCTTGCTGCCACAGTGGGAAGGGTGGGGAGCAGGGAGCAACAGCAGGCAAAAGAAACACCCATGTCACCATGTGGCAGGCATGGCCATCCCCTGCCAGCTCAGAAGTAGCTGGTGATCACTGACAGTGGTGGGATCAAGTCTGGTACCTAGGCTGTCAATGGGCAAACAAAGCCTGGGGGCTTCAAGACAGAGGCATGTAGTCTAATCACGAACAAGTAGAAGACTGGCTCTTGGGCCACAGGAGCTGCCAGCCTTACATCGGCGCAGGGCGGGTGGTAGGAGCAAATTGTTGAGGCTTTATTTGGGAAAGGGCTGGGAAGACATTGGCAATCACCATGGAGCCAGGTGCAGCTCCAGCAGACCAATGCCTAGCAGACAACTAAAGCTCACCAACAGTGCTCTGCTGCTGCACTAAGCCACAAAACAGGTTTAGATCAGATCTCGTCAGTAGTTAAGCCTGCTCTCTGCTAGAGATGGGGTGGTGGAGCAGTGCCAGGCCAGGGCAGGCTTCTTCTGGGTGTTTCTTTGATAGTGAGGTGGCTGCAGAAAGGTTGTCTCTGCAGGTTTTCTTGGAAGTTCTGCCACTATGCCAGCAGCAAGTGGACTGTGCTCCATCATTTTCAGACAATTCTTACCAACCAAGACAGTCCTTAGCCCAAGATGGGACTACAAGCTGTAGGTACCTGGAGTAAACTCAGCTCAGTTTTGGTATCCGTGTGCCCTCTGCCGGGCAGCATCAGCTGGAGGCAACCACTAAGTCAGCCTGCAAAGGTTTTCTTAATCAAGCACAATCCCTTTTAGAGTTAAAATTAATTTCTACAAAGGCAGCAGCCTTCTCCCTGCCAAAAGAGGAAGACTCGAGCCAGAGTGTGCCACAGCCATCATGCAGAACCATGCTCAGAAACCACTCTGGGGTTGGGGGACATTCTATGCCACCACACCTGTGCCTGTGGGAACTCCTGTCCCCACCTGGTACATACAGCTAAGGAGACAAGAGGTTTTATTGTGTTTTATTTAGTAAAATGTTAAAATAAATAAATACAAATTGATCAGATGCTCTGTACCCCCTCCCCCCAACTTTTAATTTGCTAAAGTCTAAACACATTTGTACCAAAACTGAAACCACAAGGGACTTGGAAGGCAGCAAAGAGACTGCAGATCACTATGAGCATCAGGCTAAAAAAAATAGAGATATTTAAAAAAACCCCAAACCAGCTCACGAGTCAAGTGTTCTCATTATGTGATTCTGTGACAACAGAGCAGTACCGGTCAGAAAGGGCATTTTACACCAGGGCCTGCAAGGAGGGGAGATAGGCAGGGAGAAGGGCAGCACAGGCAGCACCAGCTCACCGAGGGCAGAGCTGTGCCTTCGCCATGCAGAAACCTGGCCAGGAGAGAAGCTGCCACCATCCCCTCGCAGCACCAGGCCTGCAGCCATGGGGGCTGTGTTGCCAGAACTGAGGGTTGTTAACCAAAAGCATCTGGAGATGTTGGGTGCACCGGGGAGCTCACACCATGGTGCTCTTCAGCACCAGCTCCTGGTCCAACCCCAAGCCAGGACTCCCACTCTACACCTTGGTTTCAGGTGAAATGCTGGGGTGTGGGGGATGGGATGAAGCACAGCATGTAGGCAGGTCTGTGCTATTAAGAAGTCTATTGAGATGATGCTACTATGACCACATGAACATGAGGCCTGAGTATTTATACAAGCAGAGACACCTTCTCAACCAGCCTGTCCTCAGCTGCAGGTTGACAGGGTGGGCATTCACAGATCAGAGCCAGTCAGCCCCCAAAAGACAAAATGCTGCATGGGAAGCCAACCCACTGCTGCACCAGACCTCCCAGGCAAGCAGCAGCTCAGCACCACTTCCCTGCACCATGGGCTCCACTGCTGTTGATGTAGCCAAGCTGTCTCCCTTCTCTGCAGGAGCCCGAACAGGTTGGTGCTAACAGTCTTCCCCACCTGATTACTTTGCTTCATCTTTGCTTAATGGAGTTTGGAACTTGTGCTTTGCTTCTGTGGGTGTGTGACAGGTGGCCAAGATGCCTCTGCTAGTGTAGGAAGGTGTGTGGGGGGGAACACCCTGAAGCTGTAGCTAGAGGGAAGCTGCTTGTGGGACATGACTACCTGTTGGTTCTGGTTGCTTGGGGCTGCTGAGAAGCTGCCTGAACCTCAGGGGCTTATGCAGTAGCAAAAACTCTCCTTAAGGAGGGTCCTGTCTGCCTGTCACATACAGCATTAGGAATGACTCACAGACAAGGTACCGTCTGGAAGAGAGATGCCTTACAGGGTAAGATGCTACTCCTGGCTCTAGAGACAATCGCTGTTTTGATGCCAGTGATAATTAAAGAAACATGTGAGACTATGATTAGAAATTACACATTAGCTCAGAACAAGCAGAAACATGCAGCCTCCTGCTGCACCCAGCATGGAGCACGACTGTACCTCTTCTTTCAACAGCGCCTGCCCCTAGTGCCTGCAGCCCACGAAAAAAGCTCTTGCAGTGTCAGGACTGCCAGTACCTGCTTTACAGAGGGGAAGGTAAGGCATGGATGGATTTCTCTTTCTTTCTTTAAGTGCTCTCACCCTCCTCAAGTTTGGCATGAGAGGCCAAGATTTGGATAACAAGCAAGGGGAGCCCCTGCTGTTGCTTGCACACACAGAGCATCTGCCCAGTGCTGCTGGCAGTATCAAGCTGTGATGCTGGGGGTGCAAAATCACGGGTGCCACTGAATACTGCCCTGGGAGCTGGCCTGTGCCTGGACCTGTGTAAGCTACTGCCTCCCTTCCCCACCTGAACTACACCCCCAAGGCCCTTCTGGTTGGTCATGAAGAACAGGTCTTTCTTGAAGCTCAGTGGCAACAATACTTCATTTCTTTTCCAACAGTACAAGATAAAAGGCAACAAAGGGGAAAGAATTGGTGAAAGTCTACATTTGCCAATGTAAATTGAAGAAAAAAAAGATGCAAATTCTCAGGTGGTGTAAACTCTGCTGAGTGCCAGCAGCCTGATACTCCTTGCTGCTGCTGCCTTTCCACACCACCTCTCCACAAACAACAGGCAGAGCCAAACTTAGAAGGCTTTTGAGTTCCCCAGGCACTCCTGATAGTAAACATGCCCTTAAGTACTTCTTCCTTCCTAGATGAGGACTGGGCTGAGTTTCTCTGAAGCATTTGACATCTGCTTGGATACCACAGAGTGAAGAACAACAGACACAGAGCTTACCCCCTACTAACATGTGAGATCTGGGACAGCCCTTCTCCTAGGAGGGTGCCCTGTGGGCTGCAGCTTAATGTAGCCTTGATGCTGGCCCTCAGCTCCCGAAGGATTACACTAACCTGACCATGTGCCCCTCTCTAGCTGCACTGGTTGGGTGCCCCCTTTGCATGTGTCCCTAAAAACACCCTAGATCCTAAGAAAACAGGGAGGCATGGCTGCACAGAGGGGTTTTGGCACAGAAATGACAGACATGACAGCCCAGAGAGGAGGAATCATGCACAGATACTCCAACAGATGGCCAATAAGTACTCAAGTCACAGATCCTGCCTTGTTATCATCTTCACTCACTGAGGACCCTGGACCTCTGGAAACTGACCCTGGTCTCAGATAGGCTGATCCTGAGACCCAAACTAGGAAGGTGCAATAACATTGAAAGAGTTGAACCTTTAGCTAGTCTTGGGAATATTTCTAGCCAAGAAAACTTAATTCATGTGGTCCAGATTAGAGCAGACTGTAGGTTCCCCAAGGTCTGCTTGATCTGCCTTATCCCACATTGTAGCATAAAAGTCAAATAAGGCTCTTGTTGGGATAGGATCACTCAGCAGCAGAAGCAAAGCTAGGGATGACTTAGTGCCTGCTTCCTTTCTCATCTGCAGCTGAGCATCTCTTTCCTCCCACCACGCTCCGTCCTTTTAGAATACTGATCAACCCAAGTCAGAAATTGAGGTAGGATAAAGAGCCTTTTTGTTCTAGTCTCCAGTGAATTTTCAAACCCTGTAACTGCAGGGATACCTGGTTCCTCACAACAGATCCCTATTTCACTCCTAGGTTTTTCCTTCTCTCACTTTCCGTCCTTATGTCTTTCCATTTCTTCTCTCTGCTCTGCTTCACCTCATGTAATCTTTGTTTCCTTTGCTCCTTCTCCTTCCTCTCTTTCTTTCCTCTGTCTTCAGCCCTGTAGCTCTTCTAACTGCTCTTGCTTCTCAAGAGGTTTCTGTCCTTTCCTTTGTCCCTGTAGCATCCACCTCTGTGCCAGGGAGATGAGAAGCCCCAGCCTGGCTGTTCTCATTCGATATACTCCAAGGACTTGCACAACACCAATGCCCTTAGCAAGCCTGTCTTCTACTCAGGTAGTTTAGAGGGTACAAACAGACCCTCACACAGGTAAGGTCTTGGTTTTCTGAAACAAGCCCACATCTTAAATTAACCTCTGGGAGAGGTGTTTTGTCTTTTCATGGGTCTGTAATTACCAAGCTTACCAGTGCATGGTATAAATAATTTTCTTTATTGGCAAGTTTCAACTATGTGCTCAGCCTATACAAGACACAATGATGCAGAAAGTTCTTGTCCCAGATAAAAGATAAACATGGGGGAAATGGAGTCTAAAGGTAAAGGATAAAGAGAGTCATATTTTTTTTCAAGTATTACATTCCATTCTGTAGGTGTTACAAACAGGACTGAGGCTTAAAGAAGGATCTGAGTAAGACGGCAATAACCTGGAGACAAGATGTCTACAGCTCTTGTGTTTTCCTGATCCCACCTGATTTTTAGGCTATTCCCTGGTCCAGGTCTGACCACTGAAAACAAGGAGCCAACAGCATGTCACTGCGAGGCTTGCTCACATGCCCCCAAAGACTGGTACCTAGCTGGCTGTTGGATGGGTTCTTCGTAGAGATTTTGCCTTCTGAATGCCAGAAGCTAGAGAATCCACATAGTGCTTGGGAATGGCCTTTGCTGAGGTAGTTTGTTGGCCAGGCAAGCCTAAGCGCCAAATGAGTTAGCTGCACGACAGAACTTCTTCCTCTTTCTCCGGGTTCCTGACTCTTCTTCTACAAACTTGTGAGAAAACTTTCTGCTGTAACCTAGCAAGGTTCAACTTGCCCTGGATCTTCAGAATCCCAAGGGAGGACAAATGGAGGTGAAGAAAGGTCAAACCAGTTCGAAAACACACAAGTTCTGCCCAAAGGGGCACGGTCCACAAGGAAGTATAATACTGGTATTTCAGAGGTTATCTGAGCAGCTCACTACAGAGGCCTTCAGTGAAAGAGTGAATTTTGGCTTAACATCCGAATATGATATTTTAAAAACATGTTTCATTAAAAAACATGTATGCATCATCGGTGTTTCAGAAGCAAAGAGAGCAGTGTGCAACAAAGCTAGGAAAAAAAAAAAAAGAAAAAGGAAGAAAAACATGTGCACTGCAAATTCACAAATACTTTCCACTGGATCCGGAAATTTCAGAGTTTACTCCCTGTATTGTGGTTTGCAACAGCTTGGTGGGGCTAAGAAGGAGATTTCACTCTGGGTCCTCCTGAATGCTGATCATGCTGCTTTTCAGGGCTGTCTCTGCAACAGTACAGGGAAGATGATTTGAAGGCAAGGAGGACAGAATTAGGGTTCACATTTCTAGACAGCTGGAATATAGATTTGCTTGCTTAAGCCTGGTCAGCTAGGAAGGATAAAATACAGTATTGTTTGTCCAACCAACAACAGAACCAACAGATCTGCCCTTAAAATTTTAATTTCTAGGTTAGTGGCTTTTAATTCTCATCCCCCACCAACAAAAACTTGCTTGCTTGCAACTAACAACAAAGTCTTTGTTTTGCTTATGCAAACCATTAGTTCATCCCACCAACCTAGAAACTCCTGGCTAACGATGTCCTCAAAGAATCATCCCTGCTACTCACCCTACCTGCCAATCATCCCTACAAGTATTGCTTTTACCATGTTTTGTACATCACTAAAACCACTGCTGCCTCTGAATGAAGATAATGAGAATGATAATACTAATTCTTCTAGCTAGGTAACATGCTCACTTTCCCATTCTGATCACAACACACCTTTCCAGCTGTTTAAAGAACAAATTGCAAGGAGAAGGGAAAAGAACAACTTCTGCAAAGCTTACTTTATTTCTGAGCAAAGAAGTAGGGTGACTTCTTAAAGCCCTTAGCACTGGGCTGAGAGCCAGGGCTGTCTCTGATATGAGCTTCCTCTGTGGTCTCATCCTCTCCTCTACAGCAGAGATTTAAAAGCCACTTATTTCCCCACCAATGACAAGCAATGACATAAGAATTAGTTAATATCTTGATGGTGGTTTGGAAATACAAAATGCCAGTCATTATGACATTTCCTGAAGAGCAGAACTTTTAGTACAAACTCATGCTATATCAAACATTGCATGAGGAAAAAACCCCAAACAGATCCAAACCCAGGAGACAAGCTCGAGATTTAAGCTGAGTTTAAATTTTCCCCTCAAATGGAGCATCTTAGAGCAGCTAGAAAAAAAAAAAATTCCTCTGTGTTTAGCAAATGTCAATTCCCCTTCCACCCTATTGTTGCTAACTGGGCAGAGATAACCCCAATTTATTTGTGCCTATGTAGCAACATCATTGCCAGTGTCAGTGCAGCCATGAGAATGCTCTTTGCCTATTGACTGATACTGATGCAGAGCCAGGAGGGAAAGCATCCAAACAGGATCAGCGAGAGAGAGAAAGCTACCTACCAGCATCAAAAAGTCCAAGTTAAGATCATTTCTCTGCCAGGTAACGATTAACTAAAGGCATCCTTTTACATTCTGGAACACAAAAGCTGTAACAAAAGGGATACAAATGTCTATAGTTACCTGCTTGGATTCTAGAGACAAGCAGATGCCTCAGGAAAGCAGTAATAGCTGTTTTTAAAGTCTCCTGGCTGGTTAACTGCACTCAAATTTAAATATGGCTACCAACGAATTTCAATTCCCTCCCCTCCTGAACTGGCAAAGAAAACAGAAGGACTATCAAACTTCAGGCATAGCTTGTTACTCTGAAATAGAGTGGTGCTTCCAAGATTGCTCAGAAGATAACACCAAAAATAAGAACAGGAGAACCATGAAGACTCAGCACACCTATCCCTAGAGACTGTCTCTTACCAGGAACATACTCAATGCTTCAGAAGATGATGTCAAGAATTACCCAAGTGGCAAAATAGAGAACAACCTGGCCAAAAAGGCAGTTTCTTCTGAGTACATGGCCGTTAGCTGTTGGCTCATATTCTAAAGAAAGAAGGTTCACATTCAGTTTGTTTCTTCTCTTCATCCCTTGAAATACACAGTCCTTTGTTTAAATGCTATGGGTTGCTGCTTCAGTGCTGCCCTATGGTAATGACCCTTGCTGGTAACCGGGTTGATGCAAGGACATCTTTAGTCCGATTAATTTTGACATTGTCTGCCCAGATGTCTCCCTGACAGTAGTGCTAACTTATCCTCCCACCTCTGCTTGTTCCAGAACAGAACTCAAACATCAAAAGACAAGAGCTGAGGTTATCACAGGTTCAGCTGAGAAGTGTGCGTAAGAGTCACTTTCTCAACCACAGACAAATGTGAGAGAGAACTCGGGATATCAGTTCTGAGCACAGAGCTGAAAATAGTGCATGCTCCTACAGCAGGAGGAAAAGTCCTTAAAGGGCACAGGGGCAATGTAAAGGAGAGGGAGGAAAACAGCTCCAAGAACCCTGCAGAAGCACACTTGGCTGTGGCAGCAAAGAGACTCTCAGGCTATGTAGTGTCTGGACTATTCACCACTTCTTGCTCAGAAACACATCCTTGAAATCCAAAGCTTTTCTCTCTTCACTAGAAAGAGCAGAGCAGGTCTACCTTGCCACCCAATGCATGCTGTCAAGGGTACCACACCAGGGACTCTGCCTCTCACAGGGTGTGTAGTGGCTCAACTTTACTCCCATTGGAAGTAAAGGGAGTTTTCCCAGTACTTCCAGTGGAAACAGGGTTTGCCCAACTGTTTCTATGTAGCAGTGAATCTAGGCAGCTCTAGGACACAATCCTAAACGACCAGAATCAGCACTCTGAACTGAGACAGACTCCACAATGATAGGAAGCACAAGGCAGGCTTTGCTATCTCGAGTGAAAAGATTATATGTAAGAGATGAAGTTCTTAAACAAGGGGATATAACGGAAGGCGCTTTCAGTCCAACCAACTCACTGTCTTTCGTTCTCAAGCTCCAATCAGTCTGTATCACAAAACTATAAAGCCTTAAAAAAGCACGCTGCCAATTGATTTTCTCTGGGTTACAAACACAGGAAAGAATGGGGGAGACATGGTAACAGTAGAGACAAGCCTGGCAGATCCTCCAGGTGGGGTGAGATCCAGCACTGTAGGATCTGATTCTCTTTAGAGTTTAGCCAGTAACATGTATGGTATCATCTATGGAAACTGTCCCACTGGATTTTAAAACACAAACACAGCAGAATATCATCATAAATAAGCAAAGTCTGTGTTAAAAAATTCTAAGTACACAGCATTTTCTCCAGTTCTGACACCTTTTTAATAGAAATCACTTGTTTAGGAAACAAATAGCACTTTTGTAGGGTTTTTTTTTTGTTTTGTTTTGTTTTTTTGTTTTTTTTTTACAATGTTTCTTACCTTGATCTTATTTTAAGTAACACTAGGAAGACCTCAATATCTTTTATTTTTCCTTTTTAATTTAAAAAAGTTGTTTTGTTTTTTTTTTCCCCCAGATACAAAGATTTCGCCCTTGCATAAAAAAACAGTGCCCAAAACGATGACACAAGGACTCACAAAGACTCACTGTATCTCACTGACACTATTACTTCTAATCTATACCATGCAAGGTCCCATCTACCTCTTTAATTAGACTGTCAGCCTGAAAAACAGCTTTTCTATTCCTTATTTAGTTCTTGTTACCAATAGAAGAGAAAGGAAGTGAAAGAAAAGGACATTTCTCTGTTCAGTTCACACATCTGGGTCATGTGCTACTTTGTTCAGGATACCTTTGTTGTTTATAAATATAGAAAAGGGTTGGAATCTCATTTTCAAGTAATCGATGCACATTTTTCTCTTGGGACACCTCCATCCAATGCTCCAAGCTGACCCTGGATTCTGGCCCTCTGTTTTCCCATTCCCAACACAGGCTTTCTGGATGAGTATGAGGACCCAAATCAATTCCGCAAAGCATGTCTGTGGTTTAATGTGAAGAAACAGGATTAACCCAAAGCAGTTGGGACAGTAGATCCTCAGCCTGCTCATGTGCTGGTTACTCAGTGAAACGTCCATCTCCTTTCCTTTTGTACATCTCCTGTCTAAACAATAGTAAATACTGCTTATTTGATAGACTTGTCCCTTCTGGGCACTGGGATTTGATAACTTATATTTCTGGTTTTTTTTTGGTTTAATAGTACTGAGAGTTTAGAAACAGGAAAAGCCCACAGGCTCTTTGGACTTGTTTTTGTTTTCCCCTAGCTAAACAAACTGTTCTGCAAATAAGGATTTGAAACCTGCTCTCCTCCCTCATCCCTGCTCCTCACCCCAAACAAAAAATAAAACAAACCTATAGTGGCTGTGGAGGCTGCTGCAGGCACACACTGGTGTAAAATATAGAGAGAGTAAATATATTATTTCACTTGGCATGGTGCTGGCAAAGAACCCCCAGCTGGCACTATTCATGTAACATGATCCAAACTTCGCATGTACACACAGAATAAGAAGGATCAATTGGCAAACTCCGGTGCCGCCTGGCACAAGCATCTTCACGCTCTCTCTGGAACCAAAGAACTAAAGAATTCTGCACTTTCCAGAAGAAATCCGGTTTTGCTTTTCTAGAGTTTCGTTATTTTGCTCTTCCTCCTCGCCGCCACCTCCCTTGGCTCCTTCTTAACTTCACTGTGTTATTTAGTCTCATCGCCCTTGTTACAGTTCACCATGCAGCTCTGGGAAGGGGAGGGGGCTAAGGTGGAGGTGGCAGCATTAGTATTGTTAGTGGAGTCCATGCCATTGGAGATGGCTACTGAATTGACCTCAGAGTTTATGGGTTTTGAAAGGTCGATGCCTTGGATGAGGCGGATCAGCTGTTTTACCTTCTCCAAGGAGCTGTGCATCTCCTTCTGTTTTGCAAGGATAGTATTCTTCATTTCCATGCACTTCTGCAGCAAAACAGAAAAGCAGTAGTATGTTCAAGCTTACGAATGAAAGAAGGTAAGAAAAGGAGTATGGTGCTCACAGATCTAAATCTAAGTACGCAGAAAAGACTGCAGCTACTATTTCACTTTCTTGGCCTAGAAGAAAAAGTTTCAGGGCTGTGTTCACAGGAGAATTGGTATTTGCAGGCTGAGGAATTAAACTGCCAGCAGGTAGCTGTCTCCTGGTATGGCCCCCTTTCATCCCAAGGTGCTCTGCAAATGACAGACAGTTCCATCCTTTTGTGTTCCTTTTGAAGGGAAACTTCCAAGTGTGTGCTCTTATTAGTTTTTCTATGAGCACTGCGTTGCTGAAATTTCTTTAGCTCAGATCTGCAAACTCAGGCATCCTGCTGCAGCTGACTGCTGACAGTGTGTGCATGCTGCTAATGGAATACAGCCTTTGCTTTCACGTACATTTTAGCAGGAACATCACTTCCTCTTCTCAATAAATAGAGGGGCACTTGAGAAGAAAAACAAGCCCTTCCTTCTTCTCTTGAAAATCTTATTTTGTGTCCACTTCTTTCTCTTAGAAGCGGTAGTAACCTAGCTAGCTCATCAGCTGAGAGTCAGGGTAAGATAACTTAAAAAAACAGCCCACAAATGATGTTTCAAGGGTGAAAAAACCACATATCTGTGTTTGAAACTCTGAAAAGGGAGAAGATGGTAGCTATGTCTGTAACATTCAGGTTCTTACATGATGATGACAACCTTCCTACATTTTATAAACCTTTTATCCACACTGATTTCCAGACACTGTTGGTTTCAGCTTCATTATTCTCACACAGAGCTCATGGTATAAAAACACCACAAAATTCAGACCTAATGAGTCTTCTTTGGGCAGTTCCAACGAAACTCAAAACAATTACTTGATCACAGAGAGTAAACCATTCTCCTTACCTGCTGTCAGTCTCCCATGTTAAGGGCTTGCCATTTGCATGGGTACATCCCTGAGAAACAGTGTTAGTGCTCTAGCGCTGCCCAGGTTATGCCCAGCTACTGCCAATGAGATGATGACAGTCTCCAGCACTGCTAATTAGCACCCCTCACCACTTGCTTGCTCCAAATCATTTTATTTTTATCACTGCCTTTTAGGGGTCTATAAACATGGGACATTTATTTTTGTTCTAATAGGTGAAGACAGGTAGACTAGGAAGTGCATATTTTTAAAAAGGAAAGTCTGTACTTACATATCCAGTCTTATGGATGCTGCCACATAAAAGATTTCCATATTTTTCATTCAGTGATACTGACTAGGGCTATACTAAATAAGGGGCTCAAACTTTACACTGGCAAATCAAGAGCCTGATTTGCATATTAAGTTGAGAAGAAAGAACAAATTAATATTCATGCTCCAGTTACTGCAATAAACTAAGGTGGAAACTACAGCTTCTGGTTCAAAGTATGGCATCGTCTAGTTGACATTATTCAGAGGCATGCACAGCATCCAGCTGCTGACTGCCAAGACAAACATCTCAAGAGCCTGAGAGTCAGTCATGAGTAAACAGTCACTTCTGTATTAGGAAGGTCTGGAAAGTGCACCAAGAGACAGAGGCCCAACCATTCTTATTTAAGTGAGCCACTGGAGAACTGGACTTAATGCCCTGGGCTATGTTTGTCACCTGCCAATATTATATGTCACTGTACATCTACAATATACAGTCAGCATGGATCATGTATACATGTCTCAACGTAAGTATATGCTGCCTGTATTTCATTTCTGCTCCCTAAAGTCCTAAAAAAGCAAAGTGCTCAGTCAGTTCTCAGTAAATCCACTGGAAGACAGGTCTAGTACATGGAGTAACTCTCTAGTTTTCCCTCTGCATTCGAGCACCAGGAGGCAGGTGAAGAGTTATTCAGGAGGGCAATACTCACCGTTATAGAATTGCTGAGCTGTTTGACTTTCTGCTCTAGTTGTTCTCTTTCCTGTTTTAAATCTGAACTCCATTTAAGTAATTTCTGTTTTTCCTCTTCTTTTGCTGTAAAACAAAATATTAATCAGAATATTTAAAATGTTTCTGTTACACCACCAGATAGAGGATCTAAACTGTTTCACATCAAGACAGTAATGTTGTTTAAAAGTCAAATCAACAACTTGTGCACTAAATCACTCCCCATATTTCACCTAATACACAAGCATCAAAGAAGGCTTAACGGATATTTAGACTGCTATTTTCACTTCACTAGTGATTGAAGTTCTCCCCCTTTCCTTTTGTACAGGAAGTACCAGTCTACCCCACTTCCAAAATAACATCTTCCCTTATTAAAAGTGAAATGAAAGTGTTCTCCGATTTCCTACCTGCTTTATATGCAATATATGAATGAACAATTGCTAAAGTTCCCGGCCATGGGATTGCTTCTTCTTTCTTTAGCATCTGAAAGAAGAATGTTTAGATTTAGCTGGTGCACAATTTACCTCTACGAAAGCAAAACGGAGAAAGACCGAGGATTTTCTTTTATGACTATTATTAGCCTCAGCCCTGTTAACAGGAAGCTTCACAGACCTGTTCTGAGATTTAACAGAGAGAATTATTCACAACTGTATCGTGGCTCTCACAAAGCAGGCGTGTTTCTTACAAATGTCAGCATTTTCACAATTTCCCTCCATAGCCACAAATAAAATCTACTAATGAAACTGAACAACTTAAAAGAGGAATGAAAGGATAATATATCTGAACTCAAACTTGCCAGGAGACATAAACATTATTTCATGGTTCAGAAAAATTGCTGATCTTAGTTGCTCTGGGAGAAAAGTTTTCATGGCACAGAACAGTATCCACACGGTACATTCAAACATCACACTCCCTGGATAGTATAACATGAAACCCTCCTATCTCTTTCTCTTATCAGAATCATCTTAATAGAGCTGTCAAACCCTCTTTATCAGGGTAAGAACCATATATGTCTTTCAGATCCTTCCCACGTATTCCTTCCTAACAAACTTTAATTTGAGAGGAAAGACAAGTATTTTTAATAGACCAATCTGCGAGATGTCTCAGGAGATACAGGACCTGGTCACTCTATGTTGCAATTACTCAGATTTCCTGCCCCTAATTTTGTAGGAATCACAGAAATATGAACAGGAGGGATACAGTAAGAGTAGTCAACAGCAGGAATAGGGAAGTGGTAACATTCCCTCCTCTCTTTTAACTTGTACCTACTGACCAAGTGACTTGAGTTTTGCATTTTCATTCTCCTGCACAGCATATCATACGTCAGGCTGTTCTCTTAGGTTACCATCTGGCTAACCAGAGGCCATGTGGGCCATCAAGCAATATGCTTCATTAGACAGAACGCTAACAGCTTCAGGATGACAGCTATCAGCAAGCCCTTGCAACCTGTGGAGTTCCACGTAAGGGTTAGGAATATTATAGTTTACTTCTTTGTCTTGTAAGCTCAATGTAATTCTAAACAAAATATTAAAATATAATCTATTCACTTCAATTGTGTACTCTCAGAGAGGGATCTGAAAGGAAGAACCACCAAACATTTTGTCTATCCTTCTTATACTGATACTGGATATTGAAGAGATTGCTGAACACAACCTCTCTGATGTTTGATTTATATAGGCAAACTGGGGCTTATATTTGCTCTATCTATTGAGGTGGACTTCTGCAAATGTTTTATTTATTTCTCCAGAAGAACATATTAACAACTTTTGCAGAAACAATGAGCTTAATATGAACAATAAAAATTTCTACAGGTCATAGAGAACCTTTCCCAAAAGTTTGCATGCTTTGGCCCAAAAAAAAAAAAAAAAAANAAAAAAAAAAAAAAGAGTAAAACCACAAGGGTAACAAGTAAAGGCCCCAAATCTGGAAGCAACACATAACAGTTCTGTATTTGCACACATTCCAACAGAGGTAGTTTGATTAAAATCACACAAGCCTTATTACATATCAAATTGATCTACTCAGTGTCAGGCTGTCTTGATGAATTAAGCCAAGCAATTTGGTTATTTTCTTTTAACATTTTAATCTTTATAGTGCATTGTATATAACTCTCCCCATCTGTCAAAGAATACCTGGTCTTGACATTTGGGACAGATCCACATGCCCTTGGGAATTGTTTTCAGAGGTGGGTCCAGACAGTCCAGGTGATAAACACGTGAGCATGTGTCACACATCAGCAACTGACCGCTTTTTCTGCAAACACTGCAAAAATCCTCATGGATATCACCCTATAAAATTGAGGGGAAGGGGTGTGGGTGAGAGAAAGAGAGGGGGAGAAGTCAAAAAGTGAACTTCTACCTTCTGCATCTACACTCTACTTGAAAGCAAAGTTTACAGCACAAACTATTACTAAGGGGATTCCAAATGGTCAAGTCCTTTTTAGGCTGTGAAACAGGAAAACCAGGCAGAATGTCAGAAATACTGACGTCTGTTCTGTGAAACACCCTTTGCCTTGTCCTCCCAAGGCAAAATTTTACAGCAAACTCTTATTACCACAACCTCTATTAAAAACTGCTACACCCATAGCTTTTCTTCTTTAAGATTCCCCCCTTATTCAGCTTTTTTGTTGTTGTTGTTGTTTTCACCTAAAGTGACGAGCTACCCACTTTCTTAACCCTTCTAATTTCTGGATGAAGCACAATTCCATTTCAGGCTGATGAGGCTCTCTCTGGCCTGTAATGTATGTAAGAAACCCCATCTAAGTGACTTAAAAGAACACCGTCAAATACTTAAGCCACCTTTAAAAATGAAACTAGAAGGAAAAGTGTTGTGCTTGTAAATGAAAAAGCACAGAATGAATTACATTCTGAGACAATTCTTTTTACTTTGCTTAGGTTACCTCAAGATGCACCAAAAAAAGCTGTGACTCAAAATTTTCTCATTTTCTTTAGAGATGTTTCATCATTAACAGAGGCTGAGAGCCAGGTTGAAGGCATAAGAACAAAGATTTTCTATCCAAGGTTTTTTTAAAAGAAACTGAAAAAATTACTAGCAGTGTCTCTTAAAAACTGTAGGTTTAGTTACTTCACACCACCATCAGAGATATTTTTCTCCTATAGCCATTAACATCTCAGAAAGGTAGGTCTGATATTTGTCACTTTTTCTTCTCTCTCTCTTCTGTTACTCCCATCTCACAGTGGAGCAAAGGTGGTGCTTCTGCTTGTTTTTCTTTGTTTTCCCAGATATTTGAACAAACGGGCATCAAATAAAGATGGCTCAGTACCCACAGAGAAGAAGGGCATCCCAGCCCTCTCCTTTCATGCCTGTGAGCTCTCCTGGTAACTCAACATTTTCAAGGCTGCACCTGGAGTCTGAAACACTAACTTTGGTTAAAGTTTCACACATAGACCAGATCAGCAAGGTCATGATCTTAAGACGTGTGTGTTGAATCAAACTGTGCACACACACTCCCCACCGTGTGAAATATCAGCATGTGTGAGGTTTCATTTTGACTCATATGGTCTTTTCACCTGTGTGAAAAAGTTCTATCAATTTGGAGGGATAGCAGATTTGGCCATGCACTCACACTTCAAGTTGCCAGGCAAGAAAAATGACACTAAGCTCTACTATGGGTAAAATATTAAACATATTAGAAGAATGACACACAAGCAATCTGCTCAGGCTTCTCTTTCCCGGCTTTATTGCTGATGAGGCCTTTCTTCAAAGGGAAGGCTATTCTTCTCTTAATTCCCAAGGTCAGAACTGATGTCATGTTGTTTGTAAAGGATCAATCTTTAGTCAATTTTTAGTGCCATGTTTTGGTTCTGTAACTGGTAGAGATCACTGAGAGCTGGGTTAGGGTATTACTTCATTCTTTAACACCAAAGAGTTCCTCAGTGTCAAATGAGGTATTAAATGAGTGATGTTTCCTGCCTCTTGTCAAGTGATCTGTGTAACCAGTCTGGGAAGAACTTCTTTTCCTCTATCACGCATTCTGTGAGTGCAAGTAAAAGAAGTCAGGCAGGACGTATCATCATAGAAACTAAACCCAAATCCTCTGCAGCCTAAGAAAAAGTGTAAGAGCAAAATTCTCACATTTTAGAAGAAAATTCTCATTGTAGAGAATTACATGTGTTCAGATGCTTTGGTTGCCACAGACTACATGATGGCACTTGGTAACTGGCTCATGTGCAAAACTGTTAGTGAAAAATTTGTTCAATATCACACCTGTTTTGTTTAATACCCTGAATAAAGAGACCTACAGAAGAGACACATGCAATTGCTTCTTGAGGAGGAGACATTTAGAAACACAGACCCAGACCCTTCTAAATGAATTGAATGCTGCAAAACCTGAAGTGACACATATGGTCACTGTGCAGTGCGGCCAAACGTGCCGAGATAACACACATGCACAAAATCCATAGTGGTTTACAGCCAACGGCCAAAGAGAAAGAAAAAAAAAATGTTCTGCTCAATCCTGCTTACTGCATTACTACCTTCCTTTTCCCAGGTTCTATTCCTACTTTTCTACCTCTCCAACTTTATCACCAATCCCATACCAAATTCCTGCTTCATCCTCCCTTCAAAATTTTTCCCCGACATTCAGAGAATGACAATTCAGAACAAAGGCAAGAAGGCTGTCCTGTGCCACGGTGCCTGGCACCAAGTGCTTGTCTTGATTTGTAATTTTCACAGGCTGGCTAAAGACAAAGATATCTTAAATGCTAAATATCAGATTTCTATTCTAAAGCCTATAGGAATTACACCTCACCAAATTAATGCAAAAATCCTTTTAAGATGGGAAAAACAGCTTTTCTTTTTTTATCTACCCGAGGAACTGCTCTATTGTTTTAACTGAAACTTCTCAAATAGCCTTTTACTTAAGCATGTACTTGCCATGTTCTCATTTTTATGTCCCCTAAAGCTGGAGGCTGCAATTACAGACAACATTTTCTGTCCCATCTAGAAAAAAAGAAGCTTTTCTATATTCACATCATTGACTAACAATGTAGACCCTCTTCAATGTGACATGGACTGGCCTCACTGCCAAAAAGTGATCCTGCCTTTCCTGTATGCCCATACACTCACTTCAGTCCCCTGCATAAGGCTGGCACAAAAACACATGTGTATATGAAATTAACTGGATTAGGGCACGGTCCTGGCCAAGAGTAATAGTTTTTAGCTATGCCAGTTCCCTTACACAGATCACAATGTAGCCTCGGATATATCTGTGCTGGAACAACATAGGGGGCATTTAAGAGATGAGAGAAGACTTGCTGATGACGGGCAAGACAGTTCTTAGTGGTATCACCAGTCATAAACTGTGGCATGAGCATTTCAGTGTATATTGTGTTCTACGTCTAATTCAGCTCCTTAAATACCAAAGACCTAATTTTCCTCTTTGTCTTCATCTCCATCATGGCTCATGCTGTTGGTGTTTAAATACATAGTACTTTTCCAGCATTATATAGCAATTTTCCATCCAGAAATGGATGTATTGATACCTTCTCAAAACTCAGATGGGAAAAGGAAGCACCATGTCAAATGTATAAATGGGGGAAATCGAATCACAAAAAAAGGATGTGACTGCACAAGCTTATATAGCAGTTTTGTGAGAGCATATTAACAGAAGCTGAAGATGGCAATGGGAAACCATTGCTCTATGATTAGCAAGTAAGAATTATAACATGTAATGAGAGAAGAATGTATTTCATATATACTTCCTTTCTACTTTATGGTCTCTGAAGGTTCAAATTTTGTTTAGTAGTCTATATTTAGTTAAAAAAAATAAGAGCACTTTGAAATATATTTTCTTCTTTTACATGTATTTTATATGACATTGAATACCAAATATTTCCGAAAAGTCTACCACATTGGCTCAATAGATAGCAATAAGCACTGAAGGGGACTTTGGGATAAAATAATTGCTAAAAATTAAACCCGCAAAAATGTTAGTGATGTTGCATGTGTATAAACTAAATGACTTGACTGGAAACATGTTAAAGGAGATTTACATATGATTCTGAAGGGGAAAGAGTGCTACCATGCTATAATATAATATGCTCAGGTAAGAGAGAATGTTAATTAACTGCTGTATAATCTTCCATTGTCTCCTTTAAAATACTTCTATTTTCATTAATTAATGAATATTAAAGCAATCTGGAACCTAGACCTAAAGATTATTCAAATCCAGACAATTCAGGGCATTTAGAAATAGATTTGAATGCTACAGAAATCTATTAATCTTGATTTAGCTTGCTGCCACAGGACACTGAAGAAAACATGGCAACAACTCATTATACTGTTTTGAGAGCTTTAGCACAGTGGGAAAACACTTGGCAGTGTACACACACAAGTCAGAGATGGCAAAGATCCCCACCATATGATCTGGTCTTTCTCTAGAGGCCAACGTAAAAGAATGTGCTCTCCAGCATGTATGCTTGTTGTTTGTACCATTTGCTTTTTAAAAGTCCCCAGAGATGGAGCTGCCCCACCTTGTCTCTGAGATGGGACTGTCAGGAAAGGGTTTTTACAGTCAAGTGCCATTCTGCTCTCAAAAATTGCTATATAAAAGAGAACCTTTTAATTTTGCATACATATTCCCTGGGTATCAGAAATGCATCTATTTATTGCAGTGACTCAGACACACTTGCACTATTTCTTTTCTGTGATTCTATTCCTGTTACCTCTGCAGAACAAACACAGTTTGGGGGCAAGAAGTTGGCTTCTGTCCTCCATAGAACATGGCCAGTAGAGTTGGTGTCTCAATCTATGTACTTAAAGTGGTGCATAGATGAAAATAAATCAGCCCAACTCTTCCTGAACGCCCATTTTAAAAGTTTGGGCCCCAATTATATGTGATAATATGTCCAAAAAAATAAAAAAAAAAGAGGGGGGAGGAAGAGGAGACCGCTCTGACTCAGACTGCAGTGGGAGTTTGCAGCACTGGTATGAAGATATAAGCCAGCTCCTTTTTATTTTTAAACTCTGCCTAGTAAGTACTAGTCATTAAAATACAAGAATTTTACTGGAAGTACACTACAACTCCTGAGAATTTTTGTGCAATGAATTGCTTCACCCATGCTGAACAGTCATAGTACACTTTCAGACAAACCATAGTGTACAATCTCTTTTTTATGCAATTTTGGACCTATGGAGCTACTCAGTCCAATTCTCACCACACTATTTATCTTCTGCAGTTTTATGCATGACTTTTTTTTTTTTTAATCATGTTTTTGCAAGACATATTAAAAATGAAGTAACAGGACAGTTCTCAGCAATTTAAAAAGGTTGTGCTTTGTATACCAAATTTTATCTTTGAACCAACTTCAAATAAGGACACTCTCTTCTTTATACATTATAACAATATGACCAGGTTTCACTGAAGACAGATTTTGCAATTGACCACAGGAGTGATGCATTTAGCTACGCCCATACACCACAAGTGACAGACCTGTGCTGCATATGCTGCTCCTGACTGCTCTGTGTGACCCAAGTGGCTTCCCTTCTTCTCTCATTACAAAAACACCACAACTTTTTGTTATTATGTTCTGTAAGTAATACTTTTCATTCTCCCCTTCCCCCTTTTTCACGGATGACAGATTCAATTCAGTCAGACAAGATCTCAGACACTGCACAAAGGAAATGAGCTCATCTACCATGCCTAGTGCCTCCCAATGTTTCAATCCACTGAAAGAGTTATAAATAATATCTCCACAAGACAAGAACATAGGTGCAGGAGGAAAAAGGAAGTGTGTTAAAAAAAATGCTGGGCTGTTTCAAATGACAAGTGAGACTAAATAAATAAAATTGGAATAATTTTCCTTGTGGCTGTTTCTGCATATCTTTCTAAAAGTAACCCCCTCCCCAAGAGTTACTTACGTCTGTGGAGCTGGGACTAGGCAGGGACACAGGCTGAACAGCTGCAGGGAAAGTAAATGTGGTCTCTGTCTTTTCATTTTCTGGGGAGTCGGGATAACTGGACAGAGGGGACGTGGGGGTCAAAGCCCCGAACCCCAGCACCGTGTTGTATTTAGGTGGACGACCTACATATTAACAACAGGAAACACACACACACACACAACAAAAAACAAAAAA
>VWZY01001287.1:84407-115501 GCA_013399075.1 Chloroceryle aenea | reverse complement strand
GACAGAGCAAAAACAAAAAAAAAAAAAAAAAAAAAAAGAGGAAAAATGATCTTACATACCTTTGGCCAGTGGTCCTCATTGGCTAGCGTGAAAAAGGAAATGATGTAGCACAGAGAGGAAGTTAATATAAAAGTTACAAGTGGAGAGACAGAAGCAAAGATTTAAACATTTTTTTAGAATTCTTTTAAGTAGAATTTTGCAAGGAAAGAACATTTAAAAGATTTATTTCAGAAGGAAATAGAAATAAGCTCTGTAAGGGTCAAAGAATCACTCCCACAAAAGCAGTGTAGGGATACTTGCCACTCCTAGAAATGAAGCTATTCAGTTTTCAGGGAAAACATGCTGGCATCAAAGCTAGAGAGAACCTACAATAACTACTGTTAAATCCTTTCTACTGTTATCCCACACTTCCCTATCCTTCTAGTGCCAGCATAAATCTACACAAAGGTTAAGTCCTTTATCAGAGGCCAACACTCACCAAACCCCTCCTTTTCTTCCCCTTTTTTAAACCCACTCACCCACAGGTCAGCACTTTCTACCCTACTGGTCCATTTTTAAATTAGGCTACCTCAAGAACAGGTCCTGCTGTCTGACCTGTAACACCAGCACTACCAGTTGTAATCCACCACTGGTCTTCCACTCTACCACCACCACCCCCCCCTCTGTATGCTTTCTCAGACTTTCTCAGTCAAGTGTGTTTGATTATGCACAACTCCTATATGCTCCTTTAGACCAGGAGACATGTAAAATGTCTTCATTAACAGTTTTCATGAAATCATGTATGCAAAGCAAGACAGACAAAACCCCAGTACCAAACCATCATTTCCGTCTCCCTTCTCCAGGGTAATTTATGGGTATGTAAACATAAAGGAGTAAGGATCTAGGAATAATTCCCCAGATCTTATGTTTATGGATTGTCAGTCTATACCTATTAACATGCTAAACCTTGCATTTAAGATCTGGATATGTTCCAGAACTAAATATGTCCTTGGAAACGGACTTCTGATAGCGATGTCCATGGCTGAAATTTCTGACATGCTCAGCAGCATCTAGAATTAAACTAAAGCTCTCAAGGGCACATGCTGGCATAAGCTTTTTACCTAATATATTGCTATACTAAATCACAGAACAAATGTGTACATCCAAATCTTTTGCCAATTGAAATGTATGCTACTGATTTGGTGCTGATGCAAGGTACAGCCTCACAACAGGGTGTGAGGAAAAAAATTAAGTATAATAGCAGTCAGTGTGCCAAAACAAGCTTAGAGAGTATCAAGTACAAAAGCATGCAGTCATTTTCATTGATACAGTAATTGTTCACAATGAGTTATAAAACAGAATTAAGAAATGATTACTAGAAGAAGGAACATTTACTTATCCACAGAGTAAAGGCAAAACTCTCTCTCTCTAAAATCTACATCATAGCATTTTTAAAAATACATTTAATGTCATTAGAGGATGGCAGTAGAGACTGATGTCTTTTATTTAGAAGCAGAGTAACTGCCAAAGTGTCAGCTTTGCCACATTGCCTGCTGGACTGAAGAGGTACAGTGCTCTCTCTCGAGAAGAGCACATGTCAAATGAATATTTGACCTTGCAGCCAAAAACCAAAGACAATGGAAGTGGTCAGTGCTAGGCAAGACTGTGGTTCTTTAAATCCAGTTATGGATTTTTAGATAGCAAACTGAGGAGTAGAGAAGGTATTATGAGTCTGAAAGGACTGCAGAAAAATAAAAAAATCAGGGAAAGATTGTCATG
Source organism: Chloroceryle aenea (assembly GCA_013399075.1). Lineage (NCBI taxonomy): Eukaryota > Metazoa > Chordata > Aves > Coraciiformes > Cerylidae > Chloroceryle > Chloroceryle aenea. Next base: position 113,743 of record VWZY01001287.1, on the reverse strand, counting down.
TATGCATAGCTGATGTTATGCACAAAAAATGGTGTCACGTTCTCTACTATGCTGTTCTGACTCATCTGTTTCACCAGAATCTAAGTCTTAAAATTTCACCTATTCTACAGAAGGATTTCTCCTGAATAACACACATACCTATATGAAAGATCATCTCTCATTTTTAGTTATGTGTCACTCTGGATGCAGAAAAGTGCTCAATGTGAGCACGATAGCCTTTCCTGCTCAAGATAAACTCTTTTGAAGGACCCATTCTACCCCCAGTGGGGAATAAAGATTTTGTCACACTAAGTTTCCTCTCCCATTCAGGGCACAGACACATTTTCCATAACCACCTTCTCCTTGATAATAACAGTACAATTTAGTTACTAACAAGAGGATCTTGACAGCAGCTTTATACCACTAAACGATGCTCAAACATCTCACCTTTCACTCTGCTCTATGTATTGTTTCGGGGGTTTTTGGTTTTTTGAGAGTGAAACTAAAATGAAACCTTGAGCTGCCTAATAAAACCTGCTATGCTAATCCCTAGAAGTCATGATTTTTGTCTACAAAGGAAATTCACTGGACAAATCAAGTACTGCAGAGTACTCCTTTGTTTTGCTCTTCAGATCAACAAGGGAAGTACAAATGCAAGATGGAGGAAGAAGCACACAGCAGGGAGCAGGGCTAAGTGTACCTCACCTCTTTTACGTGTCCCGGGATGCATTGTGCTGTTCAGGTACGTGACTGTACTCTTCTTGCGCTGCAGGGAAGAATATAACACTTTTTGTTGGCTAACATTTTTGGTAACAACGACACGCAATAGCTGAGGAACAGCACAGTAGTACTAAGTGAGATTCTGTTTTCTGAAGCTGTGCTTTAGAAATGTTGGCTTTTTTACACTTCTACTGACATTGGGACTGCTTCAGGCTGATATTCACCCTGACCTAATGGCAACACTAACACACTGCCACTTAGTGTCAGCCTTACATAGGAGAAGGCAGAAAAAGTCTAAGTATTAGAAGAATAGCCCAATGTATTTTCATTTTAAAATCTGAGGGTCTTAGCTTTGCAATGGCCTTTTGAATTAAAAATGATAGCTTGCCTGTCTAGTAAGGACTGAGATAGCTTAGGAGGTAGCAACATGGCAGAACAACACACAAGCTCAGAATGAAAATATCAGCTTCCTCTGGCAAAAAATTAATACCTCAGGCTCAAAAACGGCTCCGCTGTACACTGGATTTGCTGTTGTTCTTCTTTTCCTCTCTTGTCGCTTACTTTGGATTTCTTGTAAAACAAAGCATTCAGGTTAGAAGACAATGCATCTCAGGAATTATATAAAGTCCTCAGAATTCAGTCTGCATGTGAGGAGAGCTGTGAAGATTTCTACAGAACACCAATCACACTGAATATTGTCAAATTTGTTGTACAAGGCATACAAATACAGCACTCAGCTCACTAATGAAATGATTGCGATCTTCTTGTCAAGTACCCCCTGACCAAGGCATCTGAAACTCATGCTCGGTGTAATTAGGATCAAGAGCAAAATGCCTCTGGTCACCTTGTTGATACTTACAGAATCCAGGACAGAAATATGCAAGCCTTTGAAATGTTAGGCTGTATTTTCATGCGTAGGATTAAGTAGTTTAAATTATAAAATCAATTATAATTTATTAACACATTCACTGCAGACTACAGTCCCATGAATTAACAAAACAAATGAAAAATCCAGATGTGGTTTACAGTAAAATTATCCACGGTATAACTTTGCAGATACAGAGGTTGTCCAGAAAGCAATGGGATTGTCACAGTTTCTTTCCTACCATCAAAGCATACACTTCCCAACCACTGATCTTTGCTGCATGAGCAACTGCTTTGTTTCAATGTAATAAGAGAAATAAAAAAGTATGCACAACAAACTAAGTTAGATCAAGAGTACTGGCATGCCCAATATACTTTTGTGCAAGAAAACACTGCATTTAATACAGAAATATTTTGGACCTGTACTTGCAATAGCCATGAAGCTAGGAGCTCAGCTACAAAATTAAGACATTTTTCCTACCTTCCAGATGGTCATGAGTAACTAGTCCCAGAGACACCATGAAGGCAAGTTTCTGCAAGGGGGGAGAAAAAAAGATCATGACAAGTCCAACTGTTAGGATGAGCTATGTCTCTTAGGACCTCAAGGTCAACCTTCAAAAGCTGACAGGTAACTAAGCAACAAAAATGTTATTAGTAATACTGTGCTTCTATAAATCATTTTTCATTCATACACGCCAAACTGCTTTACAGTAAGACAGACTATTGTCTCATTTTCTAGATGGGAACCTAGGCTGAGGTACAAGGAAATGTCCCTTGCTCATGACCACAGAGTTGGCAGACCTGGGAACAAGAAAGCAGTTTCTTTACTTCCAGTCCAGTACTGAACCAGCTATGTGACTGGCTCCTGGTAAATAGCAACCCAGTTCAATTTCCAGCAAAATATTGCTAGTTGAAGATCATTCTCCATATACTACAAGGAGCAACTCTGGTGTACATTTGCTGGCCAATAAGGGCTATGGCTTTCTTAAAGGATTCTAATTTTAATGCAGAAGTGCACAGACATGTAAAATTCAGAATTTGTACTGACAAGAGTTAATGCTCACACAATAGTCAGCTTGAATCCATCTACAAAAACAATGTAGCAGAGTTTAGCTATGATCAGTTCCAAAGCTTCACATGGCAGAAGGTTCTTAAGAAATAGCCATTTTGTCCACTCTTTCCCCAACAAGACCAACTGGACCTAAACTGGAATAAAACCTAGGCAGAATGTGAACATACAGGACTCTTCCCATCCTGCTCACCAGAGTAGAACTATTTTCTAAAGCAAAATTAAGCATTAAAAATGACTTCAGAAGTCTAAAACCATAAAGGAATTGCAATCAACACTGTAATCTAAGCCTCCTGGTTGAAGGAACCATCGGGGGGAAATTATGATCTTGTAATTTACAAAAGACTCAGGAGTCAAGTGCATTCCAGGACTGAGAAATGCAATGCGGTGTATTTATTTAGATTTCTTGTTCTCTAGCCTTATCTACTACAGCTGTCCATCAGGAATGTATGGAATGTTAAAGTTAGGGAGTCTTGAGGGAACAGAGTGGGGAAAATGTTTTCTGAAGGACAGAGTGTTTCCTTTTTTCCTTAAAAGAAAGCTCTGGATGTATTCTGTTACCTGTGGATTTTCTTCTCGTTTTGGCTTCGGTGCAGCAGGTGGAGTAACTGTACGACTTTCTGTTTGCTTCTCTTCTGCTTCCACATGTGGTTTAATAGTCTGAAAAGGAACAGTGTTCCTCTCATTCAGTGACAAGAAGGACTTTTTTATGACTAATAAAGTAAAATAAAAACTTTTTTTTTTCACTCCTGTATTTGCAAAAGTTTAAAGCTGCAATTGTACTAACAAAGATTTAACTGAGGAATCTGACATGAGAGGAATGTTAAATAAAGGATGAAAGAACCTTACCACCATTCCATTAACCCACGCAGCCATGCAAGCAATAGAAGTCATCTTAAGAGTTAACTCCATTACAAAAATCACTACACAGTATGGGAAAACTAACAGATACTTCAAGAAAAAGCATCCTGTGGAAGACTTCCAGGTGGAAACCATTCTGCACAGCACATGCATTTTGCACTGCTCACTGTTCATATTTCACAGAGTTCTGAATGGCTCAAAAGCTCTGTCTCTGAATCCTATGACTTCAGGTGTGTGTTTTCTTTTCTGGTATCGTAATCTTCTGCAGTGGTATCACAAACCCTGCAGGACAACCCTTAGCCCATGGCATAGCTCTTGAGGCTACAAACTGAGTGATGTGAGCTACAGAGAGACAAACTTTTCCCCTTTATGATATGGACAAAATTAATGTGTATTAACCCACCATCATTACTCTGTGCGTTTTTCAACAGTTACATTGCCAGTAATTACTTGAAGGGGAAACAAATATTGCTGACATCACAAGGAATAAGCATCAAAGATATTGTATTGTAAAAGTGCAACTTCAAATCATATGAAAAGGGCACAGGCACACATTGCTGAGTAATTTGTAGAACAGCCTTGAGGTAAGAAAGAACCCACTCAGGAGAATTCATAAACAGAACTCAGTATGAGCATATCTTTCATGAACATGATTTCCACAGTCTCCATAGGTCACTTAAAATGCAGAAGGTAATAATTTCAAGGCACACTAGTCTATGAAAGAGTCGTAAGTGAAATATATGCTACTATTATTTATATAAAAATTACATAAATAGTATATATTACATATAACATATTACACAGTATACAACATTATATTATTACTAATACATAATATACAAAAGAGTTAAAAGTGAAACGGAAGATTGCTTTACTTGAACTGAATGTCCAGGACTCTCAGTTGCTATCCACAGTGACTAAAGAAATGCTTCATTTTACAAAAGTCTTCTCTGGAGAGAGAGACTTTAAAACTAAACTCCTAGAATTCTCTGAGGGTCCCCTTCCCACTCAATCAATCCAATTTAGTTACTGGGAATTATCAGTCTTCAGAAGCTGAATGAGACTCTTTTGCCTCCAATCACAAGACTGTAAGATCAAGGAAGAAATAGCTACATTTCATATTAAACACCCCCATGATTTTGCATAATACTTGCCTTTCATGTAGCCATCCTTTGAAAAACAGAAACACAGAAAATATGTTTCCATTGTTTCTTAAAGACTTGATATGAACATGCATTTCAGTTGGTACTTGGAGACCAAGACACTAGTACAGCCCTGAAATGCATCTTGCTTATAAACTACTGATGTTAATACAGTAGGGGAGCATAAAAACACTGAAGCATGAGAAAAAGAATCCAATGACCCAAAGAGAATGGTAACTTCTACTCCAAATTGCAAGCCATTCCATAATTTGTACTGTCGTTGGAACATGAGCATCTTCAGTACACACTGAAAATTTTCTCCATGGTTGTGTTCTTTCAAAACTGGCACAGTAAAGCAATAAACCCAGTATGCTGCATTAGCAGACACTTTCTATACATCTGTACCTGTTTTTCAATGTTTGGTTTGCTGATCTGTACAGTCTGAGGTCCAGCAAGCCTGGTACCCGGTGCTGCTATCACAATGCTGGTGAGCTGTGCCATAGGGAAAGTTTTGGCTATGGTTGCTGTCTGCCCATTAACTACACGAACTGGATGTATGGAGTTCTGGGAGTTGGGTAAAGAGGTGGGTGTGAACTTTGTCGTCAACATCACAGGCCTCTGAATAAGCTGAGGAGCTGCAAGCATGGGAGGAGGTGCTGGGGCGATGGGAATGTTATTTTGGGCAACTGGTTTAGACCGAACCTACAAAAAAAAAAAAAAAAAGAAAAAAAAAGAGAGAGGTATTTGTGTTAAAATCAATATTTCAGATTAACTTTTTTACTTAGTCTTTCAATTCAGCCTCTATAATCAAGGTTGCTTGATTTTTTGTAGAATGTGAGTTTTAACATAGTATCCTAAATATGCTACAAGAAGGAAAGGCCATATTTTCAGACCTGCTTGCATAAAATCCATCCATAACGTTTGCATATGCAGTTGCTGTGCCTGAAATGGTATTTGGATGCACAGACATTTAAATTGCATATTTATTGCCAAGTGCCTTATCTATATCTAAATCAACATATCGGGTTTGCAAGCCAAAAAAATAATGTAATATGTACAGGCACAGCTGAGGTTCTCGTGTTAAAAGTGTGTCTCTCGGCTTTATACCGAGACTCCAAGAAATCATAAAAAGCTGATTGTGCCCTGAAAGAAATAATTACAATTTTTCAGCAAATCCCTGGTACCTCTGTCAATTCTATGTTATTTAGACACCTGCACAACCAATCTGGCCAAGCAAAAAAAAAATGTTAAGACTATATTAATCCCTCACTGAAAGTGCTAAAGGCTGCAGGTAAATGCAGTCATTACTTCTTTCCTGCTTTCATAAGAAAGAAGAGTCACAAGAATATTCCAGTACTCCACCATCAATATTTGCTTATTTCTTGCTCATTGTTAAGTTTGTACTTATCACATCAGAGTACAGAAGTAGAATACATTACTCTAGAAATTTAGTCTTTTTACTTATTCAATTCCTAGTGTCCTATCCACCTTTAATACTTCATAATGCACTTTATCATGGAAAACTAGGTCACAGTCCAACAGATCTCACCAACCCCCAGTCTTAATCAGATACCAGCCTGTACTTTGCTTTTTTCTTTTGTAAAATATTTAGACTTTTATTCAAAGCACCAACTATTTCTTACAAATTAAATAGTTCCTCCAGTATGTTTATTTAAATGAAGAAGCAATCTTGTGCAAAAAAAGTAAACAAGTTCTACTGCTCAGCTGCAGAGTTCACTCTCTGTTGCAATATAGAAATATTTGGGAACAATCGAGTCACCTTGTTTTACCTTCTTTGCTCATGAGTAGCAAAAAAACCCAAGAGCAATTTAAGGCCTTGGGTGATGCTTTGATTCTGATGACAGCTATTCCATGGGTTCGTTTCATCTGGTGCAAATGGAATCATATATGATCATTGTATGTGAATTTCCTAATCACTGGCTCATGCAGGTTGGGAGGCTGCTCAGGAGGTCTATAATTTGACCTCCTGCTCAGAGCAGGGCTGACAGTAAATGCAGACCAAGTTACTCAGGGCTTTGTCCAGATAGGTCTTCTAAAACTCCAAGGACAGAGCTTCCATAACATTTCTGGGAGGCCTCTTCTACTTGTCCACGAAGAGATGTTTCCTTATACACAGTTTAAACCTTCCCTGTTCCCATTTATGATCATTGTCTGTAATTCTCCTGCCAAGCACCTATGTCTCCATCTACTTCTTGGCTTCCTTGCTGATATTGCAGATAAAGGTGCCGCTTGGTTGTCTCCAAATGCTCTTCTCCAAACTGAACAAGCCCCGATACCTCGGCCTCCCTTTGCAGGTCATATATTCCTGTTGTCCTTTGTTCCCCTCCCCAGCTATCTTAGTGGGCTTCCTCTCCTGAATTCATTCAAATTTTTCAAGTAGGGGGTGCAAAACTGCATGCTGTTTATCCTCTCCAGTTTTATGACTGATGAGGAAAAGTGGATAATCTCTTCCATCCATTGGTTGTGATCCTGTTGGTACAGCCCAATATGCTGCTAGGCTTCTTTGCTGCCAGGGCACACTGCTAGTTCAGCTACTGTCAACCAAGACCTTTTTTAAGCAGTGCTGCTCTCCGGCCAACCTGTCCCCAGCCTGCCTGTGCAGGGGGTTAGCCCACTCCAGGTGCAAGACTGCATTTTTCCGTGCTAAAGCTCAAGAGATTCCTGCTGGCCCATTCCTCTATCCTGACTAGGGCCCTCTGAATATCAGACTGATATTCAGACTGACTGCACACTCAAATGTGGCATCATCTGCAAACCTTTCAGGATGGATTGTCTCCTCTACCAGGTCAGCAACAAAGACTGATAAAAATGGTCTTCATAGAAAGTATCTCCTATCTATGTTATAATTAAGTTAGTGCTATTGCCTGTTTTCTGTACACCCACCTGTGGAAGAAAATTTGGACGAGGAGTAAGTCTGGGAGGAGGGATGAACTGCGGCACTTTTATGGGCTGTGGTGTAGCCTGAACCTGCTATAAGAACATAAGAAAGTTCAGTCAGTGGAAAATAGCTTTGAAGTTGTTCACCAAAACCAACATCCTGAATGTATATTCATACCTGATGTCTCTGGTTTTCCACTTTGTAAATCATTTTAATACATTTATAATAATGAACCTGTTACTGTGAAGACAGAACTAATCTTACTTTCCACCTTGCTTCATGGAGCTATCTTTCCTTTTAGTTCAACTGTACTACCTACTGTGCTCTGCAATCTACAGCCATTTCATTTGAAGATAATGAAAACTCCTACTTGTTTCAAGAGTTAAAAATTGGCTTTACAACAGACAAAAAATAATAACAGACTTTGATGTTCAGCTGTATGAACCACTGTTCTTTCATACAGAATGGCACCCAGAAGAACATGTCACTCAAGAGTATGTCACTCAAATAGAGAAGATCTAGAAGTTACTCTTTTAGCAACAGTAATGACACTTGTGAGGGGCTCTAAATACACAACTTCAAGTTTTCAAAAGTAGGCCATTCATTTGAAAGAACTTAGACCTGATTTTAATGCTTTCTAAGTACTCCCCTGTCTAACTGAAATCATTTGGATGGAGCTGCCACATGATTAACCTCTGAACTGCACTACTAGCTACCCTGAGCTGAGTACCTGGTGAGATCCTCTGAAATTAATGTCCATGTTAGTTTCCACCCTTCTGTACTTCTGTCCACCCACATAAGATTGCAGTTTACTTCAAAAAGGTCTTGGACTGATTAATGCTTGGGAAAATATTCTGAGATTTTTTAATGAAATTTGCTACAGAAACATAAATCATGGACTATTGTTAAAACCAAATCACCTCCCCAAACCTAAGTAAGTTATTCAGCAAAGAAATAAAGCACAGACTCAATGGAGAGATCAGAGTGGTGCAAGGGATGACATGGGAAAAGAGAACAGGAGGAAAACAAAATTCCACTCAAATAGCCTTCTCTATTCTGATTACAAACATATGCCTCATAAGAAAGCAATATTACTTCCATTTGCATTATTATTCTATATTTTTAATAAAGATAAATTGGATTTATGTTTAGTGAAGCCTGAGCCCTTACTCCAGAAGGAAAATGTCCCTGTCACAATGTTATAAAATGTCTGGTTTCCAGACCAGGAAGCCTATATAACCCAATTCTAAAACACTGCTGCTTTTATTTCTAGGTAGCTAACTATTCTGGAAAAGACTCTATGATGCAACCAAAGCACTTTCCAAAACATATGCTTAAAGAAACAGGATCTGCATATGTGTATGAATAAGTGTGTGAAGAAATGGTAGTGGGCAGTGATGGGTCTAACACCAGACTTTATCACACAAAGGGAACAAGAGAGATTGACTCAAGTAAGTCTAAGATGAAAACCCAAACTGATCAGATGAAGAAAGTCTGACATCTCCTTTACCAAAGAAAAGAGTTGGAATTCTGCAGAACACAGCCACATAGACTGGGTATGGGAGAAACAATTGTTACTTCCCTGTCACTAACAATTAACAAATGGGGGAAAGTTACACAGAAGTGATGATAGTGTGATTTCAGTCTATAAAGCAAACAGTAGTAACAACCCATGTAGAGAGTAAACACCTTTCTCTTAGATTATTTTAACAATGTCAACTAGTGAAGACTCACATGTCCCTACTACTCTTCTTCCTGTGCCAAAACCTGAGTGTTTATTTATTTATTTTCCCAATAGCCTTCCTGTAAACCAAACCCAAAGTCTATCTGCGGGGCAAACATACAAAATGCTTACCAAAGTTACTGTGTTTTTTGTCACTATTTGGACTGCCTCAGCTCCTGGCCCAGTGACCTTGTTTGTTGTCTGGAGGTTGACTGGTGCATTCTGCGCATCAGTGCTGAGGACTGCTTTCTGATTGTTGTTGATAGCAGTAACCATGGCAATGGTAGGTCTCTGACCCACAACAGAGGCAGGCATGGTCGCAGTTGCTGCTTTCAAGACGAGAGGTAGTGTCTTAGTGGTGATCATAGAAGCTGTAGTTACAGTTTTCTAAGGGAAACAGAAAACACACTGTAAGAGACAGACACTTCATATCAGACAGGATGTGGGTTGGTTAGTCAGAAACAGCAGACAGTAAGAGAACGAAAAGGCAGCACTGAGTCTGTAGAGTCTATCTAGATACTGTTCAGACCAGCATATTATCTTATGCCTCTGAAAACTGGATAGCCAGAAAGGCTTCTCATCCAAGGCACTGGTTGGGTCTGTTTTAATCATCTGCAGCATTACAGATTGATTCAAAACAAATTCCTGAGAAAATGACAAGTGTTACTAGTAGCATATGCATTTTTGCATCTTTTGGTTTCAGATGATTTCTGAACATGTAGTGTCAATATCAAACTTATAAGATGTAGGTTTGAGACATACCAGCAAACTAGCTTCCCTCCAATTAAAAATCAAATTTTCCGGTGGTAACTTCATCTACAGAGGTCCTCACAGTAAGAGGAAGAGGGGTAAAAAACATTCATAAATTGTTTTCCCTGAGAACAAAAACATATTCTGATTTTGGGTATCCCAAATTTCAGTTTTAGCCATACATTCAGTTATTTAACCCTTAACTTTCTTTCCTAAGAATATCGGAAGGGTTATCCTGAAGTTGTAAGAGCTGGCTATTAGTCTGTCCAGCTGCAGGCAATTCAGTTTAACTTCCGTGCAATGGGCTGGTTTTGGAACACATAGGTGAAGCCAGGATTGCTCTTGGCCTGTTTTGAAGAGAGGGGTTTTGAATCACTTAATGCCAGCATTTATCTGAAATGCCTCAATAACCTATGCCCACAAATTCCAAAGTTAAAACAACAATAATGTCACAGCTTTGTTTTAGAATGTACTGTCTTCGAAGATGTTAAAGGAAATAGACAATTATGAATCTCATTCAAAAAGCAACAAGGCAAGAGTTCCCATATAAAACCAGAACGCAATGTGCACGGAAAACTCATGACAAATGACACTCAATAGGATGGTAAGCGAGCTTATTTCTTTTCTCTTTGGTGTAAAAAATCCATTGTAGCAATGATGCTGCTTCTTCAAAACAGTCATTGGCATGAGCATCATTCTCTCCAGTGCTAGGGTCACCACAGGAAAAAATGGAGAACCAGGCATCAGGCAGTCTTTGTCATGCTCTGAACATGTCTGATTTAGACTGCTTGATTTTAATCCCACAAAATGTTTCTCTTTTTTTCAAATAAAATCATATAAATGTGTTTTTAGTTGCATTCTTCAGTATTTTCAACAATATTGTTTCCTTAAACAAAACCAGTTTCCCTTAGCTTAGAGAATTACATCTCTAATTTCATAATGCTTAAACTCCCTCTCCTAACTGCTAATTACACACAAGTATGAAAGAAAATCAAACACTGTATAATGCCAAACCAAAGGATAATTCACACTTCAATTTTATACATTTATACAAAACCCAGACATAATTAACTTCTCCTTGTTGCAACATGAACAATTCCCTTAACTTCTTATCTGAGGTTCAAAAGCTTATCGACCTCTGCTGCGCCTTCTCCAAAGCAAGAGGCTGCATTCCCCAGTGTAGTAACATTATTCAAGTTTTTTCCAGTGAGATGTAACGTGGTATCATTTTCACAAGCATTACATCTGTCCATAAACATTTTAAAGAACAGTGTAATCAATCATGTAATACAAGACTGGGACTGCCAAAGTCTGTAAGTACTAAGAGTATGGTTTCAGCCAGCAGATCACCAAGCTTGAATATCCCTGTTACTTTGCTGAGCATTAATTACCTTGGTTATTTTAAAAAGTTTCCAATGCATGAATTGAAACTGAAGTGGCATTTATTCTAAGTCTGCATTATTTCACACAATAACATTGCACAATAGTATGATATTTTTGCAGGCTTGGTTCTTCATGAAAATTTAAAAAGCCCTTCTTAGTGGACTATATTAAGTATATTAAAATGTCATTGTTAAGGCAGCAATTATATCTTGACAGCTAAACTCTAAAAACAACCATTTAAGCCATTCTCTTTACTGACAGATGTGAAAGATGTATTATTTACAAAACTAGACACCAAAAACTTTCCTTTGCTGAAAGAGATTGAGGGGCAACAGGAGAGAGGCACAGAACCTTAGAGGCAAAATATGTACAAAAGCAAGTGAGGTTACTTGATAATTTTGCCAACATAAATAAAAACATAAAAGTGTTGAGGGGAAAAGCTGTCTCATTTATTCAAATGAGAGGATGACCCACCTTTCAGTTTGTGATTACTTTCCAAATACGGCTGTATCAGTGATAACTCAGAAGGATGTAGCAGTTTTTGGACTGTTTCACTAGAGGGCTCTTTAACTTTGAACAAACCCTCAATTTTTATAACCCAGGAAATGACCTGGAAGTTAATGCATGAATGCAAAGTGTGGAATATGGAGAAACACACAGAACTGCTTCTGCAGTCATGTTTCCTGACTGAAAAAGCAGAGATCAGTGATACAGCAAACAGGGATCCGCTGTTTGCCTACAAACATTTTAGGACACAGTAATGTTTACTACTCTGTTCTGGTTTAGATTTGATATTTGTGTTGCTGCTCAGAAATGTCTTTTCCTTTGTTAAGGTTGCTTCATTTCTTCAATATTCTTTTCTCAAAAATACAATTACCTATACCTAAGAAATGCATTTTTAGAGCACACACAAAACAACCTCCTGAGTTATTGAGAGAAGTAACATCCCAAACATTTCTCCCTCGTCTACTTCCAAGAAAATGAAAGACAAAAATCACAACTGGTCAAAGCTATGGTGGTGATTCACCACAATGTGCATAAAGTAAACTTCATGGGTGAGATCTGCCATCTGCTTATTCAGGTACACATGAGCTGCTGAGATTGCATCAACAGGAGAAAAGACCTCACACACACTTTCATACAGCACCCTCCTGCGCTTTCTAGCTGTTTTATTAGCACACTTGCATGCTTGAATATTTGAAATATTTGCATAGAAGAAACTTGGAATTCCCCTCTCTGTAGAAGCAGCTGACTTTCTCTGATGAGTTCTGGGATTATGTCTCCAATCCTACCCTGTAATGCAATTCAGTATATCTTCCTATAAAGACACTAATTCCTAAAACGAACTTTGCAGTTAACATTATGGACTTTAGACAAGTCCTTGCAAACTCAGGTACATCTTATTTGATATAAGTTGCATCTGTTTAAAGAGAAGAAAAAAAGAGGCATTTTGTTCACAGATACAGTGGGCATTCTGTTAGTATTTTAAAAATAAAGAATTTTAATCATACACTTCATCCAGCATGTGTAAAGTGTTTGCTCTTTCTTGAGTCCTGCTGGGTACAGACAATCATTCACGTGCCTGCGGAAAAGACAGGTTCATTTGCTAAACCTCTGCTTATTTTTAAGAAAGGTGATACTGCCACCCTTCTTACCTGTGAGGGAATGATTTGACTCTTAAATACTACAGTTTTCTTTTGACTCAGATAGGAGGTTATTGCCAAAAAAGCCCACAAGACCCATATCAGCATATGCATAGGAGAAATTCATATTGGTACAGTTAGAAGCACAGGGAAAGTTTGCAAATTTCTCTCCACATTTTTTTTTTTTAATGAACTTCACCTTTAGCAAGGAAAGGAATTATTGCAGAGATTTCTACCTGTGATCCAATCACGTTTGGAGAGGGTGCAGTAGACTGCTGCTGCTGTTGATGGTGATGTTGCTGTAGCTGTTGTAGGGGTTGTGGCTGTGGTGTCTGTAGTTTATTTTCTGACTGTGCCAATGGCTGTATTTGAAATTTACTGTCTGGCTGTTCCTGCTTCACTATCAAATTCTTGCGAAGCTGTTCCACCACTCTTTTCTACCAGATAAACAAAAACATAACAGCAATTATGACAGTTACTTAGTTGCATAAATAAGAGAAGAAACACCTAAAGTTAACATTTAATGTACATAAAGAACTGCTCAGAAGCTTAGCAGGAGTTATCTTTTTGGAATTTTAAGTATTTGTGTTATCTAAGAGTCACGGTGTCTAAACAGGCCACAGAGGAGTACAGCTGCCCAGCAGGATGACTTTACTGTCCTTGCAGAAACCCACCCACCAAAATTCAGCCTATTCACAAACCTCTGCCAGACCTCCTTAACCTATATTCACTTGAGATCTGTTAGCACTCAGTTTCCAAATTTTCTCACTCCTTCAGACATGAACCATTCCTAAAGAGTGACAAAAAAGGACTTCAGGTTGAAGCCTTGAGGCCAACTTCAGGGCAATGGGGATGCCATTTTTCATCAGGCATAAAAACTGAGTGGTCAGACAGACAGTTTGAGTGTCAAGTAGGGAACTGGAAGGGTGTGGATATGTGGTCATTCTGTTCAATATTATTGTCACCCAAAAGATATCAGAGAGGGCTACCTACATGGGAAGGAAATGGTACAGATGTTTTTCTCCTAGCTTAAAGGTTTCCTATCACGTTATAGTTTCCCTGAAAGTTTGAAATTATTTATAAAAGAAGTTTCTTCTCCCGGTAGCCACTGGGTATTTTCAGACAGTAACTCAACAGATTTAAGAGCAGACCAGGTGACCTGCAGGATAAGAAATCATGTTGCCATATGGGTAACAAGAGCTCACAATATTATATTCATATTATACGTAGGGTGGACAAGGGTGAAAACATCATGAGACTTTTTTTACCTTTTGCAAGCATGCTGTAAGATGGACATTTTTTTCCTACACTCCAACCACCCCTGTATTAGGACAGTTTTGGAGAAGATTTAGGTAATTACTTCCTTAAGAGTATATGCATACTCCAGAACAGTTATATGACAAGTTTGGCTTTGGAATAGGACAAGGAAGTCAACAGACATGGTAGGGGTTGCACTGAGAAAGATCTGGTAGAAACAGAAATGTCCAGGAAATCTCTACCAGAGCCAGGTGCTGACAGTGGGTTATGCCAAGCAGTTCCATTTACATGTGGGGAGGAATCATTCTGACAACATCAATTATTCTGATTTCTGTTTTGAAGCATTAGTATCAAGACACTGTAAAAAAGTGAGAGATGGAGGAAAAAACCCAAATGAATCCAGCCATTTACAACCAATGAAAACAATTTTTTCCCCTCAAATTTCTTTCACACAGGATTATGAAATTCTGAGCTAACAAAATATCTATTCTCTGCATAGTTCTTGTGGACACACTGTAGACATTTGATTCCAAGTATCTTGCTTATGAGGAGTTAAAACTGCACAGTGCCTCACACACTGAATGTGTGCATCTAGCCCAGAAGAAAATAACAAAAGGCACAGGGTTTTGCTGGCAGATTGGAGAACTGGAACTTTAAAAAGCCAAATAAAACACACAAGCAATAAAAACCCACCCCTGTTTCATATGACTGAAATGTGTGAGCTCACATGACTGACCTTTTTGCAAAAGAGCAATTTCAGCGACTCAGAGGTGTACCAAAGGAGGACTGTGTGGCTTCTACAAAACCGACAGCCCTGGCTGGGGGTGCACACTCAGCCTCAACAACAAGGGAGAGGCCCAAACCGACTGAAAACGCAGCGAGCTGGTGACGGAGGGCACCGTGAAGGAACTGTCTTATACTGCACCCAGAAAAGTGCTGTGAGCTTTCACAGCCTAAATGCTGTAAATTGCTTGTTCCCTTCTACAAGGAGAAAATAACAGAAGCCATTTCTCTAATTCAGAAATACTACACAGTTTAATATGGTTTGTGTCTATCAGCTCATTCATAGATGAAGTAACTGAACAATCATTTAAATTGCTTTCTGAAAAGATCAACCACGTTAACATGCAAACCAAAGTGCTGTGTCAGCAAGCAGATACAAGAGCTGAGAAAACATTTCCAGAGAGTAACCCGAAGGGGATGAGAGGGGAACAGAGCAAAGTAGGAGAGGAAATAATGCAACATGCCTATGGAATACCTGCCAAAAAATGGACTGCACATACATTGCACAGGAGGCTAGGAATTACTGTTCCCAGCACGAACTAGAAGGGAGTTTTTGTCTCCCACAGCTGCCTGTATGAAATTCAGTGATAACGGTGCCCTTCTGTTGATTCCTTAACTGGAAGGAATCATCAGCAACAGCTCAAGAATTCATTTCCATCTTGTTCTTTACAATGAGAGGAACATTAGTGAAAGGATTTTTAAAAAATCAGAAAGAGAGAGAGAGAGGAGAGGGAGAGGCAGGCTAGAGGCCTCCTTTGCTGTAGTGCTAGGCCGGGGTGAGAGGCAGTCAGGACGGGAGCAGGAGCGAGGTGAGTCACATCGCGTGCACGCGCCGCCTGTTCCACCCCGAGCTGAGCCACAGCGCACAGAGCTGAGGAGAAACGGGACCGAGGTGCAACTTCTATTAGTGCCTTGTGCAAAAACTGAGGCTCAGCATATTTGGCACAAGATGGATAACGTGAGTGGAAAAATGCTGTTGCTCTGGAAGACTACGCTAGGCTGTTCAAGGCTGCTGAGAGCTGCCTGGCAGCAGCATATCCTGCCATCCACATCCATTATGCAGATATTAAATTAGAAGAAACGTCTAATGCTTTTAAGATTCAGAGAGTAAAACTGAAGTTTGCAGTGCATGCCAATTGCTTACGCAGTTTATTGAGCTGCTTCTATCAACTGTCGGTAAAAGTACCACACTGAAACTACAGAAATAATTTTACTATCTGTAAGACTGTTGGGATAATCTGTTAGTAGTTATCAAGAGGGAGACTCTGAACGATGCATTCCAAATTTATTTAGTTTAATTAGCAAGATCAGACAAGACCTTCAGGGCTGCACCTACACAGGAACTAAGAGCAGCTCTACATCCACTTTCAGCACCACCCTCTGCTGTGTCCTCTTCTGCATGGTCTCAACCCACGTTGTTGGTCTGACACCAGTGTCCAGCCCCTCCAGAGTGTCCTGCTGGAACCGCTGCTCTGCAGCTGCACAAGAGCCCTGGCCCATGTCTGTCTGCAGCAATGTTAGCAAAGCCTCAACTTGTAGGTCATTAAACAGGAGAGCAGCATGAAAGGAACTTGTCTAATGCCAGACTTGATACTTCATTAAAATTGTATTTTAAAATTGTTTTTCAGTTACCTGTCTGATCATAATAATTTTTGAAGGCAGTTTTGTGCAGCAGGAAGTACAATCTGCATGACTGAAATTTGTCAAGGCTGATATCAAGTCCTATGTGCTCCAGAGATTGAGTGCCAGTGAGTTGAGGTTATCTAAAAGTACCTCAGAACTCTTTAAAAATATTCCTAATTCTTTAAATGTAATCATTGCCATTTTTCCTTCCCACTTATTTGAGAATATTGAATTAAATTCTTACAAACAACTTCAAAATTTTTAAGTGAGATTAACTCAATCATAAACACACAATCATAACACAACGTAATAGTTTTGTGCATGTCAGAAAGCTCTCTTTCCCTGTATTTCTGAAATAGTTTATTTTCATGCAACACTACAAAAGTATGAAAAGCATTTGTCTTCCACATTTACTGACTTTTCCTCAGAGCTGAACGCCAATCCTCTCTTTACATTCAGAACATGAAGTAAATTAATAATCATATCTTTTCTTCCAAAGTGTATTCTACCCAAAAAGTACCTGCTAGCTCTCTGCAATGGTTCCTATCAGACTACTTCCAAATCCTTTTGTCGCACAGTGCCCTGTGAGCATACTACATCATCTCATAGTTCTTGCTGTCTTGACATCTTTGTCACTAATCTCATCAAGAGCCGTTCACACCACTGAGTTCACAGAGCCCTAGACATCTTACGTGACCCTCTCGTAAGGGTAATAATTGTAATCAATATTGTGACATTTAGTGATACCGTTCCCTCACTCATGCCACAGGCCAGATCCTAACACACTATTAGAAGATTATTTTGGTTTGATTAAGGAGAAAATGTGCTTCTTGTTGGCCATATATCTGTGCTAAAAAGTGTCTTCTCTACGCTCACATAAAAAGCTATCATGAATATGTTGTTGTAAGATAAGGAAAGTCCTTGAAGCAAACTTAAAGCTTAGAAAGGTTAAAGTATAACATTTTTAGCTAAGCATTATTTCCATTTTCATCAATCAATCAATAACAAAAGTAGACCTCTGAGTACAACAATTTTAAAATACTACATCCCTTGTTCTATTTGGTGACACATTTTCTTCTTCATCCAGAAAAGCATACCTACCTAAAGGAGGCTCTGTTTTCAAATTTCAAACATCTATAAAAATTAAACTATAAAAATCTTCAAAAAATTAGAGAGAAAATTAAGTACTAAACAGCCTTGCAATGCATACACTTTATATGACAAAGCCAAAGATGATGAGGTTTGAACTGCCCGCTGGTGATCTGCTTTCCCACTCCACCAACTGCAGGAAGTCAGCTGTTACAGACCCTCTGTTACCTGTTCCCTCTACTGACTAAGAAGTGTCCTCTGGGATATAAAAGTTGCCAGCTGCTGAGAATGGCATGGTAAGAGAAAGCACTGATTTCAGATATGCTCCAGCTTGGAAGTGGGCAGTGTGGAGGGAATTTCACTGCTCTGCAATCTTCCTTTCCAGCCTTCCTCCCCTCTTCTTGCCAGCACCATCCCTGCCATTATCCAAAGATACACTTGTCAATGAAACAAAGATATCAAAGCTTCTGTGGCAAAAAGCAGCTAAACAATTTTGGAAACCTGTCATGTGAAGTCTTTAACCGGCAAAGAGGGTGCATTTTATGAATGGAATTTGGGAGTGGAAAGATTACAAGCAAGAAGAATAACTACACTCACCTACTCCTTTAAAATAGTATCTAAAATATAAAGTAGTGAAAACCAATGATAGAAATTGATGATACAGAATTTACACCAGCGAGGGGAAAAAAACCCCGTTGTACAAAACAAATAAAATTCCATTGAAAGAATTATTAAAAGACTTTGTTTTCAGCTATTTCTGTGGTTATCCTTTGTTTTTAAGGCTTTTTGCACTTCTGACTGTGCCAAATCTTTTCATCAACAACAACAACTTAAATTAGATACAGTTTTATTCCATGAAACATACATGTATAGTTCCCTCCTTAAAGGTGATCAAACTGGCACCTATATCTTTCATTTGGAAACGATTCTCTCAGGACAGGGACACGTGTGCTGAATGGGAACAGAGCAATGGAACTGGGAGAACACCTCACACTTGAATGCCTTTCTGGGCACAGTTACTGAAATGTGTAGTATTACTTTTTATAGTTTAAAAACCTAATGTATTTTTTAAAGCTTTTGTTAAATATACAGATATCTTATCCATACCCAGTCAATGGCTGCATTGTCAACACTCTGTAACTGTCCCAAAGAACAGCTGCTGCATTCATCCCACAGAAAACATGGCAAAAAGATGCACAAAGCTACAAGGACTTCTGCGTGTCCAAAAGGAGTTGCGAAGCACTTAAGGAGAAATGAATGCTTCTCCTCCCTCTGCCATGAGGTCCTACGGGATAAACTGAGCAATACACTTATGGTACTGATAAGCACTAGATATGGCCCAAGCCAGTACGGTTAATTCTGTTATGCCCTAAATTCATAAGCTTGCTTTGCAGTCTTAATATCTTTAGTACCAGTACTGAATATGGCATAGGTCACCTCGTGGAAAATGCAATTTATATAAATCTTTGTCTATAGAAATTTACTCTGACGTGCTGTCAAATAAATATTGTTATATAGCACTGTCACAATGTGCAAGGTATTTTTGTCATTAAAAATGCTGGTAAACTTATTACATTTCATTGTAATTTAGACTATTTAAAGTAATTACTACAGGTGCAATTCTGAACCAAACCCACAGTTCATACATGAACATATGTACATTCAAAAAAGAACGTGGGATTTCCCTTTATGATAGAGAAACACTACCTGAAGTTGCTAAAAACAATTCAGAAGTGAATTATGTAAGTTCTGAAAAGAATGCTTATTCATTCCTTCTTTAACAGGCAAGAACACTTATAAAATTTTCATTTTATTTAAAAATACAGCTAGAATTATAAATGAAAATGACCAAAAATAGCTGCTGTGCCTTTCTGCTTAATGTGACTTCTTGATTGCTTTATTTTCAGTATCATGTCTTTTACCATTTGCAGCACCATAAGACCTATTATTTTTTAGAAATAAATGTTGTACCATGAAATGCTATCTTCTCATTTTAGAATTTTTGCTTTTGCATAAAGTAGGGAACAGAGACTGAACTAGTACGAGCCACACACATACAATGTTTTCCTGCAGCTTATATATTAAACAAATCTAATACCTACCTTCTTACCCCGGTACTTACATTAATGGAAAGAAACTTGCAAGAACAGCTATAATAATTAAACAACAAAGTAATGAAAGAATGAGGAATTAAGCGTATGACAACAGGAAAAACAGTTAAGTGCAGTACTTAGAATGTAAAAAAGGAGAAATGAAATTAAAGGAATTAAGTTAATTTTTATAAGATTTGACAAGGTTTGTTTTGGGTTTGTTTTTTTTCTTCACAAAATTACTTCTAAATACAAACAGAAACTGGTAAAAGGATGTGGGGACCACCTCAACATGAAAAAACTTGAGAAATGAAAAAAATAAATGCTGAGCACCATGAAAAGGTGCTCATTTTCATTTTATCTTGCCCATCTCTGTATTGTTCTATCTCCGTTTGTTTGTTTCAGGAAAAAAAAAAAGTCTCCTTGGACAAGACAATACAAAACAAAACAAAAACTAAACAACAACAACAACACCCAAAACGCACCTAGATTGTGCAGACTGGATACAAGGGTTCTTTTGTACTTCACTGTGAAGTATGCTTCTATGATCTCTGACTAAACCTAGTTTTCCAGAAGTATATAATGTGGTTTGTTTAAAATCTGTCATGGAGTAAAGCTTAGGATATAAAATCTCAGCACAAAAATTACCAGATGATTACTCCCATGCAGCAGAACACATGGGAACAACCACCCCCATGGAAAAGCCATTTGCAGCTGTACGTGGTAGCTGCCTACCTAGGACACCTGTCAGAGAAGACCTGCTGCTTCTCCTACCTCTGATTTACCTCATTATGTGACATCCTTTCAGCTGCATTTGTCCAAATACAACAAGCACAGTAATTTAAATTAGTCAACTCATTTCATGCTTTAGAAATTATCAACCTAACCAGAAGTCTGCTTTATAATCTGGTAACTCCTCCTGTTTTTGAATGTCCCCAGTGGGATAGTCATCAAGTAATTTTACAGCATACTACTGCCCAGTAACCCAGTGCCTTGACTCCAAGTGAATCAGCTTCGGCAGAACTCTTGTGCATCCTACAGCTATGCTCCTGGCCGAATCACACCTCCTCTCCTCTTCATGAAAGGAAACACAGTTCATGCCCACGTGCTTCATGCACGATCAGAAGTACAAGCAAGATGACTGGTTTCATTTCATCGCCGAACACAAAACTGTTCTTTTGTGAACAGAAAGATCTGGATACTCAACTCTATTGTACAACCACCTAATGATTATTCTGATGTTCTTCACAGCATCTAGTATTTCATTTCCGTGGTTGCCATATGATATGAACATCACAAACAGCAGCAGATGTTTAGGCTTGAGTTGTTTTTCTTTATTTGTTTTATTTGATTGCTTTTCGTGGTTTTTTTCTTTTCTTTTTCCCTATATTGTCCACTAAATACTGTTTAGTGTTAATTCAGTTAAAAGCTGTCACTAGGACCACCACACTGCAATTCACTGATGATCTCCACTTCATAGGCAGAATGAGTTATCAGAGCAAAAAGTCATAGTCTCAACTCAGATGAGAGATTTTCTCTTCTTCCTAGGTACTTTAACAGTATTTCAAATATGGATATTCAGTCCACCTAAATAATACATGCTGTACTATTCTCTTTAATCAACGAAGCATGATCAAAACAAAGACAAATGTCTGCTACACAGAGAAGACATCAAATTAAATCAGTGCGGAAGACCCAAATTGCTGGTCTTCAGTTGTATCAAGGTTTGTGTATCGGTCAACAGCGACTCTGAAAAACAAAGCGATGGCTCTTCCTTAGGCTCCCGATTTAAGTGTCACAGGGAGGGGGACTTTGTCCCTCTGTTTATTTATCTCAGCACAAAAAGCACCTCACTAAGTAAGACTAAAACTAGCCAACAATTAAAGATTATATGAACTTCCACCTCTCTTAAAAACACCCAAGAACGAGCATTTTGCCAAAAGAATGGAAAGCTACCTTTTTCACAACCGATGCAGAGCTACTGGAGATAGTTCAAAGGAAAACCACAAACATCATCAAGGACCCAACAAGCAACGCTGTGTAATGTGAGGCTTGCTCTAGGGCATAGCATCTCCAGTTTCTTGAGACTTCTCACTGAGTATAGGTATTTATACACAGAAAAGAGATCTGATCATGTGAGGGTTTTTAGTTTCCCTAAGAAATTTAAAATGATGATTGTGTGGCTGCAAGTTGAAGATAAAAAATTCAACCTTGAAGTAAGATGCAGAGATGGTTAAATTCTGAAACAGCCTAATATGAGAGGTAATGACCTACAGTGGCTTGAAGTCTTCATGATAAGGTAAGTTTTGGAGGAGATTGTGTAGTACATGTGAGGGTAGAGGGATTTGGGATCTGGGAAGCCTCTGCTCATTCTTGTCCTTTACCAGGGACCGTGTAAGTGGCAGCACAGCTCCCATCATGCTTCTTCAGCACTGAAACTGCATCAAGACAGCCTTACTCTTCGGAATATGAGCATGTCCGGAGGCACAACCAACCAGATATACTCAGGATTGTTTTTTCACCCTCCTCTAAAACACAAGATATTGGCCACAGCTAGAGAAAACAAGCTAAGCAAAGCAAGCTAATATTCTTCCTGTGATGCCTTTTTTTTTGTATGCCTTTCTTTACATATTTAGATTCTTACTCATTTTAGACCTGGAAAAACTTTGCCTGGGTCAGACTTGCTGCTGGGGTGTTGGTATTTTTTTCCATTCCTCTGCAATGCAGGATGTGGACTGCCTGCTAGGATTAGCTGGGCAAACTTCCCCTGATCAACCTGCTGACATTGCAAGGGCCTTCAGAATATCTGGCAGCCCAATCCACCACCTGTTTTCCAGAACATAATGGCCTCTAACACACGGGAAGTTAAACTGGTGAGTCTCCTTGTCCTTTTTTGGATTTGACATGTGGTGTCTTCCCTCTACTTCCCAGGCACAGTTTCACAACTAAAGCTTGTTAGTATTCTTCTAAAAGAAAAAAAAACCAAACATTTGCATTCTCAATGAAAGACAAACATTTTATGGACATGATAGTTTTCAACGGCTGTACGTAGTACCGACTGCAATTACCTGAATCAGGCATTAGTATCTAATCTCAAGTTATCTATGTAAACTCAAATTTTGGTTAGTTCTGGAATGTCAACCCCAGTAGCTGTTCTTGCTCCTGTCAGAACTGTTCTCTATGAGAGCTTAATTCCTTGGCATCAAGATGCCTTAGGACGGTGTCATCACTTCATCCTGTAAGGTAACAGTTACATGAGGCACAGATAGGAAGAAGCCATGCATGGAACATAAAGGTCTTTCTGGCTTTGAGGGACACATCACAGGAAAATGCATTTGAGATCTGCTGTATAAATATGGACAATATACAGCATGAAAAAAAGTACTAACAGAGACTACATATGGGAATGTAAACATTTCTATCCATAAATTCATACTACTTCTCTACAGTATGCTTGCTTGTTTGACAGCTATACTGTCATAATTTTAGACTGTTAAACCTCTGCTCTAGGGTTTATAAAAGATCAGAGCACTTGTCACTCTCAGTGCAGGTAGAGTGAGATAGAGTGGTTGAGCAGTTCATTCTTCTTTCTAATTACACTCCATTAACCTTCCACATGAGAGCTCCCCTGTGCTTTCATACCAGCAGCACCAACTGGCTGTGTTTGATAAGGCTCAGTAGAGTCTGCAAGACCAGCACGTGTAACTAAAGGAACACTTCAGCACTGCAGACTTAGCAGAAGCTGAGCTGAAGCTCTGCTACTGAGCCACAGTCATATTCAGCTAAATCACACACAGATGGACACCAGCCTCAGCCTACCCAATTCCCTCACAACTCTACTCCTTGAACTTCATAGATACACGATGTAGCATTTGAAAGCCAAATGCAGAACTAGGGAATTGTTCACTCCAGGGAAGTGAATGGTTACCGTGCTTTCACCTCACTGCAGAGACCTGCCAGGAGAAATGCATTTGGAGCATTACAGCACACAGGGCAATAGAAAAGAAGTTGTCGTTACATTATAATTAGATCACGGTAGTGTATGCAACCAGAGTACAGAGAAGGAAAATTACTTTTGAAATTTAAATCTTTTTTAAATGCACTTTCAGTATCTGGGGTTGTCTGTTTTACGTTCCGAAGACCACGCTGTTAACAAAGAGCATTCTAATTATCTGTAACCTTCGCAGTGGTGACCACGGAAATGATAGGCTTTTAGAGAAAGAGAGACTTCTTCAGTTTATAATGTATTCTGTGTGAGTTTTAAACTCAGTGCCAGGAAAGCTATTTTCCATGTGCATGAAGGTAGATTAGCATTTGTGTATACTGAGTAGCAGTGTAGACACATGCTTACACAGATAAAAGGGAAACAAATTTGGAAGGAGGGATTGTAAATAATCTGGAACAGACCTCAAATTATTCAAAAAATAAATGAAACACTCCAAAATCTGCACTTTCAAATGACTTTTTACACTGTGTGTGTGAATTTTTAACTGTTTCAAATGACTCCCCAACATAAAGCTGTATACAGCACTAGCCTATGTAACTGAATGATGGTGGTGTTCCTCTGCTATTACCCCCATTATCCTTTCCCATCCCTCTCTTGTTGTCTAATCTATTGTGACACTCACATCTGCATGCATCTCCATAAATAAATGTAACTTACTTCTACTTCTCTTCAACCTTCAGCTAGTATTTTGAAATGACCTGCTGTTTTCTAAGTCTTGGTAACTTTGAAGTGTCTTAAACAAAATCTATTTATGCTACGAGCCAAGCTATGAACCCAGCACCGCCCTTGTACAGAATGGTACAGGAATTTTATTTCAAAGTTCTGCTGTGCTGTCAAAGAGCCCCTCCCCTGCAAAGGAAACAGAGGTGGTGGTCCTCTTATAACAGAAAGGTAAATACTGCTGCTGGACCCACCTACAGTACCCTGAAGAGACTTGTTTTTCAGAGTGATCATTAAAAACCCTTAATGTAAAATCCACTTTCTATGTCTAATTAATTTTCTAATAGATTTCGGGTCCCCTTCCCCATATTCTTTTAAATTTGAAGATGCCAGTTCAGCCTTTAATGCAATTTAACTTGTGCCCTCTGAGGCTATAATAATATAACTCAGAATCAGAATTCACAGAAGTGAATGAACACAAAAAACTGTCAAGTTGCTCAGGTTGCCACAGGGAAGCAGAATAGTCAGAGGACAGTGGTTCTCCCCTCTCAGACACACTTGTTCAAAGTGCAAACACAAGTACATTTGTAAAAATAATTTCTTGAATGAACAATGAACACTGTTCTTGGGATGCATTTGATATCAACACAGATGCAAGATGAGTTTTGTCAGACATAATTTCTCTAATAAATATATATTCACTCTCAAACCTCCTAAATTTGAAACAAACACTATTAGAGCATTGAATTAAATTATCTAAAGCATCAATATCTCTTGTTTGGGAAAAATGTATCCATAGTATTCAATGCTGTAATGCAATGAAGTCTTGTTTGAGCTGGGATTTAAATTTGTCAGGACAGTCAGGACAGGACTGTGAAGGAAGGCAGAACCACATTTTTGTGTCATACTTTGCTCTTCTGTAAAAAATGAATTCTGAACTTATGTACACATGAATTATACTTAATGCCTCTTTAATTTGCTTTCTCATCTTTTCTGAAGTATGAACTAGAATAATGACTGAAACCTCCAAAATTCAAGGCTGTAAGCAGCAAGTGCTGCAACTGCTTTCAGAATAAAGTATTGCAGAAGTGCCTCCACTTCCTTGAGCAGTCAGACATCGCTGCTAACACCATCTGGAATACTGTTTTCTAACAAGTGGACCAAGCTCGTCTCTGAAGAATGCAACATTGCAGTTGTTGGGATGTTTTTTTAACTGATGACCTGAGAAATACACCACTGAGAAATATGCCTCTTCAGAACTTCTTGGCAATGTTTGTTCTTTTCACAACACCTTTTAGAAAATATTTCACAAGGAAATATTTTGCTCTGCACTGGCTCATCGTTCTCTTTTTAAAGAAGACCTGTCAAAAATAATGCAAGTACTATCCTTCTTTATTATGTCAACAAGGAAGATCTCCTGAGGGTTTTGGGGGGCCATGAGGTGGGTGAGCCTATCTGCTAACCTAACAGATACATAAATATGCAGTCTGTTGATGGACTTCTGGTACAGAATTGCTGAGGCTTCTTACACTGCTGTTGTAATCCTTGAAGTCTGAGAAACTGTTGATATCACGAATACAAATGCAAAACCCTAATTTTAAATAGTGGGAAAAGAATCCTAGTCCAGCTGGCTAAAACCCTCTGTGTTTTGTTGGGGGGGGAGGAAGTATTTTTGTTAGCAGTTAATAATTTTGTTAAAACTTTTACAGACAGCTTGAAAATGATACAGATGTAAAATTAATTCTGAAAAAGCCTTTGATTATTTTTTGTAATTCTCCGAGGAGATCTCTGCCAAAAAAAGAAAAAAAAAGGTAAGAAATAGAAAATATGCTCTCTAGTAATTCCTCTTCATGCAATACTAAACATAAGGGTGTTTTTAGGGAAGACCAAGATTTCTTCTTTGCCTCTGCAGGCTCGTATGAGATTTAAAAGGCAAATTAAGGACTTTTTGTTAAAAGGATTAAACAAAAACTACAGTATATTTTAATCACATAATGAAGTGCAAGTTCTTTTTTCAGACTCTGAATTGCTATTTATTGCAGAGAACGTGCAATGTATTGCTGGATGGACACATCTCATGCTGCAAACTGGTTGACCAGCTAAACATGCAATCAGAGGCATAAGTCTTCGTGAAACTCAGAAGTATTATTTCACTGGCCCTCACTCAGCATTTCTTGCATTACATTTCAGCTATGAATATGTTTGGAAGCATTAGCTCAGAACACACAGACTTCTAAAATCAGCATCAGCGCGTCTCTCTTGGGTATCTTTAAAGACATCTATCACACCTGTCTCTAAGAGCTGTAAATCACAAAGCAGTAGTTTTCCTCCCCATGGTTTAGCACTGATGGATTTTTATTTTTTTTTTTTTAGGGAAACAGATGTTGCACATTTGAGAAAGGCTGAAAGATTACAGAAACCTAGCAACTGAAACACAGGCTGTTACCACGAGCCATCTTGCTTCATGTTCTCAGGTCTGGTAACTTTACTCATAGTGGAATCTCAAGCTCTATTATTAACACAGAGAACTACCTTAAAGCTGCACTGTCTTTGCAATTAAAGTTTCATAGACTTAACGTGTACCCTTTTAAATTTCAGCCCATAAAAGCAGGCCCTCACATAACCCTCTTTCTCAGATAACCTCCACGAAATGAGAAGAGGAAGGGGAGCTTCAACATTAGGGAGTTCTGTGGGCTCTGAGGTAGGGGGGCCATTAGAGGAAAGAAGCAGCTGAGAGAACATCTTCCATCATATTAGCTCTGAATAAAGCAAACCGATGCTGAAATGCAGGGGTGCTTTGGGGAAAAAAGCTTCAGGGCTTCCTTCTGTTTTCTAACAAATACAACAAGGCACATATTCAAGAAAATAGGGCATATTTATTTGTTTTGATTAAACTATCCTCTATTGTATTCCATCTGGAGATGGGGCAGGATGTAAGCAGAGGAAAAGAGGCTTTTAAAAGATCTATACTACACACCCACACACTTCTATTAGTAAATACCTGCAAGGGCATGTAAGTAATTACTGATCTAACTTCACTTTAAAAAAGGAAACACCATGACCAAATGCTGAGGAAATACTAACCAACTGCAATGAACACATCACTGTGTGATAGGTGCTGCATAAATAAATGCAATGCAAAGATTTTCATGTGCAAACAGAAATACATGACTTTGCTCTGTATGGGCAGTATTCATTATGAACAGAGTAGAATTTTCTCAGCAATTGTTTGGAGGATCTTAGAAATATGTTCGTATCAAAAGCACACTTAATCCAAAATGCAATTGTCAGTTTGCATAGGAAGACAGTCAAGCCATTGATTGCAAGGAAGCTCAGAAGAAAACAAGCTCAAAAATAATAACAATGGTAAACCAATCAGGAAACATATAAAGGAATAAGAAGAAACAGGTTTGCACAAGCCAAGGGCACTCACAGACAGTGGAAAGCTGAACCAAGAAGTAGTGAAGTCTGATAAGCAAAAATTAGCCCTTTCTCACTGGCAGGCAAGGCTTGCTGGAAAAAGCATTAAATTTTATCAGACTGCCTTGGAAGAAAGGGCACACTTTGGGCCACACAAGCCCCATTCGAAGTCCCTTCTCACTGCCACATCAGGCCTATGCTCAGAGGGATGTCCAAGCTGACACAAGTAGTACAGGGCATACTTTGAGATTTTTTGCAAGGTATTAGAAACAAAGAAACAAAGGAGAAGCAAAGTCCTTACTTCATATACACATAAGCAAAAACTGACCAGCAAACATGTTTGATTTAAGCCCACAAACACACATTCTTAATTCTTTTTCCTCTTTTTCCTCTGTGGTAGCTTGCACAATTCACTCGTACCTTCTGCAGGCCAAAAATCTAGTCTGCAAAAATCTTTTGAAATATTTAATACATAAAAGTACTATGTAAGTAGTAATAATAATAGTAGCCTTTTCCTGCTCTGCATTTTGAATGTATTTGAGATAGAAACATAATGCAAGATTGTAGCATTCTGCTTCCTCTTCCAGTTTACCAGAGCAATGACAGAAGAGTTTTTGCTCCAAGCCTTTAACACTTTCAGCACAGATTCTCACACTGCGTAGCTCTCCAAAGTGGAGGATCCATCTTTGGCACAGGGGCAGAAACTGATTTCCTCAATCAAATTAAAAAGACCAGAAGCCTGCCCAGTGACCCACATTGCTGGAGAAACCGCAGCAGCTGCTTTTAGGCCAGCAACAGCATGCTCAGCATGAACAGACTGTACTAAGATTTTTCTCCCACACACAAAACCAAACTGTTCCTGTGCCCTCTTTGTGCTGACAGAGCCTGTCTCTCGGTTGATGAGCAAGTCGCTATTTAGAAAATAATTTCTCAACCTCTTCTGGAAATCCACAGTCATGTACAATTGGCTGCGTTGGTTGGCACTCGGCGGCGATTTCCAAGGGCCTTTGTCCTGGGGAGGAGACCCGGCCATTCAGCAGCGTGCAGGCAGAACTGCTGAGCACACAGCTGGAGCTTAGTGGGGGAAGGGAAGCGGTGTGTGATACTGCATTTTTATCTGGTAAATCCCTATCATTTCAAGAGTCTTCACTCGGCATTTCTACTATTTAGCAAGTGAAAACTTTTAACATGTTTGCCAGAATTATTTGTCTGGTTTTTCTTGTAACAGGACAGAAGATCAGTGCAGAGAAACGTTAAGCCACACGTATGTGCTACATAATTGGTTCTTTCAGCCCCTTGCAGCGCAAATGATTTGTAGCAACATGCTCCGCACCTCCTCACTAGTTAGCAGCCCAATCCAAGACAAATACATCAA
>VWZY01001287.1:46785-76658 GCA_013399075.1 Chloroceryle aenea | reverse complement strand
TTACTACTGAACCTGGCCACAAACCATCCAATCTGTAACGGTGACAGGAAGGGGTTTTTTTGCCTTATAAATGAATTAACATAGATTGCACAAGGCTATTTCTGCAATATCAGACATGAAACAGTCATAATACAAAAGAAAAAAAGACTCACCCAGTCCAGTCTTTAAGATGACATCTCAAATCTGTATCTTTGATATCCTGCATAGAACTACAGCTCTAATCAGGTGCCTCTCCTCAAAATAGCAAGAGGTTCTATGAAATTCAATGCACATTCAAATACTACTTTAAAAATAGCTGTGCTTTTTGTTAAAAACACCAACAAATTGCTTTTGTTACTTCTCCCACTTTCCCATTAACTCAGTCAAGACAGAGTCATGCTGAGAGCTAACTAAATGTCCTTGTTTCAAACCTTCCTGTAAAGCACTTGGGTGAAGATGGGAAGTAGTATATTTATTATGGTAGCCAATAGCAAAATCTGTCTTTGTTTGGGTTTTTTGTTTGTTTGCTTTTTTTTTTTTTGCCCCCCCCCATTTTATTTCATAAATAACTGCCTGATTTAATCCACATGAATGTTTTATTCAAAAAAACCATCACTGACATAACTGAATACCATAACTGAAATTACAAGGACATACAACAGAAGGCAGGTGTTGGAAATTTCAGTTGCTTCTCATGTATTTTGATGATGTCCCACACACCGTATGTCACCCTGTGTGGAGGCAGAGATGCCACCCTCTGCTGTCCCAGAAGCAATCTGGGAGCAGAAGCCCTAGGGGCTGATGGGTCAGCAGAAATTCCAGAGTTGTAGAGAACAAGAATTGATTTTTCTTAACTTCACAGTTCTGAGATTAATGTGCTGCTCCCAAACTTTTAAAAGAAAACAGTTAAATTTATCAACACACTTTGAAAATTCCTCCTTTTCTCTCTCCTGACGTTTCTGCATTGTTTTCAGGAAAAAAACAACCAACAGTCAGTACAATTGTTTAATATACTAAAAATTCAATCTTAACTAAGTCTTCTGGCTGTTTATATTAATAAACAAAAATAAGCCTTTAACAGTTGGAAGAACTGAGCTAAACTCATACTGGTGAATGCAAAAAGATTGAAAATATTAAACATTTTTCTTTCAATTTGGGCCTGAACACTTAAGGAGGAATATACTGAAAAAAAATCTAGATAAAATCATAATGAAGTAAAAAGGAAGTTTAAATAAGGAAAGTGAAACGATGAACTTAGCTAAAAATAGCAACAAAGTAAATAAATAAACAAATAAATTATTGGAACACGTGGAATCAAGCAGCATTTTTCTGCCTCATATCCAGTCAAGAACATCTCTCTCCGCTTAAAACAGAAGCACTTCAAGAAAGTGCAGAAACAAAGAACAGAGGTTTCAGAAATGAGAATGCCAGCTGTTGAACATAACACTCTGATAAATTGTTTTTCTGGATATGGCTGGAAATCACTGATTGAAGAGCCTTATTCCAACAATCTTGTTTCAGGAAGCTACCGGTTTTGTTGCAGTGCATTACTGACTTTCTGAGGTGTTATTAATTATTAAACTTTTCTTTTAAAATTATTCATTAATATTAACCTTGTCTGAAATCTTCCTGGAAGCTAATACTTTTAAAGGAAACAAACCAGCAAAAATACAGTAACCACAACAGTTAAATAAAAGAAAGTGTTTAATTTGAGAAAGAAGTTTTTGTAAATTCACTTTCCACAATTCACACTCGGTATTACTGCACAAAAGTCCCTTTGAGCCTTCCTTTTTATACCTATGGGAAAGTGAAAAGCAATGGCAATTTACCAACCCCATCTCCTTCCTTGCTTTTCATTCCTCTGAACTACTACAAGGTAAGATAAGGAAAGGAAGGAAAACACCATAGATGAAACCACCATATATAAGCCTCAGAGACCTAATAGGCTAGCAAAGCCTGTTTGACACCCCCTGCATGTGAAATGTGAGGAATAACCCTTAGTACCAAACTGGATCCTAATGAGTAGTTGTACATCACAAGCCACTTCTCCAGATCCTGGAGCTACTGAGTTCCAAGTTTACCTCATTCTCATTTTTTTAAGCCTTTTTTCTGACTGGCTGCTGCAGCACAGCTCCGCACCGTGGAACCGAATGCATCACCCTGGCTACACACGGGCTCAGGTGACTCCGGTGGGGCACCTCCAAACCTTATGCAGTGCTTAGGGAGAGTTAACACAAAACAAAGATTTGCAGCACCTGGAGTCCCGTTAGTCCGCTTCTACCTAAAGAAAATCCTGAAATGAAAGAATGCCTGAAATTCCATCTCTTCTGCACACTTAAGCATCTACCCACATTACTCCAGCAGTGCTTGGCTGCACATGTCCTTGTGGCTGGAGTACTTGCCCAGGAAGTGACAGATGACACTCATTTCCCCTTTCAGCTCAATGCAAAATGTACATCTCCTTTCCCAACAGCTTTCTACGTGCCTGGTAGCAGCAGTGTAGTTGAGCCAGGGTCATTTCACACCTCCCCTTCTTAGCCACTGTGTAGAAAAGAGCCCAGGATTCCCAGGGAGTGAGTGACAAGGGAAGAGGAAGTATAAAGAGGAGAGCTATTCCATAAGAGGGAATGCTGGTCCCCACACCAGCATCTATTTTCATTTTGTCTTTGAAACCACCAGATAACCATACATATGAAGTATTTCCATACAGTCTGCCTTATAGAGATCCCCTTCTCTTCCACTCCACTGCTACAATCATTCAGTCACTGCCATGTCTTCTCCCTCAGAGCAAACAAAGCTCTGCAAGGCATCCCAGGGACATGCTGCTGCCCAGGTTCCACTGATAATCACACACAAGTCCTTCTGCTGCCTTTTGATTTACTGGGAAAACTGTCTTGATCCTCTACATGGAAAAGCTACGTGTTACCTATAAGTTCTATTTGCTCCATTAGAAGAGCCAATTAAATCAAATATTATTCCCAAGTCTTGTTTGGATTCACTTATTAACTTATGTATCAAATATTCCTGGTGTGTTTATTTTACTTTCCTCTTGAAACACTGTATGCAAAAGTAATGAGAAAAGTACATCCAGAGTGTACTCAGGAAAAATCTGGGTTCTTCACTAACATAACAACTCAGAAATTCTGGTCTGCAAAACCCACTTCCTACAAACTACAAGCAGAAGACGATCGTGTTGCAATATGTGCAAAATTGTTTAAAGCTGTTCAAATAAGTCTCACAGCCTTTTTTCCTTAAAAACACTTTCTACCCTCAGTTGCCTCAGAACAGAAATTAGGTTGTTTCTACAACAATAATTTCAACCCTCATTCTACAAATATTTCCCCCCATTTCTTAAGGGGAGGAAAACGTACTGCACAAGATGACAGCTTCCATCAAGTAAGCACTGTCAGATGAGTCCAATGGGCTTTCTCATTTGCATTTTGCTTGAAACAGAGTCACTTAGGCACTCTCCCAGAACACATGTGGCTAGCTGCTGTTTCCCTTCCCTCCAGAAACCTTCTTTCCAAATGCAGAAACCCGAAGTACAAGCAGTAGCTTTAAGGAAAAGCTACTGATAAAATTATGAGGCCTTGCTACACAGGGCAGCTGACCAGCAAGTCACAATGTTTTCCTCTGCCATTCAAGCTGAGAAGCATCTGCTGTCCTTTCTCAAGGCATAGCAAGCTTCTTCAGAAAGATCTATCATGTTCATTAATGTTTTTTAAACCTCTTCTAGATGTAGTAGCTTCTCATGATCATTTCCACATTGAAGTGAACTCCAGTATCAGGTCCATATAGCACAGTACACAGAATCCATTTAAGTCAGCTACGAAACTCCCAAACGCACATGTAAGCTACAAAAAATCCAAATGCTGCCTTTTGATAATTTCTAATACATTGTCTGCACATTTTAGATTCCGAAACACACTGTAATACCACACAAAACTGTAACCTCAAGGATACAGCTGCATGGCCAACTCGGCCAATGCTGTCACCAACTGGAAAAGCTTTACACAGGTTTAACTGCTGTGAGCTGAGGCTAGAAAAAGGAAAAGCTGAATCACTAGTTCCAGCTGCAGCAGAAATTACTACAGTTCCCAAATAACAATAATGAATATTTGTGTACCAACATAGATGCTCCAGGTAACTTCAGGTAGACAATGTGAAAGCAAAAGGAACAAGAAACCAAATGCATGAGGGCAGGATAATGAAACACTTTCCTTTTCTTCATCTCTCACGACCTGCCAGCCTCCCAGTCTCTTCTCGCAGAGATGGCAGATCACAGTAAAACAGCTCAGTGAAGGGCACCAGCAAAGTTACAAGACTTGTTGCAACTTCAAAACTAACATGTATCACCTGTAGAAATCTTCTGTGGCAAGATCTCAGTTAAAGCTACAAAGGAACAGGGAGACTAAGCAATAATTCAAAACCAGACTTTTAAAAATACCCAGAGGCCAGTATTACTCATTTGAAAGTCAGCTCCTGGAGGGAAATAACAATGCTTCGAAACTCGAGGCCTATCAAGGGGTATAGAGATGTCTTCTGAAGTTTGACCCGGATACATCAACACATTATTTTTTTAAGTCCTGTTTTCAAAGTTCTTCAACATGCTATCAACTGTCCTTGATGATTAAAAATTATTATATTCCCTTTGTGTGCACACTATGAGATACACATTATATTGCCTGATTGTCTACAGTTTCTCATTTTAAATAGCTGGCTTTTGCTTTAACTTCTTGAATATATGGAGAAAAACTACTACTCATGTTTTTTAAAGCCTTCTAAAGCATATCTGAGGCGTCAGCATTCTCATTTGCCACTAAAAGCTCTTTCTGATGAGCTCAGGACTTCAGCTTCAAATCAGGTTACATCAAAATGACATCAGCTGCATATAAATCGGGGTAATGTGCACAAACAGGTGTGACAAAACCACACTGTGACTACAGCGTGAGATTCTAATGCATATCAAGCCTCCAAAAGAGTCTTTATTTAAGCCCACCCTTTAAAAAAGGCACAAAAACCTATTGAACATATTGAAATGACAGAACTGATCGTGAAAAGTCATGCACTGTAGAATCATCCTCTTGAGAAAAATCAAAGGGCAAAACATGAACTATCAAGTTAGCATAATTCAAATATGGGGAGTTACACATTCTCTTCTGGGTGCTGACAGCGAGGCTGTGGTTACAAGCTACTATTATACACTACTACAGTAATGATAAATTCAACTTTTCTGGAGGCTACTCATTTCTTCAGCCCTTCTGGTTCAGCTATGGCTGGAAGAAAACACCTAGGTGGTGCAGGGAAGGAAAGGAGGCGATCTAACAACCAACTGAATTATAACAAGAGACTGCTACAGCAAAAGCACAGTGCTGTTGACCTTTGCTTCTAACATACCTCTCTCTCCAGGTATTCAGATAAAGAAGAGAACATCCTCCAGTGACATTACAAACAAAACAGATCATATGGATACAAAAGGAAGACTCAGACAATGCCGTCGCCCTCAGGGACTCCTAGACACAAAGATCTATAGGTGCCCCAACATTATCAGGTGAGTTAAATCAATTAAAATCTAAGGGTACATTTTATCCATTAATGCACACAGGGAAGCTGGTGAGCTTTGATTTTGATTTTTTCACTTGAACAGAAAGATCTTCAGTTAAACAGCTAGGTTTTAAAAAAGAAACACAAATTCAGGAAAGACTAACTTTCTTCTTAAAAAGGTAGAGAATCTCTAAAATAGCGTAAGAACGGGTGACACAATTTTACCTATTTTTGCTAACCAGAGAGTAGCTCAGATCAATTTAATTTTCAAGTAAAAATGAAGCTAAACATACATTCAAATTATTCACAGATAGATGACTACATTAAAAATTATTTCATGTTACTGGATTTTATTCTTTTAATCTCTTACTATACTTTGTGGCAAGAAGAATATCAATATTGGATGAGAGCACTACACATTTTAAAGATCAGTACAAATATACTGAATGTGTTGTGTATCTGAGGGGAACAGAAGTTTATCAAGGCATGATTTGCATTTAAAACAGATATATTAAACAATGAAGGGCCACCTCATAACATAAAACTGAACTGGTTTTTGTAAATGTGTCTTTCAAGATTTTTTAATTAGCAGCTCTTGCACTTCTTCAGCTGCTTTTTACTTATAGATTGATAGAAAACAGTTTCTCCCACATTGTTTTTCAGCTCTTTATGAAGAAATTATAAAACTAAATTAACTGAATATGCATAAATGAGGAAATACACTCTCTACCTGCAGAACGGACTGCGTCTGTCATAATTCAGTTTAACACATACACACTAATTCCAGCAGTATTCCAAGTGATTTCCATGAGGTGGTTCATTTGAGTTCTTTAAGATGTCAGAAACAATCTTGTATTGTTTAATATTATCTTTATTAAAATTAGATTTATTCAAAATGAAGCAGGTTATGACATTGATTTGCAATAATTTTAAGTAGGTACATTTTAAAATAAAAGGAGGAATTCAAATGAACAATCTTAATTTCTTTTTTAAACTATCAACTGCTAACTATTCATCATTGAACAATTCACTTTTATTTATAGGATGAACCATTCAAATACCTAATAAAGCACAGTAATACTGCTGGCAACATTCAGGCCTTTATATAATGTTTACAAGCAAAATTAATCTTCACAATAACCTTGTAATGTTGTTAGGGAGTATTTATTATTCTTTAACTTCACATATGGGAAAACTGAAGCAGATTAATTTATCAACAAAAATGCAAGGGTAGGTCCCCCAAATATAAAGCCAAGGCCTAAGCAAAAAAAGACTAATTTTTAAAGGCACTATGATCAATAAAAGCAGATAGGGCTCTGAGCTTGTGAAAACTTGTTTTCTCCAGGAGTATAACATGAGACATTTGACAGTCTGGGCTAACCTTTTATTGTATTTTATTTTACAAATTTTGTTCCATTATGTTCCATAATTAATGAAATGGGTGTCCAGTTCTGTAGCAAGATTAGCCAGGTCCTGTTTACAGCTTCTAGCCCATGATCTTACCTCCCTTTTTATAATAATTAATTTAAGCTAAGAATGCATGCTAGCTCTTCAGAGATACACAAACACAGAGCGGCCTTTATTTCGTACTACAAAGAACAAAGAATTATCTGACTCAATGCCACCTTCATCAGAATTGGGGCAACCAAGCAACAGCCTGGGCCCATTTCTTCTGTGATTTTAACATGAAGCAGGACAAAAGTGAATCCATTCTCTCACAGGGAGAGGACACCTTCCTTCATGGATTTCTATTGTATAGAAGTAGAAAAGACTACCATTGCCTCCTTCTACTATTCACCACAGGAAAAGGGATTGTATATACTATGCCATATCAGTTCAAGGGAAATAACTTCCTAGCAGGACACTGGAGCTCTTAATTTGGCTTCACTTCCCTCGAGGGCACAGCATTGTTTTGCTTAACCTGCAAAGAAACTTTCTCTCATCGGATACCTTACACTTACGTTTAAATTTTTTGGAACAAAACCTAATACTGCTTTGGGTCAGCACTTTTGTTTATTCCATCCCCCATAAACAAAATATTTGTGAAAAAATAAAACATAAGAAACACTTCTTCATAGGTGCCAACTGGGGAGCACTGCAAGGAAATATATTCCAACATGCAGCTGACATGGGAGCACACGCAAACACAGAATACATGTACTCGCCCAGAACTGGTCTGGTCTTTGTTCCTAGGCTAGAACAGATCCCTGCCAGGGACAAAAATCCAATGAGAAAAGTCGATGCAGTAGCAGAAAGCTGACACACGGTGGTGGTCGCTGAAGCACGGAAAGCCTGACTGGGGAAGGCCATGAAATGGGAATGTTGGCTCCATGTCGGGCAAGGGATGCTCTAATGGAAAGCACTCCCTTTGAATCTAAGCCAAAAACTTAAAAGCATCGCCACAGCTGCCTTCATTGTTACTTTAGGTTTCAAAAGGGGAGGAAAAAAAATCCAGAACTACCCCTGGCTCAGTTTGCAAGCTCCACCAGTTTCTCTGATTATGCTTGGAAACTCCGACAAGCACACAAGACAGCTACCAGACACACACACGTGTACCAGCACTGCCCGGAGAAGGTCCCTGTGGGAAGGGGCAGGTGCTGTACACCTGGAATTCCAAACACCAACCGCTAACTTAAAAATTCAGAGAAAATGACGTGGGTCAAAAGGCTTTACAAAGAAAAAGCTGGGAAACTAAAACCCTCATACTAAACATAAAGCTTTTTACCAAGCAAAAGAGACTCACAGAAACAATAAAACAAGCAGAGAAAAAACTCCATACAAAATAGGAAGCAAAAAAAGTGAGAAATAAAAGCAATTTCATTAACAATGTGATTTGAAGAGGTTATTAGAGGCAAACACACATCCTTCAAAAGAGGGAAAACTCACCCCTAGCAAACTAATAGCAGGAAGAATCAATTACCACAGGTGAAACAAAAGATGGAAATAAGGAGCCACAAGAGGAAATGTGAACAGCAAATAACAGTGTGACAACAGCAACACCAAAGCGTTCTTGAAATGCATCAGAGCTGGAAGTGACCAGTCTGCTGGGCTGCTGAAGAATCAACATACTGCTGTGGTCAAAAATCTGCAGAGAAAATAAACCTGTGTCTTTGCATCAGGTCTCCTTCACAGCAGATGAACATATCCCTCTAACCTTACTGTTCATACATCTCGATAGGATAACTGAGATGCCAAAGGGATGATGTTGGAATCAAGATGATAACACTACAGGAGAAATAGTCACTGAGAAGATACAGAAAATATCTTGAAGGTATGGAGGAATTTAATATGAAGGACTCAAGCAAAGGACAGAAACAAGCATTATATACACACGAGCCTACTGAAATGTAAACACTTCAACTAAGTTAAAGATGCAAGAAGAAATCCTAGCAAATTACAGCTGAACCGGCTTTATTTCAATATAAAGCAGTTCGAATGCCTATCTCAGACATCTGGTCAGCAATGACACAGCAAAATCAATAGATAAATATATTTGAAATTAAAACCCTGGAATGTTTCTTTAGGAATCTGCTTTACACAATGTGAACTTTTTTTTTTTAAAAAGCAAAGTAAGGAAATTGTAATCCAGAAATGATACGGCACTATACAAATTAGGCATGGGACTATGATCCTGAGTATTTATTTTCCCTAATTCTGTTTTCAGAAGCAACTAAAATATAATTAATTCAGTAACAGACAACATAAACAAATAGAGGACCTATGAAAGACTTTCATGTGAAGAAAAAAAAAAGGCTTATACAATTGATTCAGATAAAGTGAATACACACTACAGAAAAAAACAAAGTCCTTGTAGTCCTTGTAAAAATTGAACAGCAATGGAATATTAAAAAAAAATGGAAGCAAACAATTTTGATTGGAAATGAACTAGTTTTGTTCAATAACTTTAAGATCTTCACCATGCTTACTTGTGGCTGTGAGTTCTAAGATTCATATTTAAGTAAGCACAACATTACTTAAAAAAAAAAAAAGCCTCCTCCTACCCTTTATTTCCCCTTTTCTCCCCTAAAAGACAGAAAGTCTCATTTTTTCTCAAGGGTTAAGGTACAGAAATCAATTACAACCTCATAACACATTTTGAAAGTTAACTGCATTATCTATATGTGTAAAAATACCGTACCTATCTCCTTGTCAGGAGCAGTCCAAACATCAGATCGGGTCAACATGTAATGTAATACTCTACACTGTTTAGTTGTGCATCAGCCTGGTTAGAATCATCTCACCATAAAACAATTCTTAAAGTAAAAACTTAGGATTTCTGAAGCCTGCCAGAGCTGGGGGTAATGGGAAAGGGGAGAGGCTGAGAGGAACTGACCTTTACGTGAAATCAAATCAACCGGTAAAACTCCTGCATTCAAGCAGTGACATAAGTCACTTGGGCTCTATGCCCTTGCATGTTACGCAGACATCTAGCCAGAAATCACCTCCAAGTGCAATGAACACCTGCCTTTATAATTCCCCCATGTGACTTGTGAAAGGAACAGCCCTGATACTAAAAGTTATTTAGGGTAATACGACTGCATGTGTTCAAAATGTCCATTAAAAAACTCAGGGGAAAAAGCAAAACATGAAACAGGCTGGTAACTGTTACAGACTCGTTTTCATACACAGCCAAGATCTGCGTGACGCCTAATCTCACTTAACATCATTTCAGATGACATTCAGGACATGTAAACAAGCCCTACTATCTTAACACGTTCGATTCACGCAAAAATTCATCAACAAACTGCTGAATAGTTTCCTGAAAGCACCACACCATTTAAAACTATTGAACACATTGCCATTTTGGGTTGCTCCATTTATTTAATTTCTTTAGAATGTGAAAAATATACACTGCTTTTAAAAATAAAATGCTTAGTGTATTTGTACAAGTAACAATCACTGGTATCTGATGTGTTACAGCCAAGCACAGCAACCTAACTACCAGCCTGCCCGATTATAAATAGGCTGCCAATCCGGGCAGCAGCGGCAGCAGCAGCTGTCTCTCATCATTCTGCTTTCTCCCTCCACTTCTATTAGATTTCTAACATGATATAGTGATTTCTGCATATTTTCTCCATGCTCTGGAAGAGGTGTGACAGGCATAAGCGCAAATACATTTGTTTTTAAGATTATTCACAATGAATGCAATTCTATACTAACCTATTACTGTTTCCCTGATTTATAGACGCATACAGACTGACTGTCCCGCACACTTTAGGTATAAACATTTAGTATCACAATTCTGCTGTCTTTAGGACAGAACTAAACCGCCTGTCCTACCCCACACTGGAAAATAATACATGCACCTGAACATCGAAGTCTGCAGCAACAATGACACGACACCGTCCAGCCCGTGCCTGCATCACGCAAGCAACAGGAACTACCCAGCTCACTGAGGTACTACTCAAATACTAACTTAACAAAAAGCCTGCTCAGAAGCCTGCCAGCTCATTTTTAAACTACATACAAACTACAAATAAAAAGTTATAATTAAAACCAACTTATTTCTGTGTTATGAACAGAAATGTAATTAAAATACTTTATAATTAATAATCTGGAGTGATTATACAAAGGAGGACGTTCAGAGAACAATTCTTACTACAAAAATTGTAAGAAGTGATCTCTGGTTTTGTAACTGAAACACAGTTTCCACTTGAACTTTGTCCTTAAAGTATTTTCTCTTAACTAGTGAAAAATGGCATTGTCAGATAAGCAGTAGTTTTATCTCATCCTGTTGACAAAACTGTATGCTCAGATATCTCAATATCAGACTTTATCCTTACAAATGCTAACAGTATTTTTAAGACAAAGTACACCAGTGAAAACATTCTTGAAGGGTTGTTTATGATTTTAATACCCCATGTAATTGGGAAGGCATTCACAATTCTTCTACATGCTCTTTGCCCCTAAAGTTCAAAGTTCAGTTGGTTTAGTGGCTATTTTCAGAAAAGGCACATAATTTCATTTCAATACATATATGTTACTACACAGCTTGCATTTGAGAATTATCAGTGGGATCAATTAAAGACTACCTCTCCTACTGCAGACCTCTTCTGAAGTATTGCAATCAACATGTACAATGAACATATCCGTGCTTAAAGAAAAGTTCCAGAAAGTGGGAAGCAGATGCTCTCAGCAAGACATCAAGCTATAGAACGCTGTCGGTGATCAGGGTTAATCTTACATCTTCACTGGTTTAGAGCAACACAAGACAGATTTGTTTGCTTCAGATTTTTTCAGACAGGATCAGAGATCCAAAACCAAACCAGTATTATACTGATAANAAACAAACAAACAAAACCACACGACAACAAAAAAAAAAAAAAAAAAAAAAAAAAAAAACCCACCAAAAAAAAAAACAACAAAAAAAAACACCCACAAACAAACAAACAAAAACCACACAGACAAAACCCCCACAAAAATCGAAACCAAAAACCTCCCCGAACGCAAACACCCAACTGCCTGCACTCTTAATAGAATGCTAGCCTGACAATGCAGAGCTACAATTTTCAGTATATGCCTTAAATTTTACCACATCTGCAGTAGGAAAACAGGCAACATAGACATGTAAAAACCATAAAATGCAGAGCTTTTCACTTGTCCTTAAAGTTTTGTAAGTATTAGCATGCACAGATTCCTACTCCTGCCCAGGGCTTACTGACATCACACACCGTACAGAAATTCATTATTAATCTTCACAAGTGTAAGGCAGTTCTGAGGTTATACGTGTTCAAACCCATTGTATAGCACTGATACAGAAAAAATAGACTAGCTCTTTCCAGACAGCCTGGGCTCCAGCTGATACCATCTTGAGTCTGTTTACAAGTCTTTAAAGAAGTTACTTTTCCCTACTCCTACTTCTATGTTCTACTCTTCTGCAGATGAAAACTTTAAAACTCTGCCCCAAGTTTTGTCACTATCAGCTTGTAAAACATTTTAAGTATTTGATTAGCAGAGATGCAGAACATGTAACTGCTGCTGGTAACATCTTAAAATATTCTAGACATTTTTGTAAAATGGTATCTATCTAGGCACTCAAAGGGAGTTGGTAATGTGAGGAGCATACAGTTTATAGTAGAGAAGTTATATGCAGAATGAGGAAGAATAAACAGGAAAGTTTATTTTTTTAAAACATAAAGTACAACACAGCTCCATAAAAGCAGCAGAGACTTGTGCTCTTAAATGGGACTTAAATGTGGCCAAGCTAAGCACTTCTACAGATGAGTCCTGGGAGGTCACAGGATGCATAGATGGTAACATGGAAGATGACATGGAAGCAACTGCTCAAGAAGTGACAGATGGATGTGTGGGAACGTTAAAGAAGTGGAGCGAGTGGGGGAGAGACAGGAAACTCAATGAGGGAACATAAGTAAGGAAGGGCAGAATTATACAGAACTTTGAAAGTACTGAAAGGAGCTCAAATCTGATGCAAATATGGGTGGTGTACAGTAGGGGGAATACAAAAATAAGAGTGACAATTAAATCAGCAAGCAGGAAGGATTATTTTAACATCTACATGTTAGGAAGGGGAAGAAGTCTCTATTCCTTCTGTCATAATAGACATGTCTAGAACAGAGCTGAAGATAGTGCAGTGGTTAAGACACAGCATGAAATGAGTCTTGGCCATAGAGATAAAAAGAAAAACAAATGCAAAACCACACACATCTTAAGATGTGAAGAAAACAAGCACCAGATTTATAGCTGACCTAAATGACTACAACCAATGGCATGAACATATTTAAAAAAAAGCAAAGTAACAATTGCACAACCGAATAATATAGAAATTGAAGGCTATCGTTGGTAGCAGAAAAAGAGAGAAAACTAAGAAACTGGGACAGAAAGAGGACAAGAGATGTAACTTTGGCACCACTGAAATAAATAGCAAAATGTACACCAGCATCATTATTATCTGGATTCTACAGGAGGTGGTAATTTTTGGCTATTTTTCAGCTGATTGCATGCTATCTGACACACACCATATGAGTGACTGCCTAATCCTGGAAAATGGACCACGAAGAAGCAGAATAAAAATGTAGTTTCTGCACATATTTATATTAGTAAGATCTCATTAAATAACTGGGGGAGGTTTGAGAGGCTATGAAAGGAGCTTTTTTTTTTCTGCTTTCCATCAGATGAGTACCAAACTTCAGTTTTCACTATTCACATTCTAATCTGAAGCAGGATTACTTAACTCTTTGTTCCAATGTTTAGAAACAAACAGGACTGCACTTGCATCAATCCAATAAAAGACTAAAGTATGAACACTGAAAGATTTTGCAAAATGTCTACTCTATATTCTATTCTAAAGAATACTAGAGATTTGCTATAGTTTTACCCTCCATTACACCTGCTGCAATCTTGAAAAAATAATTTGAATGTTAAATAAAGACACATTTTCCACAGTGGTCCCAATGACTACAAAGTCTTGTGTTGCATTTGTAGAAGGTGAGTAGGCACTCCAAAGTCTGCACTTTCATGAAAATCAGCAAGTACTAACTTTGGACATTTATTCCATGGCTCCTCTCAAATATTAAATGCTCAAAACCAGGCTGGCTGCAAATAGAATGTATTTAAGATAGAACTAAAACTTACAAAAAGCAAGATTAACCATTAGTTCCATGATTAACAAAACTCCCACGATTCAAAGCAGTTTTGGTTGGACAACAATTCTTGTATTTGCAACACATACATTTGAATCAATAAAGTTGATCAGAAATATAATTTATCTTTACATAATTAGGACGTAATAGAAAAGTTGGCAAAAAATACAGCAAATACTGTTATTTCATAAATTGCCTGGTTTAACTACTGTTAGATCTGTCGTTAATGGTGTGTTTCAAGGATTGTTCTTTACTTTCTCTTTTACATAACAGAACAAATCCCTGAGCTACTCATCTCTGCCTCACTCCCAGTATTCTAAGACAGTTTCTCACCAAGTCAGTGGGTAGTCACCCCAAAGATCACTTCAAGAATTGTCTCTGCCATCTTTCCAAATGTGATTGAGAGTTTCATTTTTTAATAGGTAAAATTGACAGCAAGACCAAGACCAATAAAACAGCTGAAGGACCTGCCCACTTCCAAAAAGAGCCTGCACTGTTACATTAAAGAAATACACTACAGAGTTAATTCATGCTTTCCATGTGTATTTTAAAGCAGGTCATTAACAGCAATTTTTAAATATTCATAAA
The DNA here is from genome assembly GCA_013399075.1 of Chloroceryle aenea. Taxonomy (NCBI): domain Eukaryota; kingdom Metazoa; phylum Chordata; class Aves; order Coraciiformes; family Cerylidae; genus Chloroceryle; species Chloroceryle aenea. The sequence goes on along the minus strand of VWZY01001287.1, from coordinate 61,947 downwards.
GTTCTGTGGTTGGTGTAGTGATTGTAAGTGTTATGACCCCTACCACCCTTCTTCTATTCAGTGTCTTTGTGTGTAAGCTACCAATACTGCTCACGACGACTGCTGGGAATGCTGCTCTGAAGGCTGCTTTGCGTAGGTTACCCATGGCTGGAGCGTGTTTCTGGCTTCTCCTCTGGCCTGTTTCCATTTCAAGATCTACTGTCTCATTTTCTCTGACAATGGAGGCAAATTTACTGTTTAAAACGTGAAAGTTCCATTATTTTATTTCTTTGTGTTATTATTAATAAAATACAAGAGTCTTCCATGGGAGGCTTAATTCTGTATCAATTCAAATGAACAGAAAATGTATTGATTTTAATCAATGAGAATCAAGCCTGGGGAGGAGCTGGAATACACTACACATTGTACGAAATAGAGAGTTTAGCTGTGTATATTGCTAATTGATACATTACTCATGTCAATATTCTGGTCCATTCAGCAGATCTGACTTAAGTTGTAAAAAAGAACGTCTTTTTAAACTTTTATTGTTAAACAAAGGTGAATCTGTCCATGCAGAATTTATTCAATAAAAATTACCAACTTCTGCTTCATATCAAGCCAAATTCAAACAAACTTTGAAAGACTGTTCAGTAATTTTGATCCAAATTATTTTATCTTCTGATATTTTACTCAACCTGCTTTAAAAAGCAGGTAAATATTTGTTAAGACATTATGGGGTCTTTGGTCTAGAATTTATCCTTCAAGATTGAAATGCTATGAACAAAAAATTAAGCTGTCTGTAAAATTAGCTCAGCTTGTTTTGCAGTAGCAGTACAGAAAGACATTCTTACAATCAATCAAAAGTGAAAGTTCAGTAGTTACCAATGACACCAGGGCAGTAGAGAGAGCATAAAACAATGGTGTTCATAGCAAATGAGACCACACACACATTTTGTGACACTTGTATAGTGTATTTAGCTCTCCTATCTTATACACCAACAGGTAAACAGGTTAGGCTTTTGATAAATAAAAAGCCCACGACTTAAGAGTATCATTTTCTGTGACATCTTTATTCTAAGGTTCATGAGGGGTCTGGAGCATGCTGAAATCTCCTGAACAAATAGTGTAAATTGATGCACAAGTAACCTACTAGTTTTCCAAATTTAGTTTAGGAAAAATAAATCAGTCGATGAAACAGAAGATAACTTCTGTGTTTCCTCAGACACGCCTGTTCACACTCTGCCATCTTGATGTAAACAGCTTATGAGCATGAGTTTGAGATATGCTAGAGGACTGAAGTGGTGCAGCCTAGCAATGCTATACATTCCTCCCTCTGCTGACAGGGCAGTAACTTGTGACAGAAAAATATTTTGGCTACTTTAAAGCAGAGCCCTCTCTGCAGAGCAGCCACTCACTCTTCTTTCTTTTTCTGTCCTTCCAATGCAAAATGATTAGAGCACCCTCTAGCAAATAACTAAAATTTATTTTTAAATTTCCATTGTGTTCTAAAAATTTCTCTCAAAAGAAAGGAAGACCCTCATTGAAGAGAAACTGACAAACCAAAACCAAAGAACCACTGGAGAATATAAAACCCTGGAATTTTTCTAAAGAGGCTCGAATCTTTCTAAATACGATTAAGCAAAGACATCAGTTAAGATTATCAGGTGTAGGTCTATTTTCTTCCTTCCACACTTCAGTTCATAACAAAATGAAGCATGAAAGTGTGTTCCAGATTCACATGTGAAATTACTGAACACTAAGACCTCATCCTAAATAGGTGTTTATATTTGTAGGCTCGTCTACACAGATGGTTCTCCACCTACACACATGTAGATGGTGTCCAGACTCTATGGCATCACACCAAACCAATGCCATTATAACAGAATTTGCCCTTCCTTACGTATGAGCAATCAAAGCAGGCTATAACACTATTCTGTCCCTATTGCTTATGAGGCAATTTAATACTTCAAAGCACCACAAAAACATTAACAAATTGATCTGGAGAGTCTTTTCTAAGTTATTCTACTGAAGTAAATTCTACAAAGTAGAAATTCTACATTCTACAACTATACACGTTGGAACAATTTTTATGCTTTCATTTCATGCACTGGGGAATAAAATCTTCATTTATGTGACTTCGAGCATAATTACTTCTGCATGAATTAGTTAAAGTGAATTAAGAAAACAACAGAAAAATGCAAATGATGTCCATACAACAATATACTGCCTTTTTTCCCATTTGCAGCCTTCTTCACATGGCTGTGAACGAGGTCCTTCCTCTCCACGCTGGGGGCTGGCAGGGTACCTAAGTTGCAGCTGAATACATCTACAGACAAACACCACCACCACCACATAATTCCCCATTTTTGATGTAGCATTACATACACACAATGAAAACTGCCAAAAGATTCATTTTTTTAAGGAAAATGACCCACTTTCAAAAATCAGCAGTTTCTTGTTCCAGGTGAACTATGAATATTTATATCTAAAAGTGATGATGCCAGAAGCAAACAGTCCAAGCAGGATTACTGATGTGAGCATTTTACTTCAGCATCCTGAAGGACAATCCTCTAATAATTTTCCTGGCCCTCAAAACTATAAATTGTAGATCAGGTAGATACATGTGAGGAAAACAATGAAAAATTGATATCTTTTAGAACCTTAAAAATGTGCCTTTAATGATTTATATCAGGCCATTTAATAATTGAATTTGCAGTAAATCGAGGGAACTGGGCAAGTTTGGCTTTGCAGTTAACAACTTGAACCCTCTTTCTATCTTTGCCATATGTTAACAAAGCTTTCTCATTGGGCACTATGGTTCAGGCCAGCAGAAACTTAATGTGAGGACTCTGAAAACCAGTTCAAACCCAAGATCAGTTGCTTAAGGACAGATCAATTCTGACAGATCTAAATACAGCACATCTGAAGAAAATAAGACAAACACACCCACTCACCACCCCCCCACACCCCCAAAAAAATTACATCAGGATGTTCTTTCTATCTAGATTATGTCACATGTAAATTCAACAGAAAGCAAAACTGTTTGCTAGTCTTTGATCACTTTTATAAGCTTATAACACCCCAGTTTAATAGTAAGGCATGTTTGATTGCAAAGTATGTACTGTTCAAATATTGCACCTTACAATGTGTAAAGTTACCATTAGCTTAGAATTGCCTTTAACTGCTTTTATGGGGAGAGGAACAAGGGTCCTGCGGAAGCTCTCTTTCTTCCCTTCACTAAATACACCACTGAACCAATGCCACTCCACAGCACTTGCACAAATAGTACTACCTAATGAAAAAGCTTTTATTGTCTTGGATATATTTTTCCTTTAGAAGACTAGAGTATATCTGAAAGTTTTTCCACGTACAGGAAGAATTTAAAAACACAATCCTAAAAAAGACATCTTTTCAAAAATTAGAAGGTGCACTGGGGGGTGTTTATGCATAGCAACTGTCTGTATGGACAGCAGGCTGCTACCGAGTCCATGTTTGTAGTATCAAATTGCTTACATTTACTATTAAAGTAGCTCTTTGCATAACCTAGGTGGTTTGTAAACAGAAATTAATTTATCTTCAGTTACTTAATCACCTGATGAAATACTCAGAGCCATGTTTAACTCATCAGGGATCTGGCACAGAGATGCAAAAAGCTTTAGTAAGTACATCCCGTGAATGACAGGAAAATAGGAATTAAAATTCTGAGCAGTTTCTAACTTCCAGACTATGGGGCTTTTTAAATTTTTTTTTTTACCTACTTACTGAACAAAATGTGCTGTGAAAGTGTTCAGTGAAGACAGAATATGTTGAAATATTAAGAGGCAAAATACAGGCAGTAAACTTTTTTTTTTCCCCTCTTTCGATAAGCTTCACAACAAAGATGACCAAAACTGTATTCTCTTGGCAACTTGCTTCAAGGAGTACCCTCTTAGTTCCTTACTCCTCCCAAGCACTGAAAATCATCCTGTGAGCAGCTGGGATCCTTTAGGGTGAACAACAGCAATCAGTGTATCATAAGCATAGTTAAATTTTAAGCCAGCCTTTTGGGGACTCTAGTTAAAAAGCTCCCTAGCTCCCTTTGTATTTTTATCATTTCAGCAGCACTGGAAATCAAACTTTCAAACATGAGTATGCTTGCTCTGAAGGGTGTCCACATTACTGAGCATCCATGTGCTTTCTCTACACTGCCACAGTGTGCTCATATGTCCTCTTTCACAGCATCTGGGGGAATGCCTCCTGGATCACAGGATGTCAGGGGGTGGAAGGGACCTTGGGGATCCTCAAATCCAACCCCCCTGCCAGAGCAGGATTATATAATCCAGCACAGGTCACACAGGAACGCATCTAGGCAGGTTTTGAAAATCTCCAGAGAAGGAGACTCCACAACCTCTCTGGGTAGCCTGTTCCAGTGCTCTGGAAGCCCTACAGTAAAGCAGTTCCTCCTCATGTTAAGGTGGAACCTCCTGTGCACCAGCTTACATCCATTCCCCCTTGTCCTATCACAGGGCACGAGTGAGAAGCCTATGGATCTTTCTACTGAAACTCTTTTGACTCCTCCTCAATCAACTGTGCAAAATCCCATTTGCAGATGGGATAACAAAGCACATAAGTTACACAAAAACACTGGAGATCTTCAGCTATTTAGTTTGCATCCTTAACTATAGACTGGCATCTTCCAGCTCATAGTTATGAAGTTCACATATGAATCCACATCTTCAGTGAACAGCCTAGTCAAGGACTAAATTATGTCATGTAAGATGTACATGCAAGGACTGTAATAGGACTCAGAATTCATTTTTAATTTCAAGGGTTAACCCACATCTTGATCACAAACCCTGTTATAGCAGGACAGCCCCTATAGCCAAAGGTACCCAAAGAAACCCATACAGTCAGCAGACACGGCTGCCCAGCATGAATGATCAGGTAGTTCCACTAGCAACACAGCAGAGACCAAAGAGAAAGTTTTTGGTGGAGTTTGACGTGAAACTAAAACTCACACATGAAGCTGGACATAAGGCAGGCTTTAATATCCACACACCACATCCTGAAGGAGAGATAAACACCTTGCATATGATTACAGCAGTTTACTAGAATGACTGGCATCCCAATTCAAGCTGATGTGAGCATAGGGACACTATTGCTATACCCCAGCTCCTGTCTTCTCATAAGTAAAAAACTACCCACAACTAGCTGATAGGATTTCAGGCCATATCACAGTGACTTTGGTGTTGTATACATTAAGGGGCGTGTCTTTCCCTGTTTTAAAACCTGCTGACCGTCCCAGATACATGATGGAAAGAAGCCATTAAATAAACTACCACACTGCAATGACTACAATGTTATTCAGAAGGGGCTGATTGAAGGAGTAAGTGTAAAAGGGTATTTTCCATCATTAATACAGACTCCTAGACACAGTAGCATAGGTGACCGTCGAACCCTGACAAATTCAGTGACAGTCTGGTGCGTGCATTTGTACAGAAGTTCATACAGGAATGTGAAAACTCCTGAGAAGAAGCTGGGTTAATTCTACAACAAAATATACAGTTTTATTTCTCTTTCATTAAACTTCAGAGGCAGTTTTGCTGTTGTGAAATTTTAATGATTTCCCAGAGTTTGCATCTAGACTTGTTTTAGGATTGCATGCATCTGTTTTAAGAGCACAAGTCAGTCCTTTAGTGTTTACTTGTCTGGACTATGTAGTTACCCAAGAGTTTTCAAATGCTCGATGCACTGAAGAACAGTTCCAGGTTATGGATGTTATCATCTATTACTGTTCATTCCTAAATTAACACCTTAAAAGTGACTAGTTCCATCCAACTGTGCCTTTCTGTAGTTACCCATTATAACTGAAATCCTGATTTTTTTGCAAGCTTTAGCTAGCATTCAGCATGACAGTTTAAGAAGCCATATGCTACTCCATCATCTTTCTGTATTTCTTGGAGGCTTTCTCTCTGTATACGCCTGCATGGGAGTGCATGTTCTTCACTCAATTCACACACACCACTGAACAGCAAGAGCACATATCCAGCCCCACAGCAGGGGGGTTAATTACAAGAGACAGAGGTAGCTCTAGAGTGTTCTTTTACATGTGTAAAGACAAAGGGAGCTGACACTCAAGTAAAAATGGAGTAAGCTTTGCATTCCATACTTCTTCATGAAAAAGACACAGACACACACCAAACAAAAGCAAAATGAAAACCCACAGAAACAAAAACCAAAATTAGTTTTGCAGCAGCTCTCGACTAGAGCATTTCTCATCTCAAATGGATGGAACACTGGAATACTCAGTTTAAGATTCTTTTCAGACTGGGATAATACCTTGCAGATGGACAAATGAAAATATTTATCTCCTTGTCCCAGGTCCTGCTCAGATTAATTACAGCTAAGAATGGCTGGATACGCAATAGTAAAGTACTGGTTTGTTACTTCCACATTAAGCATGTGCAGACAACAGCCTAACAAAAACTGTTTGCATACAGCACCACTCTTCTTGGTGCCAGCAGAGCTGCAGCAATGTTCATGCCCTGAAAGAGCTATAGAAAAAGAAAAAATAAAATCAAGCCAACAGTGTTTTCAAAACATCTTCCTAAAATGCTGCAACAGAGGGAGTTTTCCAACTCAGGAAAATAAATTGTCAAATATATGAGTGAATATATTAAGACTGACGGCACACGCATTTTGTTCAGACAGGGATACTAAGTAATAAAAATGGAAAAACAACTGTTCTACTTCTATTCAAATAACGCAAGTTCAGGCCATCAATCTTTTTGGGGAGATGGGTATCATTCTGTATCAGGAAGTACATATGTGCTGCGAGAAGGAGGGTGGACTAGACGACTTCTGGAGCTCCCTCTACCTACAGTTTTCCATTCACCATACCCCATCAAAACATCAATTATGTTATCAGCCCTGAATGCACATTACCAAAATAAAACTTGCATTACATGCTCTTGTGGGTACCTCGTGCCTGAACTTCTCCATCTTTTTCACATCCCCAAGTCATAACAATCTTACTTCGTATCAGTGAGGCATAACTCACTTCTGAGAAGCATCCTGTATGAGCTTCTCTGTGTCCCTAGAGTTGGCCTATGTGCTCTATTAAGCCTGAAATTTGAGGGGGGTGTAGAATATGATAAGTGTAATCTAGGTACATAGGATGTTTCAAACTTCCTCCACGTAAAGAAGCCTGCCTCTGCCTTCTATCAGTATGCATCTGAGAGTTTCCTCTCCTTAGACTGTGAGGATCTAGGATGATGATAGGAGGAGACAATATTCTTTGAATTTCTTTTCTTACTGTAGTGGCTGGGGTGGCTCGGTGGGGGAGGAGGAAGTGTTTGCTTGTTTTTAGGCTCCATTATATCAGTCTTTGTCATTTACAGAAAGAACCTGATTGCACAAACACACCAGTGAAAGATTATTGAACAGCATGTTAAAATTTCATAGATATCTTTCTTCTTAAAAAGCCTTATCAATCACCCTGCTACCATATAAAGAAATTATGACAGGGAAAGTTGGGGAGGGGGGGCAGAGGAGAAGAAAAAGCAGAGGCCTCCTTGCTTGGAAAAAAGCATAAGACCTCTTAAAAGTGTCTGCCCCAAAATGCAATTTAATTGTTGGGGGGGTTGTTGGTTGGTTGTGGTGTTGTTTTTAAACCTACACCTGTGACCAACCAACTCAGAATGTCCATATTCTTATGCTTTCACATTCCTTGAGATTCTTTAGGAGTTTTTAATGATAAATGATAAATGTGCTAATCAAGAGTAACTGCTCTGGATTGATCCAAAAATATAAAGATGCCCTATAGCAGTAGAACTGGAGATACCCTCTAGAATTCTTGATTCTGAAAGTGATTTTGTGTAAGTCGTACTACTACCTTTGTTACTTTGAAGTATGAGGGCAGAAAAGTTGTCTTCTTCAGTAGCTCAATCCCTACATACATTGAAAGTCTATAACAAAAAAAAAAACACACAGCACCAAAAACCATCCAAACAAATAATTTTACTTTTTTTCATTCATGTTGAATCAACTCTGAGAACCTAGAAGGAAAAAAACCCAACACTGTTTCTATTCCAATTCATGCATAAACTCATCTCAACGCTTTGTGACCAAGCTCCAAGTACAGGACCGCTTCTCACTGGAGCTATGCCTATGTAAGACCACTGAAAACAAAAGCAGCTGTGGAAATCCACATGCTTTTGGTAGAATGTAGAAGTTTCCTCCCTTTTTTATAATTGAGCAAAGGAGCGAGGATACTCACAGTGGATTTTCTGTTGTCTATGAATAGTTTTATTCAAAACCAGAGATTATCACATAAACAAAGGCTTTAACTGTATGAGATTTCAAACACATTGTTACTTTTTGCTTGGTCGCAGTGTACATGACTGAAACACCCGGTACTTGCAACTTAAGTTCTTAGGCAGAATTTAAAGGTTCTGACTAATCAGTTTGAAATTTGCTAAACAAAAATCATAATGCCTTGAGCCCAGGTTGCTCTCTGCTGTCAAAGAGCTTCCAAAAAACCTTCTCAGCTGTTCTTCCTATGTACAACTGGAACACGATGAATTTGGTGCCTTGGAAGCACAGTGGTGGAACCACTGGTTCCAAAGGAAGACTAAGAAAAAGAAGTACAGCCTGACTTTCCTCATACCTGTTCAGTGCTTCAGTAACTCCAGATAATGACACTACAAAGTGTTATCATCAGCCCAACCACAGGATGTTCTTAAATAGATATTTCTTCAGCAACCTGCTTACAGTCTTGAAAGGACCATTAGGAATAGACAAAGAAAATGGTAGGTTTTAAAAAGTAGGCTTGGGGGTTATTTTTAGAAGATGAACATTTATTAAAAAAGAAGATTCTTCTCTAGTCTGAGTTACCAAAGGTCTGTTGCAAAAATAAAAGTACAAAAGCTTCTTAATAGCAGGCAACATAGACAGAGATCAACTCCTCCTATAAATTATATACCACACATCAATTGACTAAATGACTTATTGAAATGCACTCAGCTCTACAAAATAAAAGATTTCAGTACAATCTGGATTTTTAAGACCAGCAAGGTTAACACAATGCACTCAGGACAGGGGGAACAAAGAACTTTTAAAGATACTTTCTTCTTACTTTGTTTCCTACAGAACTTGAATTTGACTCCTTACCAAAGCAGTTTAAATACAAATTGTCAAATTAAATTACCAAAGGTCTTATGATGGGCAATTTTTATTTCCCCTGCATGTCTCAGACTGGGGTTGAATTTAAGTCCACAACCCATTTCTCCCTTCATACAGAAGTTTATGGGAGATTATATGACCAATTAGTCACACCCTGTCTTTTTAAGGAACAGACTTCAACTCAGGAGGTCTTAGAATATTTAATATTGTTTGAGACATGTAACTAAACATAGAGAAACCCCAAATACTATAAGTGGTAACATGAACTTTTTATCTCAGCATTTTCTAGTCTTAATCAGCATATTGCATGAGGAGATCATTAATATTTTAAAGACAAATAAAGGATGTAATGAAAATTTGGAGACATCTGACCCACTAAAATATTTTTGAAAGCTAAGGCTCAAAATTACTCTATATGTGTCAGTTAAGTGGGTTTCCTGCTAACTCAGGAGAGGTCAGAAGGGAAGCTAACTCTCTGCTAAATGCCATAATACACATGCTGTTTAAAAAAAACCACATTCCTGAAGAGAGAAATTATACATACTTTAAAAACTAGCAAAACAGCCACCTTTCAAAGATATAAGTAAAGTATGAAGGCGAAGGAGATTGTATTACCTGCAAGGCTTCAAATGATCAGCAATTTTCATTCAAGCAACTTCTGAATAATTCGAAACCCACAATGATTATTCCGAGAAGTACATCATTCCACATAGCTAAATCCAAAAGATGTAAAACCCATTATGAAATGACGGAATAAAAAGTGTCTACATCACTTAGAGTGGATAGAAATAAGCAGGATAAAGAAAAAGGCAAAACTTGTATACCTTTTGCCATCTAAAAGTGCTACACAGGCTACTGAATAGGCACTGTACTCTAGTGCCAGTGCTTTGAGAGCATGCCCGATTATCATAGAGGATGTACAAGCCTAATAAATACTCTTGTTCTGAAGGTGTTTAGCTTAAAAGTAGCATTTCTAGTCAAGACTGAAAACCAGAATAAAAGCAATACAATATTTCAAGTTCTAAACTTTCTGCTTGAACAAGATGACAATAACTGCCTCTTACTATTCTAATATAAACCCCAGCATATTCTACATGGAGTTAAACCTTGCACTGCCATATTGGTTACTGACATCACCACATAAAAAAATAGCAGGTACACTGTATTAGTATCCCCTGTAGTGCCACACCCCTGCTGCTGCAGGGCCATCCTATTTAACACTTGGATTATTGCCTGTTGTTCTTGACAGGAAATTTAAGGTTTAGAGACCTGAAACATTTTTGTATTACCACAATGCACTTTCCTAATGCAAAGGATAAAAGCAATGCATGTGCATTTACTACAAAACCAAACACACACACCAAAATTATCAGCTGTGTTTTACCTGGTTTATCGAGGGAAAAAGCACTGTAGAGCATCAGCAAGGTAAACTCGGGTAGTATAGCTGTTCCTAAAATTATTTTCCTATTTATTGCCCCCCCTCTTAGAGTGCTTTAGTTTTAGGACTAGAATCTAGTAATTTTTGGTAACCTCTGAAAAAACACTCTGCTTGCAGATCCATCAAGCTCACAGGCTAGCTTGTCTAGCAGACCGTTTTGCTTGCCTGCAGCTGGCACATCTGCTTGACTTCTTGCAGTATCCAGAGACATTTGTATCCTAAATTGTTCATTTCTGTGGGTTGTTGAAGAGTTTACTCTCTGTAGTTCTCCATGTAAATTTAAAGGCCTTCAGATTACTAAACTAAAAAGAATAAGAAAGATAAGGCTAAAAATTAAAATGGTTTAATATTTTCAGTTAACCGGAGATTTGTTACGGGATTTTCAAGTCTGAATTGGCACACTGAGGGCCTGTCCCAATGCTCCTGTTAACAGGAGATGCACGTAGCTCTAAAATGTAAACCCTGGGGTTAAATATCCAAAGTGATCGAGTACCTGTAGTATCTGCATTTCTTATCCAACTGTATTGCATTTTGCTAAAAAAATTAGGACCTTTGCAGAAATTTGACTCCTGAAACTCTCAGACGACAGCCACACAAATACTTGAACGCTTTTAAAAGTAATTTGGGAGAAATTATCAAGTCCCTCACCTGTTCTCCATAGAAAACTGTTATAAAGTCCAAATCTATTTTGTGATAGTCATGTCTAAGTGAAAATTTAAAGGAAATTAACATACACTAAGTTATGTTTAAAGACAAGATCTTTCACATATTTTCTGTCTGTATCTATAAATATAAATACAAATTAGTCTCATTTGCTTTTGAAATAGAAGTCTAGTATCTGATTAAAATTAATCTTCTCCATTTCAGCACTAAATTTTTTACCAAATATCCTTTACACAGTAACAGCTGAAGTTCCCAAAGCTATGTTAAAAGCAGATCTACGATGAATTTTTGTCCCAAATCCCAGTATTTTGATAGGTAACCAAAGAACAGGGTGGAAGTTCAAAGCATGGAATAATACTAATTTCTCTAAACAGTAGTGGAATTGTTTGACACTTACATGATACCCAGTTGCTCTACAGAGGGACACTTTTTTCCACAAGATAAAGCACTAGGCCCAGTCTGGTAGCAAAAGGAATTTTAACATTTAGACAGAGAAAGGTTTTGCTGTTCTTCATCCATTTAAAATGGACAATTTCAATGCACTAAAGTGTCCCAGTAACTAATTTCTGAAGACTCTTGCTGTATGGAAGAAACACCTATTGAACCAGTCTTCAAGTGCAGGATTCCTGTACATTACAGAAGACAAGATGTTGAGAAAGTAGTTCCTACATGGCAGGTTGAACTGAATCCAGGACAGCCAGTAAGTTACTGTCATGTGGAAAAAAAAAAACAAAACCAAAATCAAGCACACAACACCCACAGAAACACAAAACTTAGAAATTTAAAAGCTGCTGTTTCCAAGTTTCAAACAGAACATAACGACCTTTAGGCCACACAGTTTTAATCACTCAGCAGACAACCATTAGTAGCTTAGTGTTCTGGGCTGCTGTAGAACTGCTTCCCACAAATAATTTACTTGAAGAATAGGATATTTCTGTTTCTTGAGATATATGACAAAACTTAGAATAGGAGAATTCAAGAACATAGTTTTGCCCAAGCTGATTACTGAAGCATTTGTTACCAGCCCAAAGGTGCGTATGGAGCTTTCGATGCTAGAAAGTTGCTGACAATCAGGCATTGCCACACCACTCTGAGCTGGCCACAACTCCAAGAGACAGAGCACTGCTCTGAAAAGCTGCCATACTAGAACAAAATGAAGCAATTTATGAAGAGATGCATGGATATGGAGCAAGACTCCACAGGCTGAAATACTGCCAAGTATTCAAATTTTCCTAAGTCTAAAATAAAAGGATAGCCACTCACTGTTCTACAGAACATTAAGCAGCTCTAAAGCACACATCTCAAAAATTCACATCACATATTAGAGTTCCTATGTATTTTTTCCTCTGTTTAGTTTTCAAGGAAAAATAAGGCAAACAAATTTGGTCTTCTATAAACAGTAAAAAAATCCATCACTGAGGTTTTACTTCTTGGGTAAGGAAGAAGATGCTTATTTCTCCTTGCTACACAGGCTAGCTTGGCTCCAACTCTTTTACATGCCAGCGTCCCTTTACTATGATGCACCATCAACAGTTTACTGAGAAAATCTTGAGGGGAGAAAAGAAAATAAAGGTATCACAACTACTGAGCTGCTAACTCACCTCACTTAATCTTGAAGGGAGTTCACAGGACAAAGAAGAAATGCTCATCACAACTCAAGGGTTTTTCTCCCTGCTAGCTTTCAAAAAGTCTACTGTAAGAAGACATTTAGAATTTCTCACTATGCAAAAAAGAAAGAATAGAACAAGAATTCTTCTTCATAGAATACATCAGATAAATGTTGTAGGAAAAACAGGTAATAAGCCCACAGGAGTTGACTGAAGCCTAATCTTCCTACAAGCATCTATAGTCAGTGGAGCGAAGGCTGGGCCCTCAAAGGCAACACAGAAGACTAAGAATTAGGTTCCCTTGTCTGAATTGCCTCCTGAGAAGTACTCTCTCTCTACCCCTCTATTGATCCCCATAGCAATTCAAACCTTATTCCAGCAAAATTTACGTTGGAATTCCGCATTTGCCACTGCCTAAATCTCTACCTGTTCCATTACTGTAAAGAGGGAGAAGTCGAGAGAGACAGCTTGCACAGCAATACCAGTTTTGACATGCTTAGCATGTAGGTTTGTTTTTTTGTTTGTTTGTTTCAATTAGAGTCATTACTCTCTGAGCTTTTCTTATTTCCTCCATCATGCTATCTGGTCTCCACCACCACCACCACCACCACCTGTCTTCCCTGACACGTCATATCATGTGTGTCTGCTACCTACTTAATGCAATGCAACAGTAGAGGAAAAGCTGCTTTAAAGCAAAGTATACACTTTTTGGAGTTTCAAAAAGTCAGAACAATTATTTTAACAGGCAACCCAGAAATGAGTACAAAACTGAAAGGAACTGACTATATCTAATGACCACAAATAGTCAAATTCACATTGACTTGACCCACATTTGAAGAAAATAAAACAATTATTTTGATGGGCAGGAAAATGTATACCAGGTTTTAACTGCAGTGAACAACGATGTTTCCTTAGGATGAAAAGTGTGTTCTCTCCCCACATGTCAATATAGAAATGAAAGCAGAGAGATTTATTGAAGCCCCATCAAGGACACTGTTACCCTTTAATCCTTATGGTTCATTCTCTTTTAGCCTTTCAAGGCCCAAGCCTACCAGAGTCTCCACAATAAAGTGAGAAAACAATGTCCACAGTGACTAGAGCAGTAAGGACAGATACCATTTATTGAAATAGAAAAGTCAAACACTAAAATAAACTTTTATAAAAAAACCTACATGCATTTGGCCAGCTCATGCTTCCATAGTACACCATCTTCTCTCTAAATCACTTCCAGAAAGGCACATTTCCTCTCAGTTTGTCTAGTGTCCATCACAAAGGGCCCCTAGGCTACCTGTAAAGGCCAGTACAGCTAACAGAAACCAGTTCCAAACCTGCCCTATGGAAGCAATATAATTATCACGTTCACATGGGTCCTTTTCAAAAGCAAGCATGAGGAGTTGAACCAAGTGGTTCCACAATGCACTCTGTGGGTGTAACTAACACATGTTGGAAAGTATCACCTAACGCTGACTGCTCTAGTCAGTCTTGTTCTTGGCAGAAGACTAAGACTTTTTTTACCAATAAAAATATTTTAGCCCATAGCTTTATTTCATTCAGTAAGTCACAGTGCAAAAAGTGGCTTATTTTCCAATGAAGTATCAGGCAGCAGGGAACAAAGAGCAAAGACAAATTTTTGCCTGCATCCTAAGCATTAGACACATCATCTTTCTGCTTTCCAAAATTGAGTACAGCTTTTGGAAGAGCAGGGGACCAAACAACTTCAAAAGAATCTAAAGATCCATAAGAATCTGAAAAGTAGATCCCTGGATTTGATTTCTAATATCAATATACTTGGAATAAATCTAAATACTGTTTCTGTGGCTGTGAAGTGGTTTCACTGAGGCAGGAAGAATAGGCTATTTTAATCTGTTTTCATTTACAAAAATTCATTAGTAGATTTAGTCTCTCTCCCCAGCCTCCAACTAAGCAGCCTTTAAGGGTGCTACACAAAACATCCTAAAACCCAGTCACCACAATCTCATCTTTCACCTGTCTTCCCTGCAAGTATAAAAGGGAAAAGGGAACAGTAAACCTTGAAATAACTACTGATGTGTGAGGTTATCCAGCAAGTCAAAACATGCAGGAGCAGCTAATAACCAGCTCTCAACATCGGTAGGAGATTTTCAAGGATATACTGTAGCTGGACAGACCATTTTCTAATTAAAGTGTTGATTTTCAAGCAGAGCAGCCTATTTTGAAGTTATGCCCTGGCTTAGATGATGGTAAAAATATCCAGGATATTTTATCCAACTACGCTCAATTAAAATAAAGTTCTCTGGTGCATCCAAATCTGGCTTAAATACAACAAGAGCTCAA
>VWZY01001287.1:31833-46756 GCA_013399075.1 Chloroceryle aenea | reverse complement strand
AGTTGAGCCAGAAAAATCAGTAGTAGAGGAAGGGTAGCAGGGTGAAGTTATGGAGAGTTTTTCTTCTTTTTAGGGATACCATGATACCTTGCACTTCCTACACTAAGTTACTCTGGTACTAATGTATATTACATGTGCAAAACTTAAGTTCACAAACCAACAGTGTGAAGTTCAGGTGGAGGTACATTAAGAGAAGAAAAGGAAATCCAAGTTTAGATGCCAGTCTGGTTTAATCAGGATTGAAGCATGACAAAAGGTCTGAGAAAGCATTGCAATTTTTCAGTCATATGCAAATGAATACAACAACATTTTTGCAATGGGGTTTGGGGCAAAAGAGGTAGCAGCCTCCTTACAGCATATGGTAGAACATGTTTCAGGTACAATTTTCTAATAATGTCTTCAAAAAAACCTCCATAAAAATTCACCTTTACTGTGATTGACAAGCGTTCAAGATGAACAGTCTCACAGGAAGAATTTATGCACATTACCAATCTTTTCATTACTCAGTTATGGTACCTGTAATAAATATAGCAACATTAATGCTTAAACCTACTCCTGACAGTTTTTGAAGACTTAAATAACAAGTTTCCTTTGTCAGCCTAAACCATATGTTTACATTTATTCCCTGATACAAAACCACGGTTAAATTACACTACCACTCTTAAAATCCCCCCGCACCTCCTAATACACTTTCCCATTGCTTGCTATTTAGTGGCAAGGTTAAAAGGAATTTCACCTGAACATATAAGGATTTACAATAATCTCAACTACCTCAAATTTGCTGTAAACTTCAAATGTAAGAAAATGTCAATAGCTTTGCCTATTCATAATAATAAGAGATAAACTTGTTTTTATAAAGAATTTTTTTTATCATTATATTCTACAAACATGACTATTCTTCACAGTCAAGTATGCTAAACTTTTTCCCAACTGAAAAATGAAACCCCAAGTATCCCTGTGCTAACAACTATTTTGGAGTACTTCTTCCTACAAATGTATACAGCTCTTCAGAAATCAAAGTAATGAGATCCACTTTATTCTTGGAATATCAAAGTTAAATGCATTAGAATACAAGTCTAGTTCTTACAAGATTGTTTGCTTGAAGATTCAGTGAATTCCACCACAACTAGAGTAAAAGGCATTTTAATTTTATCTTCACATACGAGGTAAAGAGAGATGACATTTCTTTAGCATAAGCTTATCACCACCACCTTTTTACCATATGGTCAGAGGACTATGCCAGTAACCTTTCTTTCACATTTATGATAGAATGTTGCTCCAATCTTACCAAGAAATTATGGTAAGGACAGATGTAAAAATACCTCTGTATTTAACATGATACTGCTGATTTATTTTTTTATTAACTATGAAGGGAAAGAAGCAGAAAAAAAGGTGTTAGTTACAGATTCCATCCCTCCTGCTCATTTCTGTTAGCCCTACTCTGCCTCAGTCAGTCTTTGCTAATGTCACTGGTAACAATCCCCACCCCACCTCCCCAGAGTAAAAAAGTACATACTGATAAACTTTCTCAGGGACACATTTAAGAATATGGTCTTTATATTTTATATTTTAAGTAGTATATTTAACCCAGACAAAAGTCAAGTAGTGATAGGTAACTGTGGGTAAAAATCTACAAAATAGAATGCCAAAGGAAGACACCATCATAGAATACAAGGGTGTAACTAACACCTGGTACTTTCCTACAAAGATGTGAAAATATAATAAAAACCAGTGCTACAAGGCAACAGAATTAACTCAGATTTACAACTCAAGTTCAGATTTGGTAATGAAAACTGTTTTGCAGAAAGTTACTCTCAACTTCTCTTTATTGAAGAGAGCAGTGGGGGAAGAAAAGGAAAACAGTTTTACAACCATTGTATTCAGGGTTTCTAAACTATGACACTCACATCCATAGCTGAAGAACAAGACTGTTAAACTGAATTCACCTTACTGCCCACAGATCAGAAACATAAGGTAAGCACAGTTTGGAACTCTGTCGCAATAATGTAGAGAGAGCAGTAGAAGAAAATAATTATCTGAAGGATTCGTGTTTCCCGTGCTTTAAATGTAAATTATATTCAGATATTTTCTTTCTCTCTTTGAAGCCTTTCTTCCATATAACACAATCAGTATATATTGCTCCATCATCTCTCAGGTGAAATAAATCAAAGCATTTATTTTCACCCCTTTCAGATTTTCAAAAAACATATGAATAAAAGGCAAACTTTATGCTGTAACAATTTAACCCCGCATCAGCTCACAAATTTCTTTAGGTTTAAGCCTACGTGCTGCACAGCCTACTTGCTTTCTTTTTGTCCTTTGCCAGATCTCTTCAATTTCACAAACTTCTGAACAGAGCTGTCGTTATTCTCAGCAAGAAATCTAAGCCACTATGAATCACTGCAGCAACAGGCAGCAAGTGTCAGCACTACTCTCTCACAATGCTTCAGAAACGGAGAGAAGTCCTAAAGGAACTAAAAGCTTGTAGCTAACCTACCACTAACTTGGTTCTTGCACAAGTCTTCATGGAACTTCATTAAAAAAGAGAGCAAAGAAAAATGGCACCTTGGGATGGCATAGTAGTATAGAAGCCAGAAATACATATTTCAGTATTCTGCCTCTCTAACAACACGGTCTCAGCTCCACACCACTGTCTCCAAGCAGGCACACCACACAGGCTGAAACATTAGTTTTTCACACTTCATTAAAAGCTTATTACCCAGTGACAATTATGTCTCCCATAACTGTCCACAGTGGAGTTAGGCCCTCAGAGTTTATTCATTGGACATCAAACATGAACACTACTTACTTAGCTCTAAAGAAGAGTATGGCTAATACACACTGCACTCCTCCTTAAGATATGCACTGCACAATGCAAAGCATTTATTTACTATGCAAAACTGCACATTTCTCCATGCTGTGTGCAAATTAAACATTTGGATAATATTCTAGTCATAAAACAATTGATGAGAATTATTTTTCCTAAAGAGAAATGAAAGTGAGAACTGGGTGGAGAGGGGGCTTTGTTGCAGTCTCCAAAATGCTGCCCAGCCCTGCATGGCTAAGGCACAGATGTCTATACAACAGATTCCTACAAATAAGAGGGAGCGAGCATTTCTCTGCCCTGTTGTTGGGTTGTTGGGTTCCTCCCTGACAAGTTGTTGGGTTCCTCCCTGACAAGAAATCGCTTTTTCCATGACCACTGCATTTTAGCAGTCATACTACTTAAACAACACTATCATCTGGGATACTGACAGCTCTGGGGTCCAGGGGCAGATATAACAAAATAGTTGAACTTGAATAACCACAGAGAGGTTAACTGTTCTACTGATAATCAAAACCATAAAGATACAAAGAAGGAAACTGGACTGTGACTTCATATTGACTGTATTCACTCCCACAACACAGTGAAGTGAGAAACTTATTTTTCACTCCTTTGGAAATTTAGTCCACGTTCATCCCCAAACAAGTGTGCTTTAGTACTCTGAGCCCTAATTTTCAGTAGAAAAGATACAGCTGAGTTCCTGGTGATGGGCAATTTAAAATACATCTTAGTGTAGATCACTCAGTAATACAGCTTTAGTTACAAATTGAAGTTTAAAAGTTAGAGTAAGATATACTCACTTCTTTCCTACACTCCACTCACTGTCTCCCTGCCTGTCCCTGCTGGTCATGTGAACTGCTAGTCAGTATGACTTGCTTCGCAGCATCAAGACAAGCTAATTCTGGAATTATGAATTCTGAAGTTGCTTGCCGTGAGACACAGCCACATGCAGAGGGTCATGATGCTTTTAGACAATAAATCATCTTTCAGAGAGTCATGTCATCACATCAGCAAAACCTCTGGTTTTGTTCAATTAATATTCTCATAAAAAAATAATTATCCTTACATGTTATTTCCTAGACTTGTGGTTCCACCACTAAAACATACTATGATTTTTTAATAAACAAAATTTCTAGCTAAATGTTATTCTGTCTGCCCAATTCCTTAGGAAATGTAATCCTCAAAACAGAACACTTGCAGATTATAGATGAATGTAGGTAACTGGATGTGACACTGATGCATAACCATATTCTTACCTGTACACATGTTCTAAACTGTTTCCCCTCTTCAAAGGTGTTATCTATTGACCTAATTTGTTGGTTCTGTTAATGACACAACAGCAATACAATTAAGAAACTGCTGAAGTCAGTTTATTGGGGGAAGAAGGGAGGGCCTCAAGCTGTATGAGGGGTTTTTGTGTGTGGTATGATTTTACTTTTTTAATAAATATAGAGAAAAGGTTTTGTAGATCTCTCAATGTTATTTATTTTCCTTCTAGCTATCCACAAGAAGCATCTTCAAGTTCCACAATCTTTCTACTAAGTATTCAGATGTAATTATTACTCACACTTTACATCTGTCAAAAAGAATTCCTACCAGAAGGCAAATAAAAGACAACCATGGTATAATTTATGGTAAAACACACACAACTAATTATGAAATTATTTATTAGGTACCCACAACTGACATGAACTTGGTTGGTGTAGACACAGAAAAATTCCGGCATGCTCATCCAGATGAACAGTATGGACTAACTAACACAAAATTTAAAGATCTGCCTAAACCAGAATGGTCTGGTTTAGATTCTAGTTTCAAGATAATAAAGGAAGTGACAAAATTCATTCATTTTCCCAGCTCCCTTAATATAAAACACTAGTTCCGACACAAGAAAAATTATGATCGCTTTCACTGATTACACTACTTGTTTGTTTAACAGACTTGTAGTAACTCATCCTATCTTTTGTGGAGAAATCAAGTAAAAATCCAAAGTGTCTGGCTGCCTGCACTTATTTGAGAACTTAAAAATTTAACAGCTCTCTTGGAAGCTGGGAAAAGACATCTTTAGAATAGAATGTTAAAAATACATCTCTGTTTCCCTACCTGCTTCTCACTCAGAGCTGTGATTTTGGCTTGAAGTTCATGAAGCTGTTTCTTCAAATCAGCATTCTGATTAGAAAGAAAAAATATCTGTGAGAAAGATATTCCATTTGTTAACACAGAGTAGTAGCAGGAAGGTGTAGTGTTTTTTTTGGTTGTGTTTTTTTTTTTTTAAATTCTTTTTTGTTATTGTTTTTGCACAGTGTACTATAAACACAGCACCTCTGGATATACACCCAATAATATTCAAGAGGCTCAACAAAGCCTTAAGTCACTGAGTGCAACAATAATCAGAGGACCTTTCTAGCACTCAGAGACAACCCATTTCATTAAAACATCCATTAGTGCTTACTGCATTATAAAGCACATTTGTACATTTCATCAAGCTTACAAATTAAATGAGAAATGTTTGTTAATAGGTAATACAGCGGTATCATGCATACAACAGCATGCTACAGTCTGTTACCTTAAGTATTCTCACCTACCTATTGCCATACATTTAATTGTGTAGGGCATCAGCAAATGTAGCTATTAAATCTGAATTGACACATGTGCCAAGTAAACATATCTAAGCCTTCATTTCTATGTATATTTATGCCTTTAACTGTATTTAAGAGAATTACATTTGCCTCAGCACATCGTTCATATCAGTACTTTGCTTATAATACCTTCTTAAGTTTAAGATTTAAAAGCTGATGCAGTCAGGAATTTTACCAGGACTGTTTCTTTTGTACTAAATACTAAAATGACATTGATAAACCTGTCCTCAGTTTAAAGGCTGTGAAGCTCTGCAGAAACATGATAGAGAAGCCAGCTTCCCTACATATTTCTTTTTTAACCACTTTTTTTGGTTCTCATTTATGTTATAAACTCTTTACACTAGATGATGCAGGTTTTCTGTGCTACACAGAAATATTAAAACATAGTACTAACGTCATTAGAGGAACTTCACATTCAGGACACCTTCACTAACTTTATGTTCCTCCATACAATTTGGAAGTGCATTACAACCTCAGCTTGTAGATGGCTTTCTCCAGTGTACACACAATTCTGGCAAAACCAGACATTGACCAATTATCCTCCCTTTTTTAGATTCCACTTAATAATCTGGGAAAAAAAATGCATTAAGAGCAAAGGAAGAGGGATGAGATTTACTCTCCCTGGCTTCAGGAACTTTGCATGACTGCTTGTAGCATGACCTGGTTTTCAGCAGACACGAACTACAAGCGAAGTGCTCTGCAGACTACTTGTCAGCAGACTTGCCCAGCAAGTAAAAGCAGCAAGACCTTACCCAAATCCCATGAAAATTTGGAAGGTCTAGATTTTTTTTTTCAAAACCACCCTACTCCCTTCTCATCCCTCCTCATCAAGGGTCTAACTACTTGACAGGTACATAAAGCTGTCTTCCCACTACAGTAAGCTCAGAAAAAATACATGCTCAGAAGATTACAGGGCAGTTTGTATTTTAAGGGAATGGAAGCACTTAATAGAAAGTCTCAAGTGAGCTGCCTTTATCCCTCTACTCCACATTTCACACTGGTTAGAGAACTCTACAGAGCTCCCTAGTCAGAACACTGGAGAGCTTAACTGCTGTACAAGATAACACAGTCTCCTTACACAATCATTGGGAAAGCAATGACTTCTGCTGTCTAAACAAGGAGTCTAGTTATCCAGCTCCAGTAGCTCTGACACATCCCAAGGCCAAGTGCCCACTCTGTGGGCACTACAGTGCTGATGCTGGATACCTAAGACAGACAACCTGAATACAGCCTTAAGTTACTTCATTTAGACAAAATTTCTTGGACAGATTACCTATCTCTTCTTGCACAACTGTGAGCCTTCTGATACTCAAAGAAGAAAGAGAAAGCTAATTCTACTAATGGCATATTTTATAAAGAGCAGCTTCCAACAGAACTGGAAACTTACTGCATGACTGAACTGCACCACAGCCTGCAAGAATAACTTGATTTAAGCTATTTAGAATGAGGCAAAAGGCTCCATAAAGGCAAAAGTTTTGATTTTGTTTTAAACTATCCAACAGTTGTTGTTAAAAGACTTATTCATAATAATTTTCTTCTAAACACTGCGCTAGCAAGGAAAAACATAATTTTAAGAAATATTCAAAATTTTCAAGCTTCATTCAATGTCATTTCCTGTATTTTTAAGTTAAATAATACAATATTAAAATAAATAGTTACCTGTGGATCTTGCTTCATTTGGGCAACCAATTTCTAGAAAGAAAAAAAAAAAGATGCAACAGTAGTACAATGAAGGTTTTCATTACAGATCTTGCTGAACAGTTTAAAATTCAACATTTCTGAAGAACTTTTGTAAAAGCAACGAATTCCAGTTACACCATTGCCATAGCGAGGCCTGAAATCCATAGCGAGGCCTGAAATCCAGTATCGCATAATTTCCAAACCATTCTTATTAATATAGCAGAACTACCACACTATGCTACCACTTTTATTCCTTCTCCTAAACTGTTCTTGAACAAGTGATGCCTTTTAAAGACAATTTAAGCCAGCTGGGTAAGATAATCTAATAGTTCTGTTTCCTCTAAACCGCTGCTGCCTTTGCTCGCAGTCACAAGGAACACAAATTGCAGATAACCACTGCAGGCACAAAAGCTGTTTGTATATTCAAGAGCAGAATGTTTCAAGTACTAAATGTCCATCTGCATGTTAGCTTGTCTGGTACCACATGGAAGACCCATGTTCAGGAGTATCTTTGCCACTTTTCTCCCTCGGAGAGAGATTGAGATCATTGTAGAAGAGATGCCCTCCACATCCAAGGGAAAGCACCAGATGGTTACCATTCACTATTCTTCGTCCTTCACTTCCCTCAGGCAGCTGCAGAAGAATGCTGTCTATTGCCAAGCAGAGAAAAAGTTACTAGTCTGTCACCAAAGAAGTACAGAATGAACAGGCAGTGTAAACCAAAAGTTCCCAATTTCTTTTTCTGTTACAGACATGTTTATTCACCAGATTGCAACGTCCCTTCCACACATGCAAAGAACAATGCAAAGTCTGTATTTTCTTCACCATTTGCTCGTCAGTCAGGAAAAGGAGTGAGAAACAGGACAAAGCAAGAAAGAAAAATATGTCTCATTCCATCTGCATTGACACTGTGCAGAGAATTCAGACTTTGTGAACTAATTATCCTGAAAAGTTTATTTCCCATCCTAAAAATAGTATTAAAAAAAGCACAACACAAAGAGAAATCTGCATCAGACCACAGGTTCACCTTCTACATTTTCTTTCTAGTGCTAGACAACAGCAGAGGCATCAGCATAATGTCTATGCTGAACAAGCATAGAGTGTTATCACCCATCTTTCAAAAATTTACATCTCTGTTACTTCCAAAGATTACGTCTTATGTTTAACAGCTAGTAACAAACTTATCTTCAATTGTTCTGCCTTAGTCGCTTTTGGAACTCAGGAAAACATTCAAGATTCAAGTTCCAAAGGAACTTATTTTCTACAGGTCTCTCATAAAAGGACCTCCTTTTTCTTTTGAATCTGCTTCCTGATAATGCAAGCATAAGGGGCAAATCAGATTATGAAAGTCAGTCTTGACTGGAGTCAAGCATAGTGGAAAGGTGGACTTGACAATCCTGATGGGTCCCTTTCAACTCTTCTGTGATTCTATGTTTCTCTATTCATCATCTTCCTATATTTTCCACGCCACATATTCCCCCATCAGCCACTGCTTCTTCAGACTGAATGTCTCCTCCTGCACAAATCACTCCATTTTTTGTTCACTCTTAGAACTCTTCCCTGTATTTCTATAGTTTGCCTCTATCACCTGGAGACAAAGTTTAAAACTGCATGCAAGACTCCAGTACTCTCTACTGTAAGAACTCCTTCCACAGTGCTAACACCTCATTCACAGCCTGCTATTGCAGATGTAAAGCCAGGACTGTTTTTCCTAAGTGCATCACTTGGCATTTACCTACGCTGAATAGCATTGTTTTGTCATGCTCCCATTCAGTGTCAATGCAGCTACGGTGCTGTTAGCCTTTCACTTACAT
This sequence comes from Chloroceryle aenea, assembly GCA_013399075.1. Classification (NCBI taxonomy): domain Eukaryota; kingdom Metazoa; phylum Chordata; class Aves; order Coraciiformes; family Cerylidae; genus Chloroceryle; species Chloroceryle aenea. The sequence continues at coordinate 37,802 of VWZY01001287.1, read as the reverse complement.
CCTTAGCTGATTTTTTTCTTCAGTGCTTTCTGCCACAGACTTTGACAAGCAACAAATGTGTTCATTTTTATACAGTGATTATACAGACTCAATCATAAGACAATATAGTCAGTAACTGTAAACTGTTCATAAGGTATTGCTACATTTATAGATCACACAATACTGTATCATCCAATAATAATTAAAAAAACACACACAAACCAAAAAACCCCACCAAACAACAACGTTTTTGACCCCAAATGAAAGCTAAATTTAATATATTTTTAAAGCTACTAATCTTTTTTTGATAAGAAAGAAGAAAATGGAAGTTATGTTCTTTCCACACATCAGCTCAAGGAGTCATCCATGAAACTGAACCCTTCTGTGAGAATAGCTAAATATAACTCCTTTAACACCTCTTGTGATCAAAACTATGAAGAGCAGACTGTTTCAAAATAACCTTAATTAAGTCAACACAGTAGCAGAATGAACTACTTAGATTTGGTGCATCACTTCTCAGGACAAGCAATATAGCTCTGACATGGAAGATATTTGAATATTCAGGTTGTACTCTTGACACAGCAAGTGACCTGATCAGTCTTCATTCATGGAGTATTTTTTGATCATCAAAATAAGTCATTTTTTATAAACAACTAAACACCTCCTTTAGGTCTTTACAGGTAGTTTAAGACACACTTTGCCAAAGCATCAGAATCAAAGCTTCAGATAGGGTTTTGGAGGTGAACGTGAACAGGCAAGAAGCAAGGAACTATTTTACAAACAAAAACACAGTGATATTGAGCATCACTTTCTACAGCTCTGTAAGCAGTCACAGGTAACATGCTGCATCAAGGAGCTGGGAGGCTTTCTCACAGGGCAGAGCTGAGCTCTGAATGCTCATCAGACACCTGTCTGCCACCTACAAGGGGACAGCAAACTCTGACTGGATGAGCATTGGTAAGCTATTCTAGAGAATCTTCAGAAAACGAACTATTAGAGAAGTAAAGATGACAAGTGAAACACTTCCCCACAAATCCTGAGCACTCAGAAGGCAGCATATATTGCACTTCTAAGTTACAGATTTCAAAGTTATACAAGACAGTTCAAGTGTTTCATTTGAAGATTTCTTCTTTGCATGTGCCAAAACGAGTTTAATTTCTGTCAGTGGTCATCTGACAAGCACAGCAATAACTAGCTCAAGCAAAAGTTTACTGAACCACTCAACATGTTACTGCAAGTGTTATTTTCCATTGTAAAGATTTAGTCTTGTTCTTAGCCTTAATCGTGGGAATATACACTATCTTGAAGAACAAAAGAAATAAGACAACCTTCTGATATAATGACCTGTGTAGTTTCACCAAGATCAAATTTAATTAGAGTTGACTCCAGTGCAGGACTCAATTTTAATCAGGATTGGGCAAAGCTAAGGCAAATAGGGTCAAAAAGCCTTGAACCTGTTGAAAAATATAAGTATTTTTGAGTATTTTTCTAGTCTTCGTCCCTCTTCATCATCATCATTATGAACAGGTAACAGATTATTCAAAATTCAGTGTCTTAAAATTGTTGGTTAGCTTAGCATAAAGAGGAATGAAGATACACACAAGAGGTAAATGCTGTTGTACAAACACCAGCAGAACTAATGTTAAAATAATCATACAGCAGATAATACTTGGGAAAAAAAAAACCACAACAACAACAAAATAACAAGCCCCTAATAGCCTTAAAAATGTTAAGGCCTGAAAAGAAATGCCCTCCCTAATTTCTGAATTTCCTTATGCCCATAACAAAGCTTCACTGAAGTTTTGAACACAAGTCTCTTGGAGTTTCGAAGGAGAGCAAAATACTTGTCTGTAGTTCTGGAAAATCATATTTAGCTTTTTCAACTTTTTCTCCCTAACTGAAAGTTGCATTTTGTTGAAGCAGACACAGCTTCATTTTACTAATTTAACCATTCATGTTCTTGCATTCTGCTGATCATTGCAGCAACTAGTGAACAAGACACTTTTTTTAGACAAGTAACCAGGTAATTTGGAAATATTTTCCAAATTTTCTAAGATGGATTACACTCAGTGTAATCTATCATGTGTCTCTTTTAGCCACTGTGTAACAGTTGTATGCTTCAGATATCCAACAGAAATACTTGGAGAAGTGTCTTTAGAAAAGGTCTCATTGATAAATTTAGCATTTCAAGTTGACAGCTACTTTGTGGTTATCGCTGTAGAAATGTTGTTCCAAGAATTATATGTACTCTTGCATTTGCTAAATTAGGGGTTTATTATTATTTTTAATATTTCTCATTTGTATTTTAGCAGAACGGCAAACTGTAACTCTACTGCCATATAGCATCAGATAGGCAGCTAGCAAAAGGACCAACATGGAAAAATTCCTGAGCCTAAGCACTACAACGTTTTAGTTAGCAAAACTATATAATTACGAGCTTGGAAGTTAAAGTAGAAGACACTCCAGAGGAAAATCACCAGATAAGGCTATGCAGAACCATACAGAACCATACACATCTCGCTTGAAAATACCTCCACCATATTCTTTCATTGCCAAATGAATACTGGTTTGCTTCAGAACATTAGAAAAACCTTCCAGAAGTTGCTGAACATAGAGTTTTCAGAATTTATCACTGCCACAAAATATTAGAACAAAAATCCACACACACAGCCTGGTATGTAGATTTTTCACATTTGCTAAAAAACAACAGGTGGTAGGGTCAAAATGCAGAGTATAAAATTCCCCAAGTAGTTTCAAGCCTATAAAACAACTATTACTACAGTTGTAGTGCTATTACTTAATGCTACAATTAGTAGTAATACTACTAGCAATACTAACACTATTATTTGAAAATATAAAGCAAAAAAAGAATACAAATTACCTGGTGAACCTGAATTTCCACTTTCAGAGCCTCCTGTAGAGTCTGAAGCTCCATTCTCTACCTTCTCCACTTTCTCTAGAAGTGTCTTTGCTGATTCTAGTGCCTTTAGTCTCTGGTTTCTTCTTTTACACCAGGGCTATAGAAGAAGAAAAAAAGAAAAAACACCATTTTTTGTTTTGGTTAATGAAGGAGAGAAGTCCTGCTGCAAAAAGGAGAATGTAACAGAGCAGGAATTCAGTAGTGAACTATATTCAGCTGCAGCTTCCTAGCCTAAACACAATTTTTTGAACACAAGAAATCTACAGGCTCTACAAAATACCTGCCTTGGAGTCCTTTAGCCAAATTTGTTACTTCCCACATAACCCAAAGTCAACATATTTGTCCCTTATCTTAGTTTGCAGGCAGTTATTTCCTACCAATATCCTATTGCTGTTGCATATTAAATTAGAAAATTTAACTACCGAGAATGTTTTAAAAATCTGTGTAGATGAGAAAACATTCTGGAGACTAAAATTCTGCAACCCAACAGCAATAAATTGTTAAACAGGATGTACTGAATTAACATACTTCCATGATACTGCAGGGGTGTTCTCAGATGGGACAGTCAGCGTGCAATTGGACTGAACAATGTTAATGTATTGATAACCCACTGCCTTAAATTTGGGCTGAGTTAGTCATTTCACTTGAAATCTGTTTTGAAGGAACACAAGGCTGATATACAGCAGCACAAGACTTTTTCAAAACCATTGATTCTGAAATGCTTTTAATCCTGTAATTCTACTTGTAGGACATGTATGAGTCTACCACCTTCACCTGTACTACAAACAAATTAATCCCACCAATCTCTGACACAGAAAAGCATTAACAGCCATACTTCGAAAAGCCTTGAAAATTAGACAAGGGATTTTATTTTTTTTTCCAGAAATGTTAAAAAGTATCAGCTTCTGAAACAGGATTAAGATTCCTGTCTCTATCCCACATGCTCAAGTCATAATGGAACCTGGGTAGAAACATCTATAAATACATACACATAAAAGCCATTGGAAAACATTATATAACAATCCTTCCGGTCACTTTTCCATCCAGACACCACACATTAAAGAACTGTTGGAGTGTTATAATAGTTCCTAGTTTATTATTTAGTGAAAATTGCTCACAATTATTGCACAGGTACTAGGTACTGTAGCCAACTCAGAGGCCTTCACAATGGGACTTCATTAGTTTTAAAAAGATACTGACAGTTTAGATTAGACATGCAAGCTGTAAAAAGAGAATAATTCTCATAAATTAGAGAATTTACTGTAGTGAGACAACATTAAAATAAAAGTGAAGTGCTGGACAAGTTTGTGATCTCCTGAAAGTAAAAAGGTGGGGGGTGGGAGGGGGCGTGTTTTGCTTTGTAACATATTTAAAACAATTAATTTAAATAAACAAACAGAAGACTATAAAAGGAGTTTTTAAAAGCATTATATTTAAACTCATTCTTTGACAGTGCTGTCTGCTGTTAGTTTCAAGTCACTCATTTAAATAACAAAGACCTGATCAGTCTTTCTAGCCAACAGATGAAATGACCTTCTGCAAGGGCCTCTTTCACACGTGACACAGAAGAGCAAAACCAGCTGCCTTTGCAGCACTACTCTCTATAAAATTGTAATTTGTATCAAGGGATACATGGAAATTACATACAGTCCCTGTTCTATTACCACAAACAGTAATGAGAAAACAGAATCCCAGATTATTACTTCCACTCACCAACAAGAACAACTACAGACTGCATTAAGTCTCTACCATTGCAGTTTCTTTCAAAAGAAACTGTGCTTCAGAAAACCACGCGGGACACCGGCTAAAAAAAACTGCAACCCACTGCAGAGGCAAAAAGTCTTTCATAAGCCTTGGAAATTCAGGTTTGGGGTAAAGATACAGTCAGATATGGTCATAGTTTCTTTCTCATTGTGGCTTCAGTGAGTAAGAAGGTACTCCTGATAAACAGATAGCATCACTCTACAACTACATATTGACTTTAAAAGTGCAAAGCAGCGGAAGAGATGGTTCTCTCAACTGAGAACGTAAACAATATCCCTAAATTTAATACATGTGACTTTAAAGCCTAGTACTTACTCGTGGGGAAAAAAAACAACCACCAAAAACCACACACAAAAAAAAAAAAAGGCACACGACACAGGGTACTTCTGAAAACAAAACCAAACCAAACCACGCCAAAAAAACCCAACCAAAGACTGAGCACATACTACTAATGCACAGCTTAATTTGACAGATAGAAATTATAGTATTGATGGTGCATAAAAACTAATCCAACCTAATTTCATAGATGCCTTTAACAGCTAGAAAGTTTAAGAAATAAAATGATACTGCCTTACCAAAGCAAGTGGTTGCTCAGCCTAGCCACATTTACAGGGCTGCAGACATGAGCAAATGTAATTCACTGTCACACTGACATGCATATATTATGACAGCTAAAAAAACAAACCAAAACAACTCTAGTAACTTACCAATCATTCAATTCCATCCCAAAATATCTGTTACGATTTCAGATTTTTCCTTCATTGTAATTTAAAAAGCTAGCAGATTTTAAGATTCCTTAAAATTTAATCCTTCAGTATGCATATAAATTTGAAATGGGTGCTATAATATTAGTTCCTGAAGAAGTAATTTGAATTTAAGACTGAAGCTTCCAAGAAGAGGCAAAAGAGATTAACAAACTTTTTACTTTTTTTTTTTTGGGTAGGTTTTCTAACTCTTGACTCCTCCTTCCTACTTCCCCTCCTCCGGTATTCCCATTATAGCCCGAAAGCGAATCACTTTGCAGTATCATTTACTTCCAGTTACCTTCTGTTGGCAAAGTTGCACACAAGAAACAGTAACATAGACAAAGGTAGGAACAATCTCCTCTTCAAAAACTGTTGTGTAAGGGAAGAGCAACTAATGCTCCTTCATCAGCAAAGGCAACACAGGAAAGAATGATCTTTTGTAATCACCTCTGCCAGCTGCTGTTTGTCAGCTAGCACCATCGGTGATATACTTATCAACAAAAAGACAACAACAACCAAAAAAAAAAAACCCAAACAAAACAAAAAAACAAAACCAACCC
>VWZY01001287.1:19628-31797 GCA_013399075.1 Chloroceryle aenea | reverse complement strand
AACACAAAAAAAACCCACAACCCAAACCCCTTGATGCTTACTGAAACTGAAATCCTATCTATTCTTATATTCAGAAATTAAATCGTAAAATTTAAATGTTACTGATGGAAGCCGTAGTCATAAATAAATCACTGTAGGGCTGAGATTTGGGCCCAAGGGTCTGGAACTACAGTGGACATTTAAACAACCCAAACACACAATAAGCAATTATAAGAACTCTGTTACATTGCAAATAAGATACCACGTGTTTGCCATGCCAGCCCAGCCCAGGCATGTGTCACCACCACTTAGAAGACAAGCAAAACTATCCAAAGTTATTCCTGCCCAAAACTGCCCTGAAGTACCTTAATCACTCTATGTCAATTTTTTAAGAAGTGATCATTCCTTATACTCAACAAATTCCTTATATTCAACAAATCCTAGACTCTATTTTTCTGGTTTATGTGGAATAATGTCCAGAAATATCTATGAGGGCAGCTGGCTTTGCTGTATTATTGTATACTGTTGCTAGTATTTCCTTTAAAGCAGGTACACCACTACATAAGCAAGTGGTCACAGACTTTTGTAAGTGCGAAAAATCTTCAATATTATTGAAATTTTATTCTTTTAGACTGAACTTCAAGGGAAGATGTAAAACCAGTGGCATTATAAACTACCTAGAATACCACACCCAAAGATGTGTAACACCATCCTTGGGTTAATCATAAAACAACCTGCATTTTCCACTTTACAGTTATGACAGTGGAATTATTTTAATTAAAAAGACTGTAGAGGATTGAAATTGCATGGATGGGTTGGTCTGTAAACATCCTTCATCCCATTAGTTTTTAAAGGAAAACGTGCAAATGCCTTGTTCAATGCTAAAATTGATGATTTTCAAAAGCAAAGCAGAGGATTGTGGAGCACATGTATCCCTTCTACATCCAGACATACTTTTAAGCCTCAGCTAGAAAGAGTAGTGTGAGAAAGAGGTAAATTTGCCATTCCTTGGACTGATTTCAACTATTGGAGGCAGCAGTCCTCCATTCAAATTCTTGCTGGCACACATTTGTATAAACTAATCCTTTGTTTCTTATGCACTTGCTTCAAGACTCAAAATCTTATACTCAGATAAGTACCTCAATGCACCACAGTTAAGGCAGTAGATATTTACATACTATATAAATACTCAGAGACTGAATGAAACCTTAAATTCTACAACAACCATGTAAGTGCATTAGCACTTCACTATTATTATCTCAATTAAAGACAGTCCACATCAGAATCTCCAAAATATCACTAAGCTATTTAAACGATGGCTATTTTGGAAACTACACTAGAAACACAGTTGACAAGATATATGTATATCCATATACACACACACACACAAAACCACACAACGGTAGGACCCACACAAAAGCCACGAGTGCCTTCTGCGTGTATGGAAGGACTCTGAATATTTAGAATTTTAGACAAGAATTCTTTCTGCAGTAAAAAAAAACCCTTCAAATAAATTTGGTTTTCACATTACACAGAAGAAAATTTTCATATTATTATTTGTGATTAGGTTAATTTAAATGTCCACTGTAGTTACAGACCCTTGGGCCCAAATCTCAGCCCTACAGTGATTTATTTATACAACTATGGCTTCCATCAGTAACATTTACTTTTTAAGATTTAATTTCTGAATATAAGAATAGATAGGATTTCAGTTTCAGTAAACATCAAATTTTTCCAGGAATGGATGCCAGTTCTTTGTATCATCTATTCTTAGGTAAATCATCTTAGCTCTGGGAAGAAGTACTTACCAGTTTGGAGAAAGTTCTTCCCTTCAGCTCTCTACCCCCTCCTATAAAAGAAAAACAACAAAAGAGATAATTACAAACAGCTTAACTATGGCTTGAAACAGAAAAGGAAAAAAAAACATTTGGAAAGTTGGTGGGGTGAAGCTGTTTGGCTTTGAGGGAGGTGTTTTTTGTTTGCCTTTTTTCAGGTTTTGGGCATTTGAACTTTTTCTTTAAATGCTGAAGCTAACTACAAAATACCACTTGAGAAGAAAATCTGTTTCACATGGCAGGGAAATTAGACCTACAATTCTAATCTGGATTGAAATACAAACTCTTACTGTCATTAGGGGAAGAAGAGATTACAGGTACAAGCTTTTCCAGTTCTGTGCGAGGCCTGTATCCCCCTCCCTGGAAGAAATGCCTCCTCTCCATCACTTAACAACTAAATCACAAGCCCAGTCAATTGCTACAGCCAAATATGACAGGGTTACCCACCCCAGACACTTGCCCGCCACCTCTGACAGAGGTTACACCAACCACAACTGTCACTAGAGCTCAAATCCCAGTGTACTCATGTAAACTGAAATCAATGGCAGTTTAAGCTAATATGCTGGGTCATGAACTGTGGGAAGATACGCTGTCCATTACACTGCCTATGTCATATGAAGAACAAAAATTAGCAGTGGAGCAAGGTAGTACCTCTTAAATCATTCTCTTATGAATCATAAAACAATTGTGAGTCAGAGTCCTAAAAAGACAGCTAAAATATGGTAACTCGTTTGCTCAATTACCCTGCCTGATGCTAAAAAAAAAGCCTTCAGAATACTTCAATCTTGTAGTAAAATACTAGAATACTCGCGTGTTTCAAGTTTCAATGCCACAGCTAACAAGATCTTTGCAGACACATTTCTATCCACACACAAGTCATTACAGAGCTGAAGTTTAAGCCCCGGCCTTATAAATAGAGCAGTCGAAAGCCACATAATCATCTCTCATTCAGTGGAGAGCAGCACAAAGTGGAGGAGTTTAAGTTTACTAACCAGCAGAACCAGGGTGCACATGAACACCAAGAACAGAGAACAGGAAGCTTACTGCTTTAAGCACTGTTTCTCCTAAGCTCCAATTTTATTGTGAATTTTGATCAACAAAATATTATAGAAAATAAGTTGTGAAATTAATTTTAGACCAATTTCAGGTTAGTTTAAATAACAGTCAACTGCTATCATGGTAGGTTATGAACCAGGGAGTAAGAACTGTTTTCGGGCTATAATCAAATAAAGTGCATTTGCTCTGGATGCTACAGTATTTGAAATGCCCTCACTGTACAGGTGCAGTCCTCAAACTCTAGTTTTCTTCTTCAATATTAAAATCTCAGTTGTCACCTCCATCTCCCACTATCAATCATTTAATTGGTAAAAAAAAAAGCTATAGAGGAAGATCTTTCATCATGCAAACACTAACTGTCCCTCTTCAAGAAACTACAACTATGTCTCCATGCTATTAATAAATTAAAAAAAGAAAATCTCCCATACATGACTGGCTCTGGAAAGCTAAATATAATGGACTGAACTACACATCTGCAAAAGTGAAGAAGTCACTTAGAGAGGACCTAGACAGGGAATGGAAATACATTTACATCCTCTTCTGTATATCATTTACTACAGGCTTTTTCTTAAGCATTTAGAACAAGGTAATGTTTGAAAGTCAAGCCTTTGGAAATACAAAATACTTGTATTCTGCCCTTGTGCAATTACTGTATTTTTACTGGTATCTATGTCTCATTTAGCAGAAGGCACAAGCTTAAAAAAATAAGTATCAGTTAAATAAGTTTTTTTTCATTCTGAGCTTTTGCTTTGCATGCTTTTCTTTATTCAACATCTAAACTCTACAAGAAATAAAGAACTGGTTTCCTCATAAGCGGCACACTGATAAGAACCACAGAAGAACTTGTGCCAGTTACAGGCAACTTTTCTTAGGGAATTGAGGCAGAAAATCAAGAACAAACATCCAAGATTGGTAAGCCCAAGCATCTTGCACAGACTTACAACTTCCATTTCTTTTAACATTCTTATAGTAGAGAACAGTTTATGACCAACTAAATCTCTAGCTTTGGTTCTTGACAATTCTCTGCATTTGTGGCTACTGGGAACCAACCCAGAATAGCATTAATGAAAACAGTACCACATAAAGTCCCCTCTATAGAAGAAATGAGATTACATCTTGTTCACAGCAAGAGTATATACACAAACTCACACAGCATCTGTCATTCTCACCACAGAACACATTAGAAAGTTAAGATTAGTCACCTCACAATCTCTCAAATCAATAGAGAAGTCTGAAGAGTTTAGCATTTTGCAGGGTTTCTTAAAGACTTCACAAAGAGTAGAAATGCATTAAAATCTCAGTTGTTCATTTTACTGAGGCTGTCTTTTGAAGGCTCTAGAAACACACGCTGTAAACTGTTCAGGGTATAAGTCTGCACAGCTAACTCTCAAATCATTACAGCATATTCCACAGTACTTAAGTGTTTCTTAAAACCCCAGCACTGGAACTCATATTTCTATATCCATCTCTGCTTTCTATGAAGAACTCTGTCTTCTCCCCAAACATATGATCAAAAGAAAAGCTTGAGCAATGTTTACCTAAGTTTACTACAAGTTAAAACCAAGTAATTAAAATCAGCATTAATCAAATAAAACATCGAAGGTTTAGAAATTAATTTTTCTTAGTGATATTCTGTTGAGAATCTGATGTTGACCTTACTAAAAGGAAGAGCAGTTTCATATATACATACACTTAAAGAAATAATAATACACACAGACACCTCATCCCTCCCCCAAAAAAAGGTTTTTCAACAATTCTAGACAATATGTTCAAGGAAAAATACACCATTACCAAAACAATCACATTCTGCATACCAACTTTAAACTTTTTGTTGAAGATTATAACTAAGGAGAAAATTTACTCATTTCATGGGAGCATTACAAAAACAAAGACCTCAAACACAGAACTTCTACTGAGGACAGTTCTTCTGACCCCTGAGGACGTCAGAAGAACTACACATGGTGTTTAAACATTTTAGCACACAGCACCTGAAGGTTTAAGACTATTTAAATGCTAAGTATCTGTGTATCAAGATAGTTACATCAGTCAGATACTGAGTATTACCTTTAGGTTAAGCAATACAGATTATGCTACCAGAGACTCACTTGGAAAAAAAATGGGAAAAATGAAACATCAAATTTGGCCAATTCTTGTTAGAATTTTTCCTAACTCCAAAAGCTAGCACATGTTTACTATCAGACAATGTAACTTTCATCAGGAACTTATATGTACATACATCATTACAATATTTAATTATATAATTTTTACTTTTTGCCAATAGAATCTCAGTCGTGCTCAGAGTGCAGGAGGGACTTGGATGAAAAAGGACTGATTGCTGTGCACAGGCAATTGTAAGCCTGACATTCTTTTGCATTTCAGAGCACTGCTTGACAATATTAATGATAAATTGTTAATTAAAAAATATTAATTTTTTTGGGGTGCAAAATACAGTGCACACAGAAAGGATTAACAGTTTTCTCTGGACCTCTATCTTTACACGTGAACTCCTCAAAGCAACAACTCTCCTTTCTATGTTTGAAAGGCATCCTGTATAGAGAGATCACTCTATCAGGACCTTCCAGGAAAACATGTCTTAACAGTTACTTTACTGTGATTTTCAAGTCAGAAATTAAACAACTTACATTCCTTAACAGGACAGGACTTCTGCAGTCTCAAGAAAAAGACCAAACACAGCCCAAGCAGGGGTATACAAGCTATTTTAAATTGCATTATTGTAAGGCTAACATTTTAATGACCACTGTTAGCAGCACTGGTGCTGTCATTTCTGTGATTAAAAACAAGCCTCCCATGTGCCAGCGGAGGGAATCTTGTGCTGCAGCTGGGAGCACTCCCAGTTGGCCCCAGTAACACACACCAGGCAGGTGGTAAAAGGACCAACAGGATTGCTAAAATAACTGAGACTGCACAGGAGTGTGCCAGCCGTGCCTTCCAATTTGTCCAGCTGCACAACTCCGTTAGAACTTCTGTCTCTTCCTTCTTCCTATCCCCACTAAATACTGGCAAACAACTCCCACTAAAATGGTCAAGGAGCTTCAGTTTTGTCTCCAAGTTTTTCTGCTGCTATGATTAGCCATGAAACAGAATCAATTGTGAGATTAAGACACCAGAAGCAGATTTAATTTAAGGATACAATGCTTCACCTTCTCTAAAACAGTGTATGAAACCATCAAACTAAGTTTAAATGGAAGCATGACACCATCATTAGTCTTTGGAGAAGCAGTACTATATTTAACATATAGAAAAGGAGCTAAAAGACATATCTAAAGAGACCATCCCTATTTTAAAGGCAAAACCACCTCACAAGCTGACTTTTAAAACACCAACCAAAACTTGCTATGGCAGTCAAACACCTGTAAACAGATTAAAATTACCCTCTTAGCTCTGCCTGTCCTACAACTACACTACAGCTCTGATAGGCATTTGTAACTCTTCCTGAACCCAGTCTGTCTCGGCACCTAGGGAGTAGGTGGCGGGATCACGCTCCAGCAAAATGAAAAGCCACATCTGGCCTACTGGAAAGTTAGCACAGGCACACTTGAAAAATCTCAGGATTGCCTCTCTCACCAGAGTAGATTTAAGGTACGTGGCTTTCACTTTGTACCCAGGCACACACCCCTCTTACTTGAATAGTCTGAGTTTATTTTGTGAATCAGAGAAGCACATCCTAAAGTCACTTACACTTGAAAGGGAAAACGTTTGCATAACTTCACCCACAAAGGATTAACCATTTAAGCTATCTTTAAATTAAAACATTAATCCTCCCACTTCTCACCTTTCCTCTTAAGGGAGGAAAAGTGCAGCCATAACAAAAAAAAAATCCAACAACAAACTCCATCCCCTGCTTTTCCGTTTCCTTACATATGATAAATAAGGCATTCAGGGAAAACAAAAAATGCTTTACTAACAGTTTACAACAAGGTTTCATATTTGAGGTAGGAAACTAGGGAATTTTTTGCAAAAATTTTATCTTTCTATTGTGTAAATCTCCTCAGTCAGTGGAAGGCAGAGTTTGGCATTTATTTCTAAAAAAAATCTGCTGCATTCTGCCACATTCCATACGGTTGCTGGAAACGTGGCGGGATTTGTTGTGGTTTTGTTACAAAGCAAAGTTTATCAAACTTCAAAAAATGGCAGTTAATCTGTTAAATCTTAAAACTAGAATTTTTCTTTTAAAATTATACATATACTTGGTAAATAATTTGAAAATATTTTTGAGGGAAAAAAAAGATGGAAGGTCATCAGAAAACAGAAGGAGCTGGACTAGCTCACTGTTTTGTCTCAAAGTTTATAAGACATTTGAAGGAAAATTATTTGGAAGTTGGTGTTTTGCTTTGTTGGTTTGTTTGGGATTTGTTTGTTTGTATTTTGTTTTGCTTTTAACAACATACCTAGAAATAAACAGTTGATTAATCTCTATAGTTCATGAGGTGTGTTGCAAATTTCTCATTACAATCACTGAGTTTTTGCCTGGCTTTCATACTTCAGGGACACAGGACTGGGACAAAGGAAATAGAGGAGAAGGAATTTCAGGGAGAAAGACTACTTTGTAGAAAGAAAACACACAATAAATCCTAGTAATTGATTTAAAAATTGAAGATGCAAGAAACAAAAAAAAAAGTATTAGAAATACTCTATCCTGTACACTGATTAAAATATTTTTTCCTCCTCAAATTCCATTCAGAACGGAGGGATCTTTGATTTCTTGTTTTATTCTTTTAAACATGAGGAGACATTTCCTATTGAGTGCCAAACTATTTTCCCCTTCTAGCAATCCAATTTATCGTGGAAAGAACTGTCTTGCAGGAGCAATGCATTAGTGAGGCAGAAGTGCCTTAAGAGTTTTGGGAAAAGGTCCAGAGTACAAAAGGAGATGATCTGGGTAGTGCTGCAAGACTGCAGGCATGATATGCAAAACTAGAGCTATCTTTATCACTGTGAGTGCTGCTGCATTTGTGATGGGGAGAACTTCAGGTGTGTGCACATCCCCTGCTTGTACAAACTGTTCTTTCTTTGAATTTTATCTACCGGGGGGGAGTGAGAATGCAGAAGGCAATGCATCCACCATGTAACGGTGACATTCAAGGAGGACAGCTACGGCCTTCCATTTCCACAGCGGAAAGAAGTGCTGTGAGCTCCAGCTGCCAGCAGGGGGAAATGCCAAACAAGTTTAAAAAAAAAAAAAAAAAAAGCGCTCAAAGTAACAGTATTTTGCTCATCCTTCCAGGCTTTAGAAACAGAGAAAGTGCTAGTCCAAAATACAAGCATTTAAGAGTAGCACAGTAAGCAGAAGCAAGCTTTCAGTTTCAGTGTTAGTGCTGAGTGAAGGAAATCAATGAAAGTTTTCCTAAAGCTGGAATTCCTATGAGCAGTCCAGTTTTGTGATTACACAAGAGAACCGAGGTGAAAGAACGTGAAATAGCACGCGTTTTCTCAAGGACTACCCACTATGAATGCATGCACTAATTTATTTCAAGTGAACACACATATGCTAGAAAATAATTCTGCATTACAGAAAACTTCCCATTACATCTATATAGAATCCCAAGAGTCTGGACTGGTTTTTTGCCTATGAGATTCTAGAACAGCACAGGTCCCATTAGACCCCCTGTTTTTCCTTCTACCTTATAAATATTATCTGTACACCATTTCCATGGTTACAAAGTATACTGAAAACTACTTACAGGGACTATCGATCAAGGGAATAAATTTAAACATCTTTATGAAGGGCAACTTGTGCACAACAGACAGGAAACAGACATTTACACATTTACATTAAGAAACAGAAACCCAAAATGTGAAAATATGTTGAACAAAGAAATTTAACATGCATTTATTTACAATGAAAAAAGACAAATCCTGCAATCACAAGGACTTCATCTTAAAGCATCACAGGCCAGGTATCACAAGGAGTAACACGGAGATTTTCAGTGACAGATTTATGGGTATTAGCTACACAAGCTTCTGCTGGTATTACCTTCCCACAAATATCAGACAGAAGCCAGGGACACACGTAATAAAAAGCAAACATCAAAAAATGCAACCAAATTGTGACTAGTGATTATACGGTAGGACACCTTACAACAACAGGTAATCTTTTAGACTTTCATATTTAAAAAGCTCTTTCAAAATCAGGAGCTACACTTTCAGTAAAGCTCTCAGCATATCCATGAACCCTGCTAAATGAGTGATAGCTCGTCAAGCATGCACAAGGAAAGACTACACTAACAGTACATCAAGAGGTTTCAGTAAATCCCAGTTCTACTCGGAGTTTATAATTCTACCTCCAGTTTCTCCACTTTCATTTAATTTATCCTGCAACTGGAACACTCCCACAGGCAGTTAATCTATCTAACCAAGGCTCTCTCCTCTGTGTTCTCTTCCAGCTGTGAAGTCCTACCACCAGCAGTCCCCACTCTTTTTCTGAGGGGAGTGGGGAGTGAGGGGGTGCCACACTTCACAGAAAGTTGGAGTGATTAGCAGATAGGTCTGGGAGCACCAAGCACTAGCTTAAGCAGCAAAAGCACTGGGCTAGCAGCAGAAGGGAAGACCCCCTTCTTTCCTTCCTTCAGCAGTCATCAAGTTCCAGTGTGCTACAGCAGGCAAGAGCCAGAGTACTTTGCTGCTTTTCGGTTTAACTACAGCAATTATCAAGGACAGGCATCAGAGTTTGCCAAGCATCTCAATTCTGTATGTTCTGCTTCTTACTCAGGCAGAATAGAAATTACTACTATTTTCTGTTTATCCTCACTATGGCACAGGGGATACAGTTCTTTGCTTGTTTAAGTAAAACACACAAGGAGAACACTATTTAAAAAGGTCATGAAGAAAAAGAATCATTTAAGACAGAGTTTAAACACTAAAATTAAACCAGCCTGTGCTGCTTTTGCTATGGGTCAACTTTCGTGTCAATATGCTGGAACAAGTACTGGTCCACACTTCCTGTAAGGTACAGTTCTTCCAATAAACTGGCCTCTTCAATTTAATTATTTTAGCACATGTTGTAAAATTAAAACACTTTATATACATGAAGTACAGCAGTATAAACTTGAAAATCAGCTGCTAATGCACATTCTTGTATTCTGTATTTCACAATACTGAAAGATACAGGAGCTCATTTTATCTTCTGTGGAACTTCTGTTTTAACAGAAAGTGAGATGGCTCAAAATGAGAAAATATGCATAAATTCTTGTTTTTACAGTGCTACAGATCACTAGCCTTAATATGTCACGGGCTGCGGAATATTGTCAGAAGACACCATGAAAATTCTTGTAGTGAACAGATGCTCACATGACAGAAGTATCCAAAAAGTTTGTTTCTTAATTTGTCTTCAGATTTTAAGAACAAGGTAACGCCTCTCACCTGATAGAAGTGATTTTTCTAGAAAGAATAGTGGCAATTTAATTTCACGCAGTTCTACGCAGAAAAACCTCAGACCTCTGCCGATTCTGTTGGGTGCTCTGAACCCTATAAAAGGCAGATGGGACCCTCTGCTACTACTAGAAAGGTATCACATTTTCCTCTTCTCTTAAATAAATCACAGAATTGTCACGGTTCGAAAAGACCTCTAAGACAACTGTGTCCAGCCATCAAATACAACACCTATTCCAAGTGTAGTCTGCTAACACTTACTAAAAAAAAGTCATTCTAGATTTGAATTTCAAACTTCCTTTCACCAGCTATTATTTCATTGTACTCTGTTGTCATTTTGGCATTCCTGATCGCCTGAGCACACAGACTTACACACTAAAAAAAAAGTAAAAATAAAGACCAGCCTAAGACCCACTAAGTACAGTATGCTCTGTGTATAGATTAAATAAAGAAAAACAGCAGTAGGGTTTTTTGTGAGTTTCTGGTTTTGTGTATTGATCAATCATGATAGCACACTTAAAGGTATCAACATGTTTCACAAGTAGTCTAAATAAAAAGGCAGCAAACAGAATTAAATAAAACATGCTTGTTTCAAACTCTGAACTAAACAGAATACTGAAAGCTTCTTTCTGTTCCTCTCTGTCTGAAAATAAAGTGTGAGTGAGAAGGGGTTTCATTACATTCTTAGAACTGTTATAAGCAGAAGTCAAAGCCAGGCACTCCTGTTTAGCACGCAGGCTGCACGCACTCCCGAGTACGTCACGCTGAGAAAACACACTTGCCAAGCTATCTGCTTTCCCAAGGCCTCCAACGCAACTGTCGCTAGGCCTAAATCAGGTAGGCTCTGTGTGCAGTGCTGCTGCACAGGAGTCCACCCCTTCCACATTACCCTTCAGATTTCAACTGACAGCACCATTCCAGCAGCAGCTTTTTCTCCCCTCTGTTCCCTTTAGCTGTAGTGTCTGTATTTAGAAAGACGAGGGAATCACAATTTACTGTGTAATATTCGGACCTAATTTTTTTCTTCTTTACTACACCAGATAACCTGCAGCTTCTAAGCCATCCTCAGCTGTTACTTGTCCTTTGAATGCAACAGGACTTAGTCTGCCAGGCTGCATCCCTGTTTTCACAGCATACCTCCAAGGGGAAAAAAATCCTCTCCTCACGCTTGCTTCCTGCTGGGCTTTGCGAACGTTCAGATTTCCCCATTCTCTCCACAGATAAACAAGTCCAACACTGGTTCAATATTCACACGTTTCTCTCTCTTTCAACACCAATTCCTTTGCCCCCTGTTTTATTTTCACACAAAGCCATTAAATAAAATTGCAATTAAGTGGTAGCCCAAGTACATCAAGTATTCTCTTACAAAGAGAACTTGATTTCTCTGCCAGGTTAATCCCATTCTAACAATTACTTTAAGCCTTTTACTTTATCTAATTCAGCATTTTTCTGCTTTTAAGATTCCTACCTTGTAGCTTTGCAACACCCAGTTTTCTGTCTTTATAGCACGAACTTTCTCATTCAGGCAAGATGGAACAACACTGAGATAAAAACCCCAATTTCTAAAAGCTTTACCCTGAATGACATTTTGGGTTTTGTACTCCATGCAACACAGTCTCATGAGACTGACACAAAACTGCTGGGGAAACACAACAGCACGAACTATGGTATAGAGGAAGTCTCTAAATTCATCTCCACCAGGCCAAACAGAAAGGGGTAACATTGTGCAGGTCAAACATATATCTGAATTCTGCTTTAAAAGAAAACAAACAAACGGAAACCAAAACCAACCCAAACAAAACCCAACAAACTTTAAAGGACACTAAGACTTAGTGGTGGTAAGTACACAAATATGCACTTTACCTGAATATTGGAGGTAAAAAAAAAAGGTTTAACTGTACTTTTTCTTA
>VWZY01001286.1:26797-80502 GCA_013399075.1 Chloroceryle aenea | reverse complement strand
AGCAAACCGCCTGCCCCCCCCCCTCGGCTCCAACCTCCTGTCAGGGAGTTGTTGAAAACCAGAACGTCTCCCCTGACCCTTCTTTTCTTTCTCCAGGCTGAACAAGCCCAGGTTCCTCAGCTGCTCCTCACCCACCTTGTACTCCAGCCCCTGCCCCAGCTCTGTTGCCCTTCTCTGGCCATACTCCAACCCCTCCATGTCCGGCTGGGAGTGAGGGGCCCAAAACTGACCCCAGGATTCTAGGGGTGGCCTCCCCAGTGCTGAGTGCAGGAGAACGATGGTCCTGCTGGCCACACCATGCTGACACAAGCCAGCATTCTGACAGCCTTCCTGGCCACCCAGGCACACTGCTGAGCTAAGGGACCAGAAGTCCATATGCATTATTGAGGAGAAAGAGAGCCCCAAATGGCAAATGACATGGAGGGAAGAGCTGATTTCAGTGCATCAGGTTGGTTTTGCTTAGCAGATTCTTGCTGCAACAACCCACAGGATGAGCCAAAGGCTCAGCCACCCACAGATACCGAAGAGAGGTTATTTTGAGTGCTATGTAATAGATCTATGGCCTTACCCTGAGCAGGGGGGCTCAAGTAAAATTTAATTTTAAGGGCTCAGATGATACCAGTATTTCTATATTAAGATAATATCTGGTAATACAAGCAGGTATTAGAATGCTGCTTGAAATGCCAACTGCCTGAACAACTTGCCTTGTTCCACTGGCAAACACACTCCTTAAGGTCATCACTAGCAATCATTTAACACAAACCTCACTAACACCCCAAATCAGTCACCTCCTGAGCAGACTTGCTTCCTAATTTTGCAAGTTCTGTTCCCTCAGTTACGAGCGAGCAGAGCAACCTATACACTTTTACCTTCAGACTTCCAAAGCCACCCTTACAAAGGGACCTACAGGCAGTGACAGAGTCAGTTTTGGGCAGAATAACTGGTGGACATCATTGACCTTCTCATGTTAAGGGCATCCTGCAGCTGAGTGCTCTGGACTGTCCACAGTTCGTGCAGAAGTTAAGAAGATAGTAGAGTGATGAAAGATGGGATTTTTTCCTTCTTCCCATCCACTCTTATCTGCAGTGAAAGCAGATTTCTAAATACTTCTGTCTATCATGCAGCACTATTTATTTTCTAAGAGGTTTGCAGGCAAAACAGGGTGGGTGTTCACTGTTTATAATCTCCTGCTCTGCTTTGCTAGTACTTGGAGAGAGAAAACTGATTGTATTTATTCATTGCAAAACAGCACACCAAAAAAATCCTCCCATAGATTCATCTTTCAGCTGTCTGTCCCAGACTGGCTCTTAGGTGGACTCTAAATGCAGCTAAACTCACATTTATACATCACATTTTAGCTGTACTGCCCTTCCAGCTGTTGTCCAGCTGTTTCAGGTAGAGCACACTCTGTCACTACCTCAGAAGTAACCATGTTTGAAGAGCTTCTGGATGGCTTGTCACCCTGAGCACGAGCTTGCTCCTTCTCATCCCATAGAGGTAAAAAAGCACCACACTTAGCTTTCATACCCTCAAGCAACACCTAAGGCTTCAAGAGCCTCCAAAGCTTATCAGAAGTGAAAAGCAAGGCCAGACACACAGTGCTGCTCTCCAGGACTTCCCAGGACACTGTCTGAGGTTCTCTCACACAAACCTGCTCAGTATAACTAAAGATTGCAACTCAGTAAGAACCCAGCAGCCAAAGGCCTCGGGAGGGCTACAGAGGATGTGCATAGCTGGGTTTCTACATCCAACCTTTAAAAGCAGAGCTCATTAAACAGGCATGGGAGACAATGTGCCGCACCCCACATCTGCCTGCAGTCACTGGAGCCGTTCTAGGAGCTGCTCTCCAAATTCATATTTCACACTACAAGTGGTGGTCAAGCAATCATCCAAGCAAGCAAATAAACTTGCATTCTTCTCCCAGACACACTCAGCTACCCGCCTCCCCGGATGAGTATTTAAATACCAAGGCAGCCTACCCTTTAAGACTCCTCCAACAACACATCATTCACACCTCCCCTCATCTGCAAAGCTGGAGAGACCAAATGACCACAGTGCCTTCGTGACATTGGAATACTCTCCAGTTAATTTTTATCTCTGCGTGAACTTTGAGTCTGGGTCAGAGTTACATGCACAGACTTTCCTCCAGGAGTCTTTGCACTCTGGACCTGCATCACAGCTTCCACTACTTTTTGACAAAAGGCAATGGTCCAGCATCAACACATCAGGATCCACCCAGCATATGGCATAGGATGGTGACCATATTCTACCAGACTCCCCGCAGCTTGCCAGCAGGCAGAACTAATGGAATTTGACAGGGGACAGTCACCCATCTCCCAGATCAAGTCTTGGGATCTCCAGCAGAAGTTCTGCTAACACATTAAGGAACATTACTTCCACCTCACAAGGAAATATTTGTGTGGAAGACACCAATCCTCTCAAGAGCTGCTCTTGAATTTTCAAAACATTGCATCAGTGACATGTGTGGTACAAAGCACACAGACTTCAGAGCAGCTAGTCAAGGCGTTTGATTTCTTGATGCTTTAGGCACAGAGTGATTAATTGGCACCAGAGTTGTCATCTGCTGCTTTTCAAAAGTGAAAGCAAAGCTACTCCTATTTCTAAGCACTTAGGCTTTGCTGAGAGGTTCAGCTTCCAACTGCTTTGTTTTCAGAGTCAGGTATCATTCCTGACAAACAGTATCCCAGCTCTTAGAGGAGCTGGCTTACATCAGAAATATCATAATTAACCAAGCTCCCAGGTGAGGTACTTGTATAGCAAGAGGAAAAAACATCATAAACAGATCCCAGAATCACAGCATGGTTGGAAGGGACCTCTGGAGATGCTCTGGGGCCACCCCCCTGCTCCATCCAGCAGGGGCACCCAGAGCAGGGGGCCCAGCAGCGCAGGGTCCAGGGGGGTTGGGAATCTCTCCAGAGGAGACTCCACAGCCTCTCTGGGCAGCCTGGCACAGCCTCTGACACCCTAATACCAAAGAACTTGCTCCTCCTGCTCAGGGGGAACCTCCTGGCTTCCAGTTGGTGCCCCTTGTCCTGTCCCTGGGCACCACTGACCAGAGTCTGGCCCCATCCTCTTGCCCCCTCAAGGGCCCTTGAGCTCTTGCTCAGCATTGCTCAGCTCCCCTCTCAGGCTGCTCCTCTCCAGCTGCACAGCCCCAGGGCTCTCAGCCTGGCCTGCCCACAGAGATGCTCCAGCCCCTCAGCATCCTCACAGCCTCCTCTGGATGCTCTCCAGTTGTTTCCTGTACCTCTTGAACTGGTGAGCCTGGAACTGGGCATGATACTCCAAACATGACCTCATTAGGACAGAGTCAAGGTGGAGGAGAACACCTCTACTCTACCCTGATGGTAACACTTCTCAATGCACCCCAAGATCCCATACGAGATGCCTGCATATAAAAAACCATATCAGTAGGAAATCCACCTTCTAGGAGATAGAAATTGGAGTGGACAAAGCCTGTATATTAAAGATATGACACATGGGAAACCCTACAAGGGTTGAACAGGAGGGTTGGGGCATTTGTTGATTAAGAGAGTGCCAGAGCTGAAGATTCAGCTATGCTGGGCACAGGTTAATAGCTGGCTTCACACATCAGAGACAGATTTTTAGTTCTGCATTGAAGTGACAACTTACTGATGTATGTCAGCATGGGAAGAGCTGAATTCCTCCTTTCAGCTAGTAGCAGCTAGAGAAAAAGCAGAGGGACTTATGGTGTCTCCACAGGAATCAGCAATAGGAACAAGGTACGCTTGAGAGGTATAAAAGCATCAACACAAAAATACAGGAAGAATTTATGATGAATCTGGTTTTCAGCTTGCTAGAGGAGCTGAAAAACGTGGTGATTTCAAAGAGGGAGAGGAATAAACCAAGTGCACAAGACACTAATATCAGTTGACAAAGAGGTTCAAGTCATGGTGACAAAGAAGGGGGGTGAAAAAGCCCCAACCAAAATGACAAACCACATAAAAAAATCCCCCAAACAGCAAGATGTGTAATCACTACCCTTACCATCCTTCCCACAGAAGAAAGTGGCTGTCACCCACAAATACAGTGCTGAAGAGGCCAGTTAAGCTAAAAAACCTTGGTATTTAAAAGAAATCTGTTCTTCCCTTGTGCCAAAAAAGGTTTGCTTAAGAAAAAAAGGTTTTTTGCTTATTTAAAAACAACTTAAGCAGAAGAATAACAACATCCTCCCACATTTGGTCTCTTTGTATTTTGTCAATTCTGGTTGTAAGCCCTCGTCTGCTGGGGGAAGTATCCACACTGCAGCGTGGATCCATCCCTTCCCTGTGGCACATTTCTCTGGTACACCATGTACAACAAATCTATCCACCTAGAAGGGGCTGAGACAAAAGCTACAGCTGAAAGTTACTCAAGGAGTAGTCACGTCAATAGAAGCCTGCTGCAGAGAATTAGTGCTCATCGTTTCAACCTTCTTGTGTTGGTCCCTTTACTAGGTATCTGTGCCACACTTGGGCTACATAACTGTCTGCCAAACCCCCATCCTTTATTTGAGATCATAAAGGATTCAAACACAGAAGCATCACATTCATTTTCTGCCAATAGCCAGAAGTTTTCTTTGTAGCTACAGCGGAATTTAATGCACACTTAAATAATACTTTCCATCTCAAAAGTCCTAAGTGCCATCATAAAGTGCTCAAAAAATTAGTCATTTTAAGAAAAGCTCATATAAAAAGTGTGGGTTTTTTTCTTTTAGCAGGGAAAATAATGAAAACTAAATTGTTTTAAAGAAGGGGTCTCTCCTTTAAGTGCCTTTCCAGCAGAGGTATTTTTCTGGATGGTTTTTATTCCCTAGTAGCCAAGATGGGAATCATACAGATATTTAAACAAAATGAAGTGGAAGAGCAGTACTATGGCTTGTCATAGCCCTTCAGCCAGCCTAGGAGATCTTAACTACCAGTAAAAAACAAAGAAGATCCCTTAGCTTGTCAGAAACAAAAGTATTTAGTGTTTTCTCAGCTGACTTACCAAGGTTAACAGCTTCTGTACTCTACGTGTACAAAATTATGTAGCCTATTAAAAATCAGCAACTGAATTCTCTTGTTGCTAGTAGAAGTTCAACGTGCAAAATCATTCCCCCGCCCCTGCGTAGAAGGCACTTAAATAATCCTTTCCTTGCCCAGACTTATTCTTATCTTCCCCCTTCTGCCCATGCCATCTCACAACATGGAAACATGGCCAGATCTACCCCATTGACTCCCTGCACATCAGGCCCTCTAAATTGGTGAGGGACCTTCAACCTTTTCCCTTGCCACCAGCATCCAAACGCTCAGAGTCTGGGGCACGGTCTTAATTTTGAGCTAGTAGTTTAGCTCAGCAACTGTGCAGGAGCAGGAGTTACCTCTTTCAGGGAGATGCAGATGCCCAAGTTTAACACCTGACAACAGAAACTAGTGCCCAAGCCCCTCTCAAGCAGATCCTACACCATTTACCCCAAACACAGCACAAAGCCAGGCTCATATTCCTGTCCTCTACTCCCTCTTTACTGTGTCTTGTGGCCTTACTTTTCCCAGCCAGTTTCTAGGCACTGCAAATCACTTTCAGTAGGGAAGAACTGTGTCCCCCAGCCTGGAGGTGTTCAAGGTCTGCTTATATGCAAATGAAATCCTCAAGTCCTTCAGCACAGAACTTGAAGGCGACCCAGTGGCACCAACACACACAGAGACTCAGGACTACTGAGAAACCCACTTGCTTTGAGAGCACAAGGTGCACTGTTTGTAGCATTTGAAGCTTTGGGGAGATTAAAAAGACCAAGCATCAACAACATGTGCCACCTAACAGCACACTAGTCAGCAATGGAAGTGATAAGGATAAGGAAACTGTATTTTGTCCTGCTTGCTTCCCATTCCATATGAAAAGCAGGTCCATTAAAGTGTTAAACCCAAATCAGGAAGGAGTCCATTTTTCTAACTACTGTGGTGCCAAAGGTGTTGGCAATACCCAGAGTGGACATGAAATTGAAGCCTATGTGCTCACAGCCTGCTCTTTCTTGGTGCCTTTCTGAACTCACTCTGGCTTCAGAGCAACCCTGCAGAGCAGACCTCATCTCAGGCATCTAATACGCCTGAGAGCATATTAGAACAACAAGTCTTGGGTTGTAGGTTCACCAAGTGACAGTAATGGCTACTGCAGTCTGAACCCAGGTCACACCTGATCAGACATGTGCTTCTCCAGCTGCAAGGCTATTTTCCAAGAGCTAGCAAGAGAACTGGCTATTTTTCTTGTTAATCCCATCGCTTGTTACCATGGAGCTCCGCTGGGAGTTCAGTGCCGTACGCCCACGCCAAGTACTGAAGAACATTATTACAAGCAAGACCCTTCAAGGGCTTATCAGGGAGATACTCAACCCACCCAAGATGCCAAGAGGCATTTCAGTTCCCATCAACGAGCATAGCTTGAATTTGAAGCCACCAGTTAGCAAGGTAGAGGAGGGGGAAGAAGCCAGTGGTCAACTTCATTCATCTCCAAAAGCTTGTCACCCACATTCGTCCCACTCAACTACTTTTAAGGCTCAGAGCATGAGAAGCTTGGAAAGTGCTGAAGAAGGCAAAAAGATTGTGATGCACTTCGGAGACCACCAAGGGCTTCAGTTTTAAATCTAGGAGCTGTACATGACAGCCTCACTACCATACCCGAGCAGCCAAAGCTTCAAGGAACACTGAGGGTAAGCTCTTGGGACAAGGATGGAAGCAGCTGAATTGACAGAAAACAAGACCCTTTTTGCAGACACCGATCACCCGCTACGGTTTAGCTGCTCTGTTCCAAGACGCGATGCCCAGGCCTGTTGGCAGCACCATGCCCTGATCTCCAGCATCTGCCAGTCCAGATTCTTCATTCCAGCATGATTCAGGAGGTTAGAGAGGTTTTACAGGAAAGATTACTCACACATCAGCACCTCCTAGTAAGGAGCCAGGAGGGCAGAAAGCCCTAGCACAGGAAAGGGTCTGGGCAAAGGTGTCTCATACTCCAGTAGGAGAGATGTGGCATTAAAAAAAGCAGCAAGGGCAGATGAGGAACCCCTTGGTGAGCATCACACCTACTATTTCTTCATTCTTCCCCCTTTTCCATCCAGGCTGAGGGATCTTCCAGGGATGGGAAAGGGGGAAGCATGAAGAAGAAATAGCTATGATGCTCAACTAGCAGCAGGGATCCTCCGGGAATTACCACCATGCTACAGCCCTTACTCAAAGGATGGCCAAACCAAGGTGAGGAGACAACTTGCAAAGCATTCCCTCAACACCTACTGTGAGGTGCCAAGCAAAACATCATAACCCCCCTGCACCCAGGCAGCAGCAGCTCCACAGCACTCACTCTGCCTCTCCCTTCCTCACGGGGGGAACACAACTCCCTTGCAGCAGAGCTAACACACTCGGAGACACACTGGTGCCTCTCACTCACCAGTGTCAGAGCAGACCAACGCCACTAACCTCTCACAGGAGACATNCTAGGAGCTGTACATGACAGCCTCACTACCATACCCAAGCAGCCAAAGCTTCAAGGAACACTGAGGGTAAGCTCTTGGGACAAGGATGGAAGCAGCTGAATTGACAGAAAACAAGACCCTTTTTGCAGACACCGATCACCCGCTACGGTTTAGCTGCTCTGTTCCAAGACGCGATGCCCAGGCCTGTTGGCAGCACCATGCCCTGATCTCCAGCATCTGCCAGTCCAGATTCTTCATTCCAGCATGATTCAGGAGGTTAGAGAGGTTTTACAGGAAAGATTACTCACACATCAGCACCTCCTAGTAAGGAGCCAGGAGGGCAGAAAGCCCTAGCACAGGAAAGGGTCTGGGCAAAGGTGTCTCATACTCCAGTAGGAGAGATGTGGCATTAAAAAAAGCAGCAAGGGCAGATGAGGAACCCCTTGGTGAGCATCACACCTACTATTTCTTCATTCTTCCCCCTTTTCCATCCAGGCTGAGGGATCTTCCAGGGATGGGAAAGGGGGAAGCATGAAGAAATAGCTATGATGCTCAGCTAGAAGCAGGGATCCTCTGGGAATTACCACCATGCTACAGCCCTTACTCAAAGGATGGCCAAACCAAGGTGAGGAGACAACTTGCAAAGCATTCCCTCAACACCTACTGTGAGGTGCCAAGCGAAACATCATAACCCCCCTGCACCCAGGCAGCAGAAGCTCCAGTGCACTCACTCTGCCTCTCCCTTCCTCACGGGGGGAACACAACTCCCTTGCAGCAGAGCTAACACACTCGGAGACACACTGGTGCCTCTCACTCACCAGTGTCAGAGCAGACCAACGCCACTAACCTCTCACAGGAGACATCTCCATGGCGAGGCGCTCGCTTGAATACGTCGGACGCGCACACGGCGAGACTGCCGGTAAGAGAGGGGCCAAGGAGCAAGTCTGGAGAACCCAGACACTTGGTGGAACATTGATAAAAATACATTCAAAACAGTGAAGTCAGCCAACTCCAGCCTTCCATTTAAAGGCTCACTAGATCAACGCCAGGCTTATTCCTTAAGATACAGACAGTAGGAGATGAAGTTTTCAGAGAGAGCCATTGAATCACACCCATTCTTAAAAATAAATCAACTATTAAAAGACACACTGCTTTGGAGATACGTATTCCTCATTGTCCTAATTACAAAGTTGGCTGAATGCAGCAATTTGGGAAGAAAAAAAAAAAGAAAAAAAAGAAACAGTGCTGTTGTCATGCTGTTTCAGCAGGGTGGTGTGTCAGAGGAAGTTCTCCAGCAGACAATGTTCTTTCAGGGTCTGATTGTGTATCTAAGGGAGGGCCACATGGCCCATGACCCCTGAAATGCATCCATGAAACAAAATAGACTCGCGAGCGCACAATCGCTTCCAGTTGTCTTTTGTGCTATTGTGGTGGATTCAAGAACACTGGGCTAAACAGCTACGACGTGGGGGCTGCGGAGGTCTGCGCAAGAGCGCGGTGAGACCGACTTAAACCCTTCGTGTTCTTAGGGGAATTCAGCAGGACTTGATTCCTAGTTCCTTCTCATTTATTTTTTTAAGATGATTTTTTATTTTTTCAAGAGATAATCTTCCAAGACTGCATCTTTAGACAACATTATTAAGGCTGCCTAACCCTTCCCAGTACTGTTTTCAGATGCTTATAAAGTCACCAAGCCCCAGCTGCTCGAGATCGGAGTTCGCATGCTAGCCGGGTCTGCCTGGGGCAGAGTTGTTTTGGAACATGTGAATTCAACTGCTTCTCAGAAAGCAGCATGGGAATAAACACATTGTTTTGTTCAATTTCTGGTGACTGTTTTTTGAAGAGCCTTGGACCCATGATTTAGAACTGGGACTTTAATGAGTAGGGGATAGCTTTTTGTGTCAAATTTAATTTTTGTCATCGCCAAAAATCTAGGCAAATTATAAGCCTTTTGAGGGGAGGAGAAATAGCAACTAAATTGCATATGCTCAACAGCCCTTAGACTTCAGAATTTAAGACTCAAGGGTTCTGGCTTTGCTTGAGTAAAATTAGAAGCAGGTATGGGGCAAGCAGAAGGTAATGAGGAATAGGAGCCAGTGAAAGAAGAGGAGAAAAGACGCAGCAGCAGGAGCTGTACTGAGAGAACTGGGCACCAGAGGAGATTCAAACCCCAGGTTTGAAGCCAGTAGGCCAGAGTAGCAGCTTGAGAAGACCAAAGAGTTGTAACAAGGGTCAGTGCCAAGACAAATGCAGCAACAAGTCCTCTACTGGTTCCACCACGGAGCCTGCCTTTCTGTATCACCCGGAGATCCTCCCATCACCCATTTTCCTCATCAGGAGAGCTCAGTTGGCCAAAGTATATTTTGTACATCTAGTGCTGCTCAACTGGAAAAGGCTTCTGTTGTTGGAGGCTGTTGTTTTAAGGAGCAGAACGTGCCCAGCAGCTCTGAAAACACAAACCTGCCGATGGACACCACTGACACCAGAGGCACCCCGAGAAGCACTTGCACAGTAGCAGGCAGGAATTAGCAGCTGTGAGTATTTCTTCTTTTGCGAGTGAAAGAGTAAATCAATCCTTAATTATTCAACCATAAAACATACAGCATTAGTTCCATTATGCTGGGCTTTAGAGAGCTGCTTTTGTGGCCTGCCCATTTTTAACAATTTGGCATGGAGTGTTGGGTTTGATGCTGGAGGGAGACAGACCTGAAACAGTGGTGTTTGCTGAGCCTTAGTCAACATTTGTATAACCTTAGAGCTGAGGATTATTCCGTTTGTCTTTATGTTTTTGAACAGAGATGGAAAAGTAGGAGCTGTCATCACATCTTCCTGCATGAAAATGCAGGAAGAACTTACTGAGGCTTTGGGAGACTTTCTTGGGGCATTTCAGGAATTCAAGGAGCCTGTCAGAAAGAATTTTTAGGAGGACCCATTGAGACTGGACAAGGGGTGATGGTTTTAAACTCAAAGAGGGAAGATTTAGACTGGAGAGAGGAAGAAATTTTTTGACACTGAGGGTGGTGAGAGCCTGTCCTGGGTTATCCAGAGAGGTGACAAATGCCTCATCCCTGGAATCATTCCAGGTGAGGCTGAATGGGGATCTGAGCAATTTGATCTAGTTGCAGATGTCCCTGCTCTACTCCAATCCTCCCGCACTGATGACCTCTCAAGGTGCCTTCCAACCCAAACATTCTAGGATTCTATGAAGTCAACAGCAGACAATTCTACCACCATAGACCAGATCATTCCAGAGACTTCCAGCTCTAGTGAGGAGCACTACACAGTACCAAAAAGATGGATATCAGTTGTACACCAGCCATGCAGAATGCAAAGGCTATAAATGGGACTACCCAGTTAATTTCCTGGCCCTCTGATGTCTAGAGGATGTATCACCAGTGCTAAGCTTGTATCAACACCAATGACACACACACAGCTCTCAAGCAGTGTACTATTATGTGGTACAAGCTGCATGAGAGATCTTCCTTCAAAGAAGCTTTGAACAAAGCCCGACAACATCTAACCATGACATTTCATGCTTAAAATGAAACTCTGCTAACACAGCTGCAACACTTGAAATGCAGGATTTGAGAATTTCACCATTTATTGGTGAAAACCAGGATTACCTGCTTCTACTCAATGATGTACCAGATCCTTAAAGCAGAAAATCTGCCCGTGACCAAGAGCAATGTACCACCTCTTTCTGTAAAGACCAGCTTCCCTCAGTTTATTCATTCTCATGTTTGAGCTGAGGAGCAAGAATTGTGAAGTGCTTTGAGGTTTGATAGAACTGCAGGCAACTAGAGGCACTCATTTTGCAAACTTAACCTCAGTTCTGACCCCAACAACTCTTGCTTTCCCCTTCTGTGAGGCCACACTCTTAAGAAGGTCAGTGTTATATGCTTTTATCTTGTTTTTCTAGCCCTTGCCAGCTTTCTATCCACACAAAGTTTTTCATACCTTATTCAGGGTGCAATAAAAGCATATGATAGCATCTGAAAATGGGCAGAAATGGATCTGTTACACTGCTTTATTGAGTTAATGGCTCGCAGAAAGGTAATGAAGCCTGGCCAGAACAGGAGTCTACCCCTAAATGTTACCCCTTGCAGTTCAGTTACACCATTTGCCATTTCACAGCACTTAGTGTCTATTTACTGAGACCAAAAAATTTGTTTATGATGGGATTGCTTTCATAAATGAGGTTTTTTTGGATCCCCAGCCTAGGTAGAATCCTCATTTATAATCCTACTTGCTTTAAGCAGTTGTGCTTTTCACACAGGACAGAGTGAACCATCATTCTCCCAGTCTCTGCCAAGCCAAGCACTTCTTTGCAGCCTCAGCTCAGACCCAAATACATCAGACAACTCTGGCTTGTCTTGCAAGATCATCCTTCTAACTGCTGCGCACAGCAAACCTCTCTTCAAACCTTCCTTGTAGTTTAAGGCCAAGAACAAAAGTAGCAGAGAGGTCAATAGGACACCCTCAGCTTGATATCAAGCTAGAGAATAGGTCTCATTTAGGTAAGGTGACATTCTCTTGGCTTTTCACTGGGGGTAGCTGGGATGCTGCTCTCACTCCATGGGCTTTTTCTACAAGATGGTTCCTCAGGAGAGCCTGGGGCCTTCTATCAGCTTTCTTAGAAATCCCATCCCCATCTTCTATGATCCATTCTCTGTTGATAGCATTAAGAGCCTTCTAATTAAGTGTTAAGGAGTACAACATTACTTCCCCAAGTACTTCATATTCCTCCCACTTCAACCACCAAGACCAAGTTCAAGTGCTTCTCTGCCCAGATCCAACATCTCCATAGTTGACATGAAGAGCAATCCTCCAGCCATCCCCTCCTCCCCATGAGTCACTGCAGCTCATCACAACTGTTTCCTGAAGGGAAAGGGATTGAGCAGCAGGTGCCAGGTCCTTTCCCTCCAGCTGTGCATTGGTTTAGCCTCATCTCAGGAACCCAGTTGGAGCTGCAGAGGTTTATTAATAGAGGAGCTAAACACCACAATCACATCCTCTGTGCTCATGTGGTAGACTACTGGCAGCACATTGTCCTGCAGGACAGATGTCTGTGAAGCTCTTCCTCTGCTTGCTTGTTTCTTAGAAGGGCACTACAACCCATTTTCGCATCCTAACCCCAAGAAGTTCACTCTTCAAAATAACCTCACCCACATCCACTTTCACTTCTTCTTACACAAACTGATACTTCCCTAACAAATTGAGAAACTGGTTGATAGCAGTATTGAGGAAGGTTCAACACTCAACTCAGTCACCTGCTGTTTCTGGTTTTACATGTACTTGTGTGCACACAAAGTCTTTGCTTCAGGAGACTTCACCCAGCCCTTTCAAACCTGGAGAGTTTCCCATTTTCCTGAAGCAACCGGAATGGTTGGCTGGTATCTGCCAAAATATCCTCCTTTCAGATCCTTTGTTTATTCCTGCAGCCCACTGCCCTTCACCAGTTGCAGAACTGCTTTGTGCACACACTCAAAGATCAAAATGAACAAGTTTGGGGGGGATTTCACCCACTCCCAGCATAAATCACTGCCCATTTCATGTCAGCTATGCTGCAATGAGTCAGTTTCACTATCCTGTCAGAATCATTAAGGCTGGAAAAGAAGCCTCCAAGATCATCAAGTCCAACTGTCAACCCTCCTGTACCATCATTCACCACGGAATATGCCAATCATGGGGGGGAGGAGGAGGTTCAACTAGGCAAAATTAAGGAGTTTGTCAGAGTAAAAGTTTAATACAACCATGTTCCCTCCAGCAGGCTTTATCCAATGGGGCCACAGGGGTCTGAACCCTCCCGAGGTGGCCTCCAACCCTCCCTACATCAATGAGCTAGGGAGGGAGGGATAGCTGGAAGCAGCTATGCAATCCAAGTTGGACTCCACTCTAGTATTTGAGACTAGCACCAGAGCAACAAGTGTTTGCTTGTGAAGCAGAACAAAAGTCAGTGACTCAGATTTATCAGACTCAAAAAAACCAAAATCACAAGTGGAATCCTCAGCACCTGCTATAACACAAGCAAAGTCCTTTAGCAGGATGCTGGTTGCTTATTTCCCTCTGCATGCCCCTTTCCTTTTAGCCTTGTGAAAGGGTTAGAGACCCCCTGCCCAGTTTGGCTGTACTCTGACTGTTAGAAAAGGGCACACATGGTACTATTATGTAAAACCTAGCATCCTTTAGGGGGACAAGCAGCTGAGAGCAGCTCCTACATAGTCATTAGCCTACTTCAAATCCCCAGTGCAGAGACTACAATGGATCTTGGGGCGACAAGATCCGGGAGCTCAATCAAGTTTGATTCTTCAAGGACCGCGACAGCTCACGGTGTGCTTAAGTCCAGAGGAACATTTCTGAGGACAAAATACCTCATGCAGTCACAACAACAGCTTGCAGAGGCTTTGACATTTATTTTTATTTCAGTTTGAAATGAAAGGCATCCCCAGGCTGAGCCAGCTGTCAGCTAGGAGCCTCCAGCACACAACGTGGCCGTTTCATCTCTCCTGCGCAGGGCATCGCTGTGCTGGTTTGTTATTACAGACTCACTCCTTAATTCCCTTATCTTGGAGAGGAGGCAGGGTGGCAGAGGTGCCAGTAGGAGCTGGACAGCCAAACCCTTCTATTCCTGCTTTGCAGGAGAAGAGCAGCTAATTGAAACAGAAGCTATAATGAAAAGACCACAGGAATCCAGAGATTAATAAACCAACGGCCTCCAGGATTAGCCCAAGGATCAGTTTGCACAAGCAGGCATATAAAGATGTACAAGCACGTGGATGTAGATGTGGGGAGGCTCTGTGGACTGGGAAGAGAGGTTTTGGGACTATAGCAGTGTTATGAACAAACACTGGGAGGCCAGAAAAAAGCAGAGTCGCAGCACTCACTTATTTTACCTTTGGCTGCTGATTTAGCAAGATGACTTAGCTATTTAGTTTGTAAAATCAGGCCTGAAGGGCATGTTCCTCAGCATGCAATAAACCCACCATCCCAGACAGACCCATCTTGACCCACCACTGAATACAGGGAACTGTATCAAAGCCTGAACCATTCCCATCAGAGCAGAGCTGAACCTGGAGCAAGAATTATACTGGTTTGACTTCCTAACAAAGCAATAAACCCAAGCAAACTTTAACAGACATGTGTTCAGCCGTCTTGTTAGGACAATAACAAGCATTTGCATAACACTGTTGAAATACTAATGAGACGTCAGATACAGACACTTGTACTTGAAAGAAGTATCTGTCATGCCAAAGTTACCACCAGATTAGGAAACAAGGCAGGGCCAGGGCAGAGTTGCCACATTAACAAGCCCGGCCACATAGAAAGGAATTCAGGAAATCACCCGAGGAGTCCTCTGGTCTTACTGTCTATGCAGGTGAAAGCCTTCAACTCAAAAGTCAACAGGCTAATTGCCTGGCAAAGCCAATTGGTTT
This sequence comes from Chloroceryle aenea, assembly GCA_013399075.1. Classification (NCBI taxonomy): domain Eukaryota; kingdom Metazoa; phylum Chordata; class Aves; order Coraciiformes; family Cerylidae; genus Chloroceryle; species Chloroceryle aenea. The sequence goes on along the minus strand of VWZY01001286.1, from coordinate 65,604 downwards.
AGAGCTAAAGCAGCAGCTGGTGCATAAAGTTTTTACGCCTTTCAATTATGACTAATCCAAGAGCTGATACCAAGCTACAGCCTGTTTGCTGTAGACTTAAACCTTTTGTTTATCACCTTAATGCAAGACAAGAATGAGCCTGAGCATCAGTTCACCTCCCTCACAAGTGCGTGCGTCATCTCTCCTAAAGGAACGGAGGAGGAAGGGAGTTATTTGGGGAAGCGTCGATATTTAAAACTATTGTGAAAGGATGGACTGATATTGGAGATGTGGGGTGGTTATTGTTCTCAAAACATCTTGGAGGATGCCATCAGCAGCTTGCTTGGTCTAGAAATTCACTTAGAGACAGCTAAAGCTGGGGGTTTGCTCATCACGGATGAGGGGTATCTCAGTGGGACAGCTCCTGACCCAGACTAGGTTGTGGAAGAAGCACTTTCAGACCACCAAGAGCCCGTGGTGTTACTCTCTAGGTGAGGGCAAAGTAGTGTCACTACCATTTCTTCTGTAGATTCATAGCAAGATTTAAGCTCTTGTCTGAGCTTATACTATTTTGTGTTCTGCCTTATCTAGAGCAGGCAGAACTTCTGATACTTGGCCAGTAAAGCTATGCTCTCCTTGTACAGTGCTGCAAGGCTTCAACACATCTTAAAGCAAGCAGCTCTAACAGTCAGAGTCAGAGAGCCACACTCAGATTTGCTGCCTGACATCATCTCAAAAACCTGTTTGGCAACACACAGGTTCTGACCTCAGGAAGCAGGGGACTTCCCCCGTGGCACTGCCTCTCAGGTACCATGGCTATGGCAGAAAGTTACAGAAGATCTTCCAAGTCCTCCCCTCTCGTTCAGCACTGGGGAGACCACATTGGGAGTGCCACATCTAGTCCTAGGTTCTCCATCACAAGAGACAAGCTCAAGTGAAACCAGCAGAGAATGATGCTATGCCCCAGTCCCTGGATGTTCTGGTAGAAGAAGAGCAGGAGAAATGGATCTGAACAGCTTGGAAAAACAGCTAAGGAGGATCTGACTGCTACCCTGCATAAGCCAGTATAGAAGACAGACTTCAGAGATGCAGATGCACAGCAACAAACAGCAGCTGTAAAAAAGGAAATGTCAACTCAGTAATACTGGGGGGGATGTGGGTGTGTTATTTCTTCCTTAATGACAGTGTTTAAGCACTGGATCAGGTTCCCAGGGAGATGGGAGAGTCACCCATCCTTGGAATTGCACACAGCTTGACTGGACAGAGCTCTTTAAAAATCAGACTTAGTTTTAAAAGCCACTGATCTTGGAGCAAGGGGTTCAACAGGAGACCTCCAGACCTCCCTTCCAACCTCATTTATTCAACAATTCAAATTTAAATTTGTACTAATGCAAGATTGCATTAGTAAAAGGAAAGACTGGAATAAGAAAGCATTGCATGTGCTCGCTCTTCCAAGACCATTCATGCACCAGAGAGATGAAGCATTGCTGGAGCAGAGGATTGCTCATGGGCAGAACCTCCTGCCAGCATTCATAACAGCTCTGCTGCCACACTGGGCATGAAGACCATGTTGCCTGCACATACTGGCTGTCCTCTGGACACTCCTAGCTATGGAGATGCATGGTGAACCACAGTTCAGAGTCTAGATCCCACCAGGACCACTGTTGACTCACTGCTGTCCAACTCACAGCCACCAGCAATGGATTGTAAGGGGGACCTGGTGTCAGCATGTGCAGAAAGGGGGGGTGAAGAGACCCACAGCACCACATCACCTCTGTCAACCTGGATCAGCATGAACTGCCCTCAAAAGTTCACAGGTTTCACATTTCTTCTTCCACAAGTTACATGAGCATCAGACCCCCAGCCTTAGAGCAATACCTGGTTCCACAGAGAAAGCAGTTATGCTACATGGCTGAGTGGAAATAAACATGTTTTCTACCAAAGCCCTGCCAAACATCCCCTGTTTGGTCTTACTCACATCCTCTTAACCTTTCTTAGGAGGACTACAGGAGTGCCTACACACCTTCCCATACCAGCTTCTCTGCCTTGGAGCAAGTGGCGTTTCTGGCAGCTGCAAATCACAAGCTTTCCTTGCAAAATTACAGTTCCTAAATGCAGTCAAATCAAAAGGAAAAACCCTGACTTGCCTGCCAGGAGACAGCAATCAGAGGCAGACAATACACAACCCTCCAGGAGAAGGAGAGGAAAAAATACAGCCCATTTGTAGTGAATATGGCAAAGTTGCGGGGTGATTTGATAGTTGGAGAGTTTGGGTTGTTCTTTTGATTAGTTGGGTTTATTTTTTCCTCCAGGGTGCAAATTCCCTGTTCACAAAATGCATTACAAGACAAGTCTCCAACAAGCAATACTGGCTAGTCTGCTAAAGCTGGGAAACTTTGGGAAGAGGTGAGCAAGGAAACCTTGATCTGAAATAGCAGCATTTGCCCACCCAAGTACCTCAAGTCAAGGCAGACCATGCAATCAGACTGGCCACGCAGCAGTGGCTTTCTAAAAAGGGTCAAGAAGTATTTGACCAGCTTCCCTTGTCATATCTTGTGCCTTATTCAAGGCATCCTAGCAAAACATTTGCTTTCCTACTGCCACCATGACCATACTTTTCCCATCGAGAGTCCTTTGTCTCACCTCAGGGCTTTTAACAAGCCAGATAGAGCCCCAGAACACCGATGGAAAACAGACAGGTCTTTCAAAGAAAGAACTACACCCCAGTTAATATTTTCCTTTGAACTGTCTTTTTATGGCCTGTATTTCAGAGACCACAGCCACCAAGTCCAGCAGCAGTGACAAGGTAACAGTAGCCCACACACCCTGCCCCCCAAAGCCAAAAAAATTCAGTAGAGATTTCAGCAGCTTTCTCAGGCAAGAAGAGAGCTGGCCTCTGAAGATGTGTATGGTCACGCTGGGAGCATCAAAGCTTCAGATCAAAGATCAGAAAGAGCAGCTCAACTGCAGGCTGCTGTGAACAGACACATGAAACAGAAAAGTGTTAACCAAGGCTAGACTGTGGCTTGTTTTCTGTGCCTGGAGCCACCCTCAAATGGTCTCTTGGGCATTTGTTTATAGCACTGCAGTTTAGCAAACTGGATGCCAGCAAGAGCAGCTGGCTAGGACTTGCTGTAGGGTTTCTGGAGCCTACCTACCAGATCTTATCACCTAAGGGCGTCAGGGGAGACAGCTCCCCAGCCAGATGAAGGATTAAGCACATCAACTTAAGTCCCTCCTCCAGGTGGGAAAGGGATCAAGACATTTCTCCACTGTCATGCAAGTCATTTCAAAAAGCAACAGCAGATTGTATCTGCACTGAGAGCCATTCAAAAGCAATTCAAAACTCCAGCTACCAGACATCCCAGTTCCTTCAGACTGAGAGCTGACAAGATGGGAGTTGTGAAACATGGTGTCTCTGTTGTGGATGTGACCTCACCACATCCAACTGGGTATCAGATCCTATCTCTTCAGGCTCACCATGGCTGCACACAGCTACCCTGGCAAGGGATGGGGTGCTGCCAGCATCTCCTCTCTCCAGCCTTCCTCATGTGTACCTCAGACAGGGAGCCACATCCAACTGATTTGAGAGGCTGTTGAGCAGATATCCTCTGAACCAGGAGAGTCCAGCCCGATTCAAGTTTGGGTTTGCATAAGCTAGCAGGCAGTCATGAGTGCACAATCACATCAGCCTGACAGCTCCTTCTCCAAGAGCTTTGCTGCCTGTCTGTTCACAGCTAGAAGATACAACACATTCCGAGTGGAAGGAATTACCTCAAGTCTCTCCTCGAATTTACCTCAACTCAGTCTCTCCTACACAGGGCAGAGCACAGAGGTCATTCCCCTTAAGGTCCCATCAGAGCAATCATTGTAACTGAACAGCAGGGCCTCTCCTGCAAGGGGAAGAGGCAGGACCAGTGCAGTTGTCTGCTGGAGGAGCAGCTTCCCCACGAGGCAGGCTGTGGTGTGTAGTTTCTGCCAGGGGGTTTGGTTTTTTTATTAGCCAAAAGTAAAGATTAGTTGTTGGATGCATAACACAGTGGATTTTTTCTAATAGCAACTTAATGTTGGAAGACCTTTCAGGCAATACTCACCCCTACATCAGCCTCTCACCTCTGTCCTCCTCATTGTTTTGCATTGTCCCACAGCTTTGCTCATTCATCCTCCTCCCATTACAGCGAGGGCTCTACAGTCATCACCCCTGAGCATTGCTTTTCCAGGAAAGGGACAACAGAGAAAGAGAACTTCTCAAGAATAGATTTAAAAAAACAACCCAATCCCTAGAAAAACAGGATGGGAGATTTAGGTTTTTCCCTAAACTTCAAGCAAAGCTGCTTCAGCAGTCCAGGCTACAATCATAGAATGATTTGGGTGGGAAGGGACCTTAAAGGTCATCCAGTCTAACCCCCTTGCACTGAGCAAGGGCATCTGCAACCAGAGCAGGGTGCTCAGGGCCCCATCCAGCCTGGTGTTGAACACATCCAGAGCTGGGGCATCCACAACTTCCCTGGGTAACACATTCCAGATCCTCACCACTCTATTATATACGTAAGCAGACCACACTGTGTCCCCACTAGACACCTGCCAACAGCTCACACAAGGAAGAGCAAAGACAAGGCTAGGACCTGCACCCCATTGATACCTGTACCCACCTTTGTCCTAGGACTTCAGCCTAGTCCACCAAGGGCTGCCTTGGCCAGACAGATGCTGGCAGCACAAGGCTCTCGCCCACGAGCCTGTGCCAACTGCAACTTTGCAGAGTCACGCAAACCAGGAATCTGCCTACCTTTTATTTTGGAATTGAAATGCTTGTCCTACTCCACAGTATTAAGATTCCAGCCACGATCAACGTGAATCAACATCGGCAACCGAGCAAACAAAGCTGAAAAGCGCAGATTTTTCAGCCCTCTCAGATTCAACAACTGCTCTCAGTTTACACAGCAATTATTCAAATTTCATTTGTCACGCTGAAGAGCAGCAAGAAAGAAACAAGCTGGGTGCTCACTTTCCTCACTAGGTGCAGAGCAGCTTTCCCCATGAGTCTTCCCATCAGGATTTGAAGCTCAGCTGGCTCCAAAATCCAATTTCAGAGCAATTTCAATGTGCTGTGTTACCGGGTAAGCCGTGTGGCATCATTAAGAGGAAGACATAAGTTTATTTTCTCTTTAAGTTGGGATATTTTTTATTTTTTTCCCCCTACTAGATGAGTTTTGATATCATGCTTAGCAGGGAACCAGAGATAAGCCCTGTGCCGGGTGAGAGATCTGATGTTTTTATACAGCATCTTTCCTAAGGCAGCGAGGCAGACGTTAAACAGGAAGCGTTTATTGACTTTATACTCACTTCATAAAACATTTACACGGTTAAGAGGAGAAACAGGAGCTCCCAACAACCCAGCCTGGATTTCAGCTAAAACAAAGATGAGTTCAGGCATTGTTCTAGCGCCCAAGTGATCACAAACACTGGGCAGTCTGAGCTTTAAAGCCGCAACGTGCTCCTGGAATTGTACAACAAATGGAGCGATCCCAGTCGGGTCTTCTTACTACACGGCCTCTCAGTGTGTACATATCTGTAGTTATTCTTTCAAGACCTTAAATCAGCATGGAAAAAGCTGGTGACATTGTCACAGTATTCAAGTAATACATAAACATTACAAAGTCCCAGTNCCTCTCAGGCTGCTCTTCACCAGCTGCACAGCCCCAGGGCTCTCAGCCTGGCCTGGCACAGAGATGCTCCAGCCCCTCAGCATCCTCATAGCATCCACTAGACTCTCTCCAGCAGTTTGTCTCTCTTGACTGAGTCCAGAACTGGATCCAATACTCCAGCTATGGCCACACTAGGGCAGAGTGAAGGAGAACTTCCCCCAACCTGCTGGCCACAATCTTCTTAATGTCCCTGCAGGACATCATTGGTCTTGTGCAGAAGAGCATACTCCTGGCTCAAAATAAATGCTTGGAAAGAAAAAGATTTGCTGGCACAGCTGACCTGAGAAACAGCAAGACAGGTCCTTGCAGGTCTGCCTGCTCACAGCCTCCCAAGCTGTGATCACACCAGCCTCTCACCCCTGCATCCTTTAGGGGACCTGTGCTCCCAGCAGTGCCCTGCACACATGGCTTTGCACTGGACAGTCAAGATAGGCAACTGTTGCAGGTATTTTCCTCTACTATCCTCAGCAGAGGACCAGTATCTCCCAGCCACACGTTAGGAGCCACAAAACACACAAGCATGAGAGAAGCAACCCAGGAAACAGTTTTATGAGGAACCCTGCTCCAGTTAATTGTTCACATGTGTCATTACAACCTCTTAGTTCAAAGCGGGTTCATGCACGTTCAATTCCAGCTCATATTTAATGACTCAGGAAGGTCTGTGCCCATCACAGCTCACACAAGCTCAGGCTAGTGGACAGATAAACCACATCCACCAGAGTTGCTCAGCTCTCAAGTCACTCATCCATCTGAGAAGTTATTTACATACACAAGCAGCCTTTCTCTTGCTGTGACAATGCTGCCCATTTACTTGGGGATTTCTAAAGACTTCTGAGGGAAACTAAAGCCTCAGTTTTCCTTCTGTCCTACAACAAAGCCAGGAAGGCAATCAAAGCCAGTTATCGTGCAGTTCAGTGCTGGACCAGCGCCGTGTTCTGCCAGCAGAAGTTGGTCCCTTAGGTGACATTCACCAGCAGGACTTCACCAACCAGGAGATTCATTTCACAGCCTTCAGCCTTGTTGTGTCACCAGCTCTGATTTCAGTCAAGAGTCCGGGTTAGAAAATCCCCCCTCATCCTCAAAAAGCCTCTTAATACATTTGCAGTAGCTTGGGTTGTTTTATTTGGTTTTTTTTTATTACCAGTTTTAATTACTGTGTTTTAAAGAAGATACCACAGATCCAGCTGTGAATACAGAAGGTCCAACCAGGTAATTTTTTTATTTCTTTATTAACTTGACAGAGGAACTATTCCTTACTGGCACCAAGCTGAGCAACCCACTTCCAGTCTGGTGGAAAAGGGTGGAAATACCCAAACCTAATTAAAGGCATTTCCCATGGAATATGACATCCAAGGAAATACTTCAAATGCTCTTGCCTACCGCACAAATTGCATCCCTACCTCCTCCTGAGGTTGCTGACAGATGCCACATATCAGATCCCTCTTTGTTTCAATTCAATTAAGCAATGAGCTTGATTCGATTAGCGTGAGGACGCTGGCAATCAAGATGTTCTCACAGCAGGAGCCATGGGTCCTGACCAGTCCTTCAGCTAACGGGGCTTAGACACACACATCACGGTGCCACCAGAGGAGCAAGAGCACAAGGGCACCAGCACCACCCGCCAGGAGTTCCCACCAGCCAAGATGCTCTGCACACAAAGGGTGTTGAAGAGGGGATACCTATAGGCTATTTTAGATTGGTCTTGCAGGCACCACTCATAGCAACCATGTGTTCTTAATATCTCCCCCTTGCCTAGATGGATACAGCCACAAGCCCCAGCACGCCCATGTCAACATGCATTACGTTTTTAAAAACACATTCATTGCTTTATAACCCAGTGCAGATTTCTGCGTGGTGTTCTATTCATTAGCTGTGAATTGGGAAGGAAGAGATCCTATAGTCAAATGGAGATAAAAATCCCCATGCGTGACATCTGGAGGCTTTGGCCTTCATTCCATTTATGGGAACAGCTGATGTCATTTTATTTTATTTTTTTCTTTTTTTTTGTTCTGGGAACGTACATCCATTAGTTCCAACTGCACAGAACTTTTAGAAGGAGCCACACAGAGATCAGAAAACCCCAGACATGAGAATGACTCAGCCACATGCCAGGGCTTAGGGAGAGATTTACAAAAGGCTCTCTCCAAGCTCCAGCAGACCTTTCAAGCTGCTCTACCATAGAATTTACACAGCAGAGTCAGTTCCCAACAGCTCTACATCAACTTGTCTACACACCAGGTGCATGGCTGGAGGTCCTCACACCCACACAGCTTCCTTGCTGAGGGGCAACACATGCAGCCCTGGTACTGCTGAACCAAGTCCTTCCATCCCTGTTCTGTAGGTTGATGGGGGGTCAGCAGATGCTGGGTGCAACAACCCACGGCACAGCAGCCTTCCTTCCATGAAGGAATAGCTCCCTCCTGGGGAATACCTCCCTTTAAAAAAAGGGATAAATCTGTGAATTCACTTCTCTTAAAGATGAGCAGAAGGGTAGGGCTTGTTTTTCCCAAGAACCATCTGAGGTCTCATGAGACCTCCATCCTCCATTTTGACCCAGACAGGTCAGGGATATCCCAGACCAGAGGCTATAAAGTGTTTCTGACTCGTATCCCATACAGCAAAATGGTCTGCCTCAGTTTCCCCCAAACTGATGTCAAAACACCACACAGTCAAAGCAGTAACACTGGAGATGTCCAATGGACACAAGGGAATGAGGGTTTGGGTCACAGTGGGCAACCAGCAAAATGAAAGCAGGACTTGCAGAGCAAGCAGATGAGGCACAGGTCTTATCCCATCAAGGCACCAAAGATTATTTCAAGGTCCAAGTTTCAGTTCTGGTGGGTTTTTTTAAAAAGAAAAAGCTTGCAGTAGACAAGAGTTCTAGCTAAGGCCACTCAAGTAGCAGCCAGCTGTGAGGTTCAGAACTGAAAGCCACCCTTGGGACCAAGGCTTTTCCAGGAAGGGGAGCCCAGCTGGGCACGCTTAATTAGAAGATTCCCAGCCTCTGCTTCCCCAAAGGGAGCTCCTCTGTCACAACTTATGAAAGGGAAATGTCTCCTCTGCTCCCCAGAGCCTCCCTTGGGGCTCCCATGTGACTCCCCTCACCCCCCAGCTTGATCTGCAGGGACAGCACATGGCATCATAGGAGACATTCATCAGGACAGAGCATCCATCCCAGGAGATAAGAGGCCTTCAGCTTTTGAAATGTAGCTGCTGCTCACTGCAGGGCAGGGAGACAATTTAACATTCTGGGTCAGTTCCATATCTCACAGACAGTCAGCAAATTAGATTAGTGCTTTGAAGATTAAACTGTGGGGAAGTTCAGCTTCACATTTTCTGAAAGGGCCATGCAGAAAGTGGTTTTTCAGCTCCTGGGGAGAAGATAGCTTGTCCACCAGCTACAACACAGCCTTTTACCAAGGAGACCACCCAACATCATCACCAGCCTAAGGGGTCAGGATTATTTTCCTGGACATCCAGTTTCACGCCTGAGAACATTTTCTGTTGAGCTCTGTACCTCAGACCTCATGTGTTGATTGAAAAGAGACCAAACATTCAATTCCCTTCATGTTTGCTACATACCAGTTCCCTCTTGGTCACCCACTTCATTCTTTTCCCTCAGGAACAACCTGGTCCACCAAGATCTATCCAGAAGAAACAGAGCCAAGGAAAAGAATTCAACCCTGGAACAACAAGCCTCCCCATTGCCCCCCCACCAGTATTCCTTGAAAAGTGGTTCTTCAGCCAGAGGTGACCAGCACAGCACAAAGCATGGAGGAATAATTATTACATGGACTGTGTCCCCTTAGCCTCTTCATCTCTCACACCATGTCCCAAGGCAGCTGTGCCAGGTCACTCAGTGCAGCATGACACAGGTTGTGGCCTCATCCCTGGTGACAAGGTGCTCACAGCTCCTTTTACACTCAGTTTCTTTCATCCCTTTCCAGCCCAAGCTCTCAGTAGGAATTAGGTTAGATCCCTAGGCACCATCACTGCCTGGTCTCCTGCCCATATGCTCAGCTTCTCCTGGGGACCCAAATCTTGCTGAGTGAGCTCAGATAACTCCAACATCACCCTGTCCACAACCTCATGCTACTGCAGGAGGCAGAAAGAGCTTTTGGGGCTGTTCCTCTAAACAGCAGCAAAGACATTTCTTCCCAGGAGCTATGGGTAATAGCTTCCTTTTCTCTTGAAGGGCACAATTAAAGATGCAACTGCTTCAGGGAGGAGAGACACAGCCTTTCATCACCTTGGCTTCCCCACAACCCAGGCTGTGGTGTAGCCCCTCCACCAATAGCTTTTTATCAGCTAAAATTAGAAGTCAGTTATGTGACATATAACAGAGCAGGGCTTTTTTTAAGCAGCAACTTAACATTGGAAGAGCTTTCAAGTGATACCAACCCCTACATCACCCTCTACATTCAAGAGGAAAAGAAAAAAGTTACTCCTCACCTCTGCCCTTTTCACTGTTTCACATCATTCCACAGCTTTGCTCATTCACCCTCCTCCCTTTACAGGGAGCTCTCTAAAATCATCACCCTTAAGCATTGTTTTTTCTCAGAAAAAGGACACCAGACAGAGAGGACTTCTCAAGAACTGTCTGAAAAACAAACAAATCTCAAAAAATAATCCCTAAAATAAATAAATAAAACCAGATGCCTTTCAACCAAGCCCTTCAATGCTTTCCACTGAATTTTCCTTACCAGCACCACACAAACCCAAAGCACTCACTGCCTCTCTTACCTTGTCTCTCATCACTTCAAACAGCCACAGAAAGACAAGAAAGGAGCAAAAGATAAAAGTCACAACTTACCTTGCTGGACAGAGAGCTCATTCTCATCATTGAGAGCCTCCTTCGACTCAGTTTTCATCTTCCTAGAGCTCTGGTAACCCAGGGGGGCTACCCCATTCATCACCCCTGCCACGAGCCCTGGAGAAACAGCCCCTCTCCACCACTGGAGGAGAGAAGAGGGCACAGAACAAGGAGGCCAAGTCCTCTAATAAGGGTGGGGAGGAAGACAACCTCCCCGCCCACCCTAGCCTTTACCCTCAGCTATTTCCTATAAACTCATTTACACTTTGTGGTGGGGGAAGCTCCTCAGCTCAGCGAGTTAAAGCCCAATGGTCCAACAGCCCAAGTTTGATCTGCTTGGGCAGCTTAATAGTCAAGTGTTTAGGATGCCAGGCAGGAATTCTCCTCCAGGCAGGGAGATGGGTCAATGAGGAGCAGCTGGAGATGCTCAGCTTGGTGGCCCATTGGTGCAGCAGAGGCAATCATTTAATTGCTGCTGCCTAGAGTCTTCCTGGGGTTTGAAAATACAGCTGGTGCTGGGGTGGAGGTTGCACAGGTGAGGTTCAGCAGCCTGAACTTGATTCACTGGAGACAGGGGCAGGAAAGTGTTATCCCCTAGGGACTGGACAGGCTTAGAGAGACCAGGATGAGTGATGATGAAGGTGAAAGATCTCCAAAATAATGGGGATTTGTGTCTGTGAGATGTTTTGGGGACTACCTCAGAGGGACAGTGGAGACCATACAACAAAGTTTGCTTTTGGTTCTTAACCATCTCCCTGATTGTTATTCTCAAGGCATGTCTTTGTGGGTTGTAACTGGGGTTTCTGGTGCAATCCCACACCCCTGATACTTCTCCAGAACAACTGTTTGTTCTGGATCAGAGCCCTTTTCTTTATCACAGAATCACAGAATTACTGAGGCTGGAATAGACCTCCAAGATCATCAGGTCCAGCCTGTGACCCAACACCCTGACACCAGCCAGACCATGTCACTAAGCACCACATCAATCTTTCCTTAAACACCTCCAGGGATGGCAACTCCACCACCTCCCTGGGCAGTCCATTCCAGTGTTCTATCACCCTCTCCATGAGGAAGTGCTTCCTAACACCCAACCTGACCCTCCCCTGGGGCAGCTTCAGGCCATGCCCTCTCCTCCTGGCACTGGTTGCTTGGGAGAAAAGCCCAACCCCCACCTGAGTACAGCTTCCTTTCAGGTCAGAGGTCCCCCCTGAGTCTCCTCCAAGCTGAACAACCCCAGCTCCCTCAGCCTCTCCTCATAAGCCTGTGTTCCTGGTAACTGAGGTGGAAAATGTTAAGGAACAATATAAAGACAAATAATCAACATCAACTGGTCGATATCATGACAGGCTCCATATCTCAGGTAGAGGCTTTAATCCCAGTTACTAAGGAAAGAAAAAAATATACATCAAAAAACCACCACGTACAAAAAGCCATCCACCCAAGGACCTGCTCGAGTGACAGCACATGACACCCTACCTCATTCTTTTGTATTATAAGACCCAGAGCTGTGCCACGCAGCCCTGGTGTTACCAGGTGCAAATGTTCCTCACTTCTCCTTACATTGACTCTGAAAAAAATAATCAAACAACTTCATTAAAGTTGCAAACTTAGGAGCTTTCCCACAATTGGATTTCATTTTGTGTCTTCCCTTTGATCTGCTTGGTTAGAGGTATTAGGGGTTCCTCCTCTCATCAGAACCGTGCACTAGAAGGAAAGTTATTTGCTCTTTATCCTCCATCCTCAGTGTGAAGCTGTTGCTCTTACTTAAAACTCATCATTCAGATTTTGCCCTGAAGATGACAAGACTTCTCCTGGAGAGCAAACTCTGTCTTGGTTTTAATATGGGAGGTACATATGGACTTGTCAAGAACTCTGCCATGAGGGAAGGATGTTACTGTCTCCTCTGGACGGCTGCTGCAGTGAGCCTGGGAGATTAGAGGGAGGTGTTCAGCTTGAACCTCTGTTTTCTGCAGGTGACTCCATCTTCTGGGAGGTTGCTGCAGGGACTGATCCCTGCCTTGACTCTCACGATGCCCTGACCACTTAGTCAACCAAGTAACAAGTCAACCACTAGTCAACCAAGTAACAAGTGATAGAACAAGAGGAAATGGCCTTAAATTGCACCAAGGGAAGTTTAGATTGGATATGAGGAAGAATTTCTTTACTGAACTGGGTTATCAGGCACTGGAAGGGCTTGCCCAGGGAAATGGTTGAGTGCCCATCCCTGGAGGTATTTAAGAGACATGTAGATGTAGTGCTGAGGGATATGATGTGCTAATGATTGGACTTGGGGATCTTACATGTCTTTTCCAATAGAGGAAACTGTGATTCTGTGACTGTACATCTCCATCACACCACCCAGGAATGGGGAAGTGATCTCCTCCAACCCACTTGCTTTGCAAAAGATCTTGTAATTAATGAAATGCAAGAATTCCACTGTGAAAATAGTTTCCACCCAGCATGGAAATTACCTCAGCTCTCAAGCATGTTGTCCCTGACAGCTAGGTTATACTATACATCACAACTGGTGCCAGCGTTTTGCAGCAGTGTGATTGGACTCAAATCAGAGATTAGGTCACCCATCAAGAGGGATTTCCTCTGCCTGCTCTCATTTACACTCACTAATTGGGATCTCTCTTGAAAGTTTGATAATAACATCAATAACTTCCCAGAGAGGTTATTAATATGAAAGATGGAGCATCTTGCACTCAAGAGACTCTAAATTGGATTGAAATCCAAATAGTAATGGCAATACCTGGACAGAGATGTCTGGAGGATGTGTGCTGCTGTCCACATGGGCATGCTGTAGCAGTCAAGGTGCACAGGAGATTTGTGAGGTATCTCACTTCTGCTCAGCTGTCTGTTTACACAAAACAAAAGATCAGTTGGTTTTTGTCTCAGGCAGGTTTGGCTGGAATTGGAGAAAGGGGTAAAAGGTGACACCAGGGAGGAGAGGGGTGGGAATAACATGTGCAGTCACACATGATCCCAGCATCCCAGCATGGTGGGGTTGGAAGGGGCCTCTGGAGATGNGAGGATGTGTGCTGCTGTCCACATGGGCATGCTGTAGCAGTCAAGGTGCACAGGAGATTTGTGAGGTATCTCACTTCTGCTCAGCTGTCTGTTTACACAAAACTTGTGAAAGATCAGTTGGGTTTTGTCTCAGTCAGGTTTGGCTGGAATTGGAGAAAGGGGTAAAAGGTGACACCAGGGAGGAGAGGGGTGGGAATAACATGTGCAGTCACACATNCTGGTCCTGCCCTGCTCTCTGCAGGAACTTTGCCTTCATGAAACTTGTTCTGCTGAGGTTGATATTGTCCTCACGGTGCTTTAATCCAACAGTAAGGCAGACCTTGGATTTATTATTCCTTTTTATTTATTATTCCTTTTTCTGTTGGGGACTCCTGTGGATTTGGCTGGTTCAGCTCAAATTTGTGGATCAGGGAAATAATAAACTGGTTTTTTATTACTAAGGAAGGAAAGACACAGGTGGAGGGGTTTGGGGTTTTTTTTTTGTAGGTTTTTTGTTTGCTTCTCCCCTCCTCCTCCCTAAAAGCCAGTTTCCTAAGGAAATGAGACCTATTCCATTAATCTGTGTGTGGAGGGGGAGGCCAGACAGTCACACTCTTAGGCACTGCCATCTTCACTATGGGCCACATTTTTGAGGTGAAGTCTGGGAGCATGTGGTCACAATCTGAGGATGAGAACACACAGGGACTCCCTTTCTCCCCTCTGCAGCTGAGGATGTGTGGGACAGAGCCTGAGGGTAGGAACCCAAAGTTGGTTGAAACTTGTAGGTTTCAAATATGTAGCATTCCTTTACAGACAAATAGGGGTGACCATGATGTGGGGGAGTTCAAGCCTTTTATAGACACTCAAGAAGCCACACAGGGCAGTGTTACTGTCAGGCACAGGAATTGCTTCCACTGGATCTCTTGTGTGGGCAGCCACGAGAACTTAGCTGTGAGACACTAAGCCATACGATGAGGAATCTTTCTGTTGATCCCTGAATGCCTCATTTTCTTCTTCAGTTCCCCCATCCTGCCCTGGAATGGATAAATTCAGGGAGCTGGCTGAAGGACAGGCACACGAGCCCATGTACAATAACCCACTCATATAACAGCCACCCGTGCACCCAGGGCCAGCATCTCAAATGGCAACAGCAAAAGACAAGTTAATAATAGTCATTGTTATATGATCAAATTAGCTGGACAGGGATACATTTTGCAGGATTCATAATGGTTTTAATGATATTATTTAGTTAACAGGAACAATCTATCTTCTCTATTCACGAGTTCCTGGAAATCAAGGATGTTAAGCTGTAAAACATCCTTTTGGAGACAGAGCTGTGAGCTACAGCCTCTCTGAAAGTTGGTTGTATACTCTATTGCAGTCCTGCTGCTCTTGGCTTGACCTTATCCAGTAAGCAGGAGCAAGACTTGAGTGGGAAGAGGGGGCTTGTGCGTGACACTGTGGCTCTCAGGATACCCCCCGTAGCATTTCACCCTGGCTGATGCTGTGGCAAGATGGGGTCAAGGCTCAAAGCGAGAGAGGAGCATGATGCACACAAACTGGACTTGATTTGGACCCTGAGAACTGGGATGTGCTGAGTACACTGCACCACATAAACCATTTATTTCTTGGGAATTGTCAACAAGAGACGTTTTCCTAGAAAGCATTTCCAGTTTTGCAGTGTGCATTCTTTATGAACCGCATAAAACACCCAGAAAATCTCCAGCTGCAGTGACGCGGCTCTGTCACAGGGCTGGCATTTGTCAACATCTCCACACTGCTGGGAATTATGTTAACAGGGCAGTTTGCTGTGGAAATGCAAACTGAAATTGGGGTGGCCAACAACAACAGCGACTGGACGTGGAATTGTACGAAACAGACCTGACAGCTTTTTCCTCACTGTAGGAGAATTCATGGTTGGCTTGAGCTAAGCTGCACCAGCAGACACACACTGTCTTGGTTCCTCCACCATTATGAGCCCAGTGGGGTGAGAGCTGAGGAAAAGCAACTGGGAAGCAGAACAAAAAGTCTGAAAGAACAGTTTACCATGTACCCCCCCAACATGGGATTAACCCACGTCCCCTGACAGGACAACCAAGTCAATGCTGAGACCTCACTTCATCTTTTAACTGTCAAGAGGCCAAGAGGACACTTGGTTGAAAGACTAAAATTGTGCAGGTGAATTTGCCACAGTGGATGTATTTAAGCAGTTGAATATCTATCCTTAAAGGAAAAAAACAACAACAAACCATCAAAAGCTACAAGTCTACCAACCGTCAAGGAGCTCAGGAGACGCACACCCTGACGTGGGAGTAAAGAAACAATTTCTCCATGTGGTTTGGAGAAACAGTGAATGAAGGAGAAACATTTCTAGCTCCCAAACTCTTCCTTTCATCACCTTTCAGTAAGATGATATTTTGACAACATTTGTCCCAGTTAGCAGCCTGGTCAAGGCTGTGAGTGACGACACTGGGCTTTCAGCTCTTTATGTCAACTCTTACCTCTCCCAAGAGCAAAACCATCTTGCTTTTGTTCTGTTAATGCAAACAGACGCTCCCGTGGAGCAAGGCTGCTGACTGAATGTGGCAGTGTGGACATCTTCCCATGCCAGCCTTCACTGGAGGAATGCAAGGCCGTATAAGGCTGTATGTAGCTTTGCCATTGGCTTTTAATTAAGATAACTGTTTCCTTAATTTCCTTAATAAATTTAAGCATATAATGCCAAAGCTGCTCACAACAAGGGAGGGGGGAATTCAAGCGCAGGAAGTGGCAGTAGAAATGTTCTTGACAGCATTTGCAGTTATCTGGTACACAGGAGGGGATGGCCCTTTCCCACTGTCACCTGCAGGAGCTCGTGAAGCAAAGGACGAGTTCCCATCTGCAGGAGTTTGCAAATTAAGGGTGCCCAGACACCACTGATTGATTGTCAGTCAAGGCTGCCACACAAAATGTGGTGATCTGGGTTTTTTTTCTGACTTCAGCCAAAGAAATCTGCCTTTTCTCAATAGCCAAGAGATTTGTCTCAGAGAAAATGAGAAGTAGCTGCAGTCATCAGCTGCAAAGTCCTTGCAGCATAGTCCAAAGTGAGCAATTACAGCTGTGCTGCTGTTTGACTGAATACCATTACTTATCTTTAACAGCCTCCCCTTTTCCCCGTGAGGTTGAAGCCCCCAGTTTCACCAGCTAACATGCAATTACATTTTAGAGAAGACACCACTGACAAGGAGACAACAGTCAATAAGTGCTGGTGGGAACAGCCCTGTGCTAGCTCTGCCCTCGAGTTCACTGGGGCTATTGGAAATGTCAGGACTGGAGAAAACACTGAAAAATGAGAAGTTTCTCATCCCAGAGAGGGTTCAGAGGGTACCCAGAGGGTAGATGTTGCAGGCAAAAATGGGGAAGTTGCCTGAACATCCCATGCATCTCATCCCACCACGCTTGCCCTGCGCTGGAGTGAGTCAGGGACATGTCTGGAGCTGAATTTCCAACCTGAGCTCTGTGTGCCTGATGCCTCTCTCATGCTGAACAAATGTTGTCATGCATTGGGTTGATTAAGTGTTATTAAAAAGCAACCACTTATCCCTAGATGAAATAAAGCAGCAGAATAAAGAAGAATTTGCCAAGGATATTTGGATCTGCCATCTCCGTCCCTACTTGAGGATGGCTTGAAACCCTTCAGGTGTTGATGTCCCAGAAAGCAGTGACCACAAAATGAATGTTACATAAGGTTTAGAAGTCTGACAGCCTTTCTGTTTGATGGTGTATTAATCTTGCAAACAATAATCCCACTCCATTTCTCTCCACTGCTTTTCTGTTCATATTAAAGCTCTTGCTATGATCTTCTTCTCTTTCCCATTTATTTGTGAACTCACATATATCATTGTGATAAGCAAATAAAAGCAAGTGTTATCCCAATGGGGATGGAAAGAAGTGGTGAGCAATTCCAGCATATGCTCCAGTGCTCTCCTAGCAGGTCAACAGAGCCAGGTCTAACATCTACTGGCCTCCACAAGGTCTTTTCACAGATAAAGATGAGTTTTGGGTGAGGCATTTTCCTTGGGAGAATGAAACAAAACTGCTCAGTGATACGAGGATCACTCAGCTACAGTGGGTCATATTTTCTTTGGGCAAAACCCCACGCTGGTCTTTGCTCTACATCATCAAGCAATGCAGCAGTAAATGCTGCGCTGAATTTTGGGTTGTGTTTTGAATCCTCCATCTGAACTAAGCCGTGTTGACCACATTCTGATCTTGGGTCAGTCTAGAGCTTTCTCACTGTTTTTACTGTAAATTAAGTAATTTTCTGGAGTTGGGTGCCCATCAACCCTTTGAAGACACTGGATTGAACTTCTGCTTAAAGTTTTGGCTTTCTTGGCTAGACCTTTTCTTGGCCAATGAACAGGGTTGTTGTGATACCCACTTCTGTGTTCATGTGAGATGACATTTTGTTGACATAATCAGCTTTTGCCCTTGTTCACTTGATCCCTACTAGCTCTGGTAGGAATGGCCCCAGAGGAAAGAACTGATTTCCTTATCTCCTGTTAACAGGGACTGAGAAGACGAAAGGCAACTTAAGCTGAAGGGAAACGACTTTGCAGCCCATACTGTCCCCTCAAATGCATCCTTCCCTGATGTTTGTAGGGCAGTTGAGTCTCCCCTTTCTGCCATCCAAGAAGAGCCAAGGACAGCTTGTTACTCAACACCAACCACAAAATATCTTGTACCTCTCCACCTGCTTCAAGGCCCTCTTGAGCTCGGACACTTTCATGCAGGGTGAAGCTCTCCTCGAGGCAGAGGAGAGTCATTTCTGTCATGACTCACATTGCAGTTGGAGGTCACAGTGTTTGGTGCCATTCCCAACGCGTTGCCTCTGAAGTGCAGCAGAGCCATGCTGTGTCTAGGAAATAATATCTCCACCCCCTAATTCGAGCACCATCTCAGATGGAAAAATCACAAATGCCATAATGAGTAACCACAGGGCTGAGGAAACCTCCCAGCAGAGGCAGGCTCCACTGCTTGTTAATTAGTCCAATTACTAGGGTGAATTTAATGCTTTTTTTCTGAAATTCTGTTCCCTGGTAGTCCCAGCTTTACTCAGCTGAGAGCTCAAGAAGACATGCTTCTCCAGCTGAAGAGGCTGAGATGAGGCTTCCTTGCAAAGAAGTTTTCTATGTTAAGGCATATGTGCTAATGATGCTGGTTTGTGCTAATGGCCTTTGCAAGAGCTTTGTCACTCAGGGTGCTCCCAAACACAGGCTGGGGGGTGATGGGACTGAGAGCAGCCCTTGGGAGAAGGATCTNTCTGCTGGGAGCCAGGCTGGGAGAGCTGGGGGGGTTCAGCCTGCAGAGGAGAAGGCTCCAGCTGGGGGGACCTTCTGGGGGCCTTGCAGGATATAACAGAAGCTTTTCAAAAAGATGGGTGGCACAGAGCACTGTGACTTGTGCAGGGAGCTGAGCAGAGGAAGGGGGGCTTTCTGGGGCTATGTGGGTCACTTTGCTATTCTCTCAGCATTAATTAAAGCCGGATAAAGTGGAATGGGAAATGAAGTCTCAATTTTTTCACAGTGGAAGTGACAATTAAAAAAAAAGATCACAATTTTTTTGTATTGCAGAATTCCTTCCTTAGTCATTTATGACTTCCCTGCTTTTGGGTCACCTGAAAGGTTTTATCAGCAGCAAATGTATGTTTTCTTCGGGTCATTAACTCAGATGTGAAAAATGCTTTCTGCCCAACCCCAGTGGAAACACGGCCGCTACATTTATGAATGCATTTACAATTACCCTTTGAATCCTATTAATTAGCTAGATTGCAAGCTATTTAATGTCTTCCACACACATTGTGCACCATTCTAACATCTGAATTACCAAAAAAAACCCAAACTTGGAGCACCATTTTCTGAAGCTTTCTGACAAAACCTGCAAGTCCGAGCCCGTTACAATGCTGTAAAAATACTATTCCTTTTATAATTTATAAATTAATTGATTAATTAATAGGTATCAAATTCACTTGACACTGTTACTAATTGGGCTTAGTTTTGTTACCCTCCTTTAATTTCCTTCCTCTATTAATTATCTTCCCTTAATTTATTGCGTCCTGTGTGAGATTCTGTATTATTTTCCCTGGGACCGATGCCAAATTAATGGACTTGCACTTTCCTAGGATATCCCATTTACCTTTTGAAAAACATAGTTATGACATGAGACAGACTCTCAGCTTTCAGAACCACCCAAACCAAGTGAAAAAAACCCAGAGACCTCCTTGGGCGGCTCTTTTAAAACTCTTGGGTGCAGTTATCTAGACCCAGCCATGTCAAGAATTAATAGCTGCTGCCCAAACCCCCCTCAGGGGGTTACTGCTGGAATGGAAAGCATTTCACCATCCAGGCTGTGATTATATTATCTGGCTATTCCCAACTACGGAGAAAAAGTATTTAGGGAACTTTTCTGCCTTCATCATTATCAACACTTTTTTTTTTCCATTTCAATCTGGTAATGGCTCAATACCATTGTGAAAATGTCTTTTGCTTTTAATATCATTTTAAGACTGCTCATTGTCCTCAGCCCTCCTGGACACAGATCTCTCCTCGTATCCTTTTTCTCTGTGACCATGGGGCTTCCTTAGTTCATCCTGCACTTGCCAAGATGAAGAAGGATGTATGAGAAAGGTAAGTGGCATCAGGTCCCCCGTGAAGCTGTGCTGAGATCCATAACAGAGGGGAAGCGGATTTTGTCCCATCACAGAAACACAGACTGCACTTCTCTTGGGTTTGGACTAGATGACCTTTAAAGGTCCCTTCCAACCCCAAACATTCTATGTTTCTCACCTCTGTGCCCTAATGGGGCACATCCTTTCTGTAAGACCAGAAAAGGTTACCCAAGCTCCAGAAGCAATCGGGCAGCTCAGCGTGAGGAGCTCCCGTTACACCCTGTTAAATACAAAGACATCATCTCTAGATGAAGAAGTTAGCTGCAGGTCACTGGAGGCAAGAGAGTAGTGTGTGTCCATAGTGGCCTTGTTCCCTAAACATCTGCTATGGAGCAGTGCTACCAGCCGGAGCATTGGCTTCACTGGGCTCTTGTTCTAATCTGGAGCTGCTGTGCATCCAGACCCAGACTGTCAGGAATAAATATCCTCCAG
Organism: Chloroceryle aenea; assembly: GCA_013399075.1. Classification (NCBI taxonomy): domain Eukaryota; kingdom Metazoa; phylum Chordata; class Aves; order Coraciiformes; family Cerylidae; genus Chloroceryle; species Chloroceryle aenea. The sequence goes on along the minus strand of VWZY01001286.1, from coordinate 44,957 downwards.
TGATTACTCCAGTTTGTAAAGGGATCTATCAGAAAGAAATCCCAAAATACTGCACTGGGAAAAAAAGTACAGCCCGGGCTGCCCCGAGAGGTGGTGGCTGCCCCATCCCTGTTCCCATCCCAGGGGAGGTGGCCGGGGCTCTGAGCACCCTGCTCTGGTTGCAGATGGCCCTGCTCCCTTCAGGGGGGTTGGGCTGGATGAGCTTGAAAGGTCCCTTCCCACCCAACCATGCCATGGTTCTATGAAAAGGAGGACAAAATAATGGCCAAAGACAAAATCACTCATTCCACTGAGAGCTCTGGAGAGGTCACTCAGCTGAAGCAACTGCCACAAGATTCCCTACAGCTCTCAAGCCAGCAGGGAACTTTGTCTGAGTGAGAAAACAACCCTACACACTTGGAAAACAACCAACCAAACAAAAGTTGGGTAATGATGAATTCCTTTTCTAATTATGTTAGATGTATAGAAGGTATTTTAAGTTTTTATAAGACTTTCTACACTTGGTTGCACTTGCTGCTCTTTCTATTAACAAAATGCAGTACAAGGCTTCTCAGCCTTGGGGGGTTTTTGCCAGTTTCTTACAACCAGGACAGCTGTGAAATCAGAACTTAATCAAAAGTGAATCTGTGATAGAAAGAAATGAGAAGCACTTTCTATTCAGAGTATTTTTAAGCCTTTGTTTCAGCTAAGTCTTTGTTTTCTCATAAATCTCCTTTAGGATAAAGAAGAGGGGTTTGTTTTGGTAGAGTAACTGAGTTTTCCTTTCACCTTAGGAGCTGGAAAAATTTCAGCTCATATGAAACCAGATAATGTGGCTATACTGCTCCTGTTTCTCCTGCTAACCCACAAATGAGGGAAGAAGAGGTGCACGATGTGAAAACAATAGAGAACATCAATCACAGTTCTGATACAATACAAATACCAAGCAATACAAAATGAAAAATGTTAATCTTTGACTAAATAAGCAGCAGGAAAAACGTGGAAGGGGGGGGCAAGGCTTCAGCTCACCTCTCTCTAGAGCTTTGCAAGCTATTTGTATTGTACCTGAAGAAGCACAAACCTAACCCTGCCCATCAGAGCAGCTCAGAGCCAAGGGCCAAGTAACCCCACGCCCTATCTCCTGGCAGAAGTGACAACAGATGATGCCTAAGGATGAGCATCAGAAAAGGGACAGCATGTAGCAACACTTCCCCACAGTACTCAGCCAGTCTGCAATTTGCAGCTCAGAGACTTCCCAAGCCAAAAGTGAGGTCTTTGTGTCTCAGTCTTCAATGGAATATTTTTCTTTTATTAATGTGCCCGGCTGTTTTCCCCCCACACAAAAAAAGCTACAGGGCAAATGATGGAGATGGGGCATCCCACCAGGACCTCTGGCTGATGGAGAGAAACTGACTGACAAACAGATGGGAAAGTTTCTTGCTGGGGGGAGGTAAGTCAAGGAAAAGATTTCCACTGACTGGCACGGATATCTCTGCAAATCTCAGAGGAGGTTCTGGTGGAGACTTGGCTGAATGTGTCCAAGCCAGTCAGGCAGCAAGGAGAAGAGATGGAGAGAACATCTCCATGAAGGGTAGATCTTGCTTTGTCTGTGGAGCCAGGTTGCAAAATAGTCTGACACAGGTACAGGCTGACCTGGTGACTCCTGCCCTCAGCATGTTCATCTCTGGTTGAACTAGACCTGCATCTGGACCTTCCTTTGCCAGGACAAGAAAGCCTGGGATGGACAAGGGGAAGGATTCAGGGGTTTAAAGAGTATGTGCAACCAGCACATCTGCTGAGGGTTGTGTAGGAGTCTCTGGTTTAACTCCCTGACCCAGGAAGACAATGCCTTGCAGGTCCAGCAAGACCGTGGTGAAGGTGAGCAGTATCCTCCTATGTTTATTTTCCTGCCTCTCCTAAAAGGAGCGTTCATAGAATTGCAGGATGTCTCAGGCAGATGGGTGAAGATTCAACACAAGCTCTATCTGCAAAACTTTTCTAATGTGCCAACAATGTTGGTAAGAAAGCCAGGGTGCAGAGCAAGCTCTTCCTCCTTTTCACCTTCCACCAGAGAAGCTCAAAGAGTAAACCAAAACCACAGCCATGCAGGTGCTTGCTCCTTTTTTAGCATGCAAAGATGCAAGAGACAGTGACATTGGAAACAGAAAGCCCATCATTGCTTAGAGCAATATGCAAAACCAAGAGACCTTACACACAGGAGGCTACCAGCCCAAGGAGCAAATGAAACACAGAGATAAAGTCCTGCCTCAGAAAACAGAGCTGATGTGCTGGGAGATGTTTTCCATGGCAGCTGCTCCGTGATACATCACTCACCCACTCACTGCAAGGGGACAGCTGGGCTTGAAACTAAAGGAAAGGAAATAGATGCTCACACCCCCTTGCAGTCTTAGCCACCCTGTCTCCAAACCTCGTCATGCTCTGGACTTTGAGACCCCTTGTCAAGCTAAGCAACAACTTAAACTGCACCAATCATGTGTTTAAGAAATAGTCAAGGGCAGAAGAAACTCCAAAGACCTACTTTTTCTCTGTCTCATACTGTGAGGATCATGGGTAAGGCTGGAGCTCATCCTACCTCAGCTGGAGAGAGAGGGCTGGACAGCAGGGCAATTTCTTTGTCTCTACTGAGACTCTAAATCTTGGTTTTCCTGCACTGTCCTCTCTGGATTTGAAATCCCCTGTGCTTCTGGATGTTCTGGGAAAGTGGCAAAAGACATCTATTCACAATAGGATTGCTGGAGACAGCAGAGGGACTGTTTCTTGGAATGATGGAAAAGGCTTCCTTGTGGCTAGCTGGCTGGACTGTTTCTAGCTGAGTGATGATTTGATTGCTCCTGGGGTTTTGCTGAAATATGAATATTAAGACATGCTAGCCCTTGTATGAGCATGTTTTCAGTATGATTTGAATAGAAAGAAAATGGTGAATATTTGGGCTGAATAAAGGCAGCAATAAGTTCATTATGAGCCAGCAATGTGCCCTTGTGACCCAGAAAGACAGTGGTGGCCTGGATGCATTAAGAAGATNGTCCCTTCCATCCCCACCATGCTGTGATCTGTTTGCTTGAAGAAGCAAAGGCTTCAACCCTTCTCATCCCACACCTCAGCTGCTAGGAGCTGCCTCTTGTCTGGCCCCAGTGGCAACATCTTGCTCCTCTCCAGCTGGTGCTTCCAGGAACAACCTTGTGGCTGAGCCCTACCACTCCCTGCTTATGGCCCTCCAGAACCTCACGTTTCTTGCCTGGGATGACAAGAACACTGCTGATCATGTCAGGTTGGCCAAGCTTCAAGCTGTCCAGCTCTCTTCTGCCAAAGATGGCAGATTTGGGCACCATCCCCTCACTCGACTGTCTCTGTGCTTCCCACCCACACGTGCCCTCTTCCCTCCCCCACCTCCTTGTCCCCTTGGATCTAGCAAACAGACAAACAACTGGTTTATGAAAGCAAAGAGGGAAAGCCAACAGCAGCTGCTTTAAATCTGCTGTAATGCTGGCGGCAATTGCATAAGGCCGAGGTTTTGTTGATGTCCCCACCCCATTCCTGAGAAATATTTAATTTATTTTAGTGTCACTGTGCCCACTGCCCATGCCCTCAGTGCATTCACAGCGCAGGAACCACCCGTCCACATTTGCAGCACGCTGCCAGAAAGTGGCAGCATCAAAGCCCATCTCTGGATTCACTTCTGCCCCGACGCAATCCCACAAGAAAGAGGCAAGATTCAAAACAGCCTCCTCAGTCCAACCCAGCCAAGTTCCTTGTCATGCCCTGGACATGCAGAGCTCAGTAAACAGATGGGTCTCACCATGCCCAGGGGATTGGTGGCTTTAGGCCCTGACAGAGCAGCAAGTTTCCAATTAAATGACCCTTCAGCAAGAGGAACCAGCCCCCAGCAGCTCTCATCTGCCAGCAAGAAGCATCGCTCAGCCCGAGGCATGGTGGAGCACAGACCTGTCCTTCAGCTCTGGTTTGCATTAAGTCATTCAGAAGAAATATGCCCCCATTTGAAGGCCTTGACCACAAAGTCAGGTCTCCCATCGCCAGCCCTGGCAGCTGAGGTCTGCCACCTCAAAGACAAGCTTGTGTTTTGGCTTGGCCTCGGCAGGCAGGAGCGGGATCGGGATGCTCTCCCAGACGTGGCGCCTTGGCTTGGCCATGGCATCCTCCACCCAGAGCAGGAAAGAGCTGGCCAGAGTGGGAGAGCACTTGGATTTTCCTCTGCTATCCAACTAGAGAGGTCATCTTTCTGCCCAAGAACGTTTTTCCAGTATGAAAAATCCATTGCTATAAAAAATGGGTGGTAGTATTTAGAGCTTGTCTGCTATTTCTGTAGTGCGAGCTGCAGGGATGATCTTGGACATGCCCATCTTCTAACTGAAGTGTAACCTCCCCTTTGGTCTACAGACCATCTGGGGAGAGGTAGGACACATATTCCTGAGACATTAGTGCAGACAAAATCCTGCAGCTCTAGGGGAAAGAATAGTTTGCATTGTTTTGAACTGGAAGTTGTGATACCTGCAGGAATCACAGAACAATGTCAACCTAAAAAAACCCTAAACTAAAAAAATCTACTCATCTGAAGCAAAGAGATTTGTGTCACAAACCTCATCACAACTGTAGGGTGAAATATTTCTCCCAGCATCTCAAATCTCTGTGAACAAACAAATTATACAGACCAGGGCAGATTGCCCAGGGAAGCTGTGGATGCTCCATCACTGGATGTGTTCAAGACCAGGTTGAATGGAGCTCTGAGCAACCTGCTCTAGTGGGAGGTGTCTCTGCCCATGCCAGGGGGTTTGGAATGAGATGATCCTGAAGGTCCCTTCCAACACAAACAGTCCTGTGATTCTGTGATCCTCCCCTTCTGCCCTGCCCTGTGTGTTGTAAGGGGATTGGAAGGATGTGGGGGGATTGGTTTCAGGAAAGAGTGGCCAGTTTAGAATAGTGAGGAGCAGTGAATGAGAATATCTGATGCACTCCCAATCTGTTCTCATACAGATGCTTTCCCTTGTCTCTGCTTCCCTCTCTTTGGGGACTTCAGTCCCAGTGCAGGGGACTGGTAAACACCTCAAACAGGGGGAATGAAGCTCTCAGGACTGTGATGTTAAAATCCCTGAGAAGATTTATTTTCAGGTGGCTTATTCAGAGCTACAGAGGGGATCTGTAACCCTGAGAGGAAATAAAGAGCCCCAGTAACTTTTCTTAACGACAGTATAATTAATCCAATCTCCCAGCTGGGATATTTGGGAGATTTAGTCTGGGCTTCCTGGGCAAGAGAGATTTGTATTCCTCAAAAAAAATCTTAAATTGCTATCAAAAAATATAGATTTCAAGCTGGAAGTTTGAAATATGCCATAGATTTATTTATTTATTAATCTTTAATCTCATGGGGACTTTTTTTGTTTAAAAAAACCAACCCTATTTTAACATCACAACATCTTGCTTCATCCTGTTTTGACTCAATTCACCTCAGAAGTCAAAATAAAATGAGATGATGAAGTCTGAATGCAGCATCCCTCTCTATCTCCTCCCTCTTTCAAAGGAAAAAGCTGCAAGACGAGGTTTTATCTTCCTGTGTGGAACACCCTTGAGAAACTGCTCCTCTCCTGGAGCCCTTCTGCTGAAGCACACATCAGATGTTTTCTCTAAGCTCTTCTCAGCCTTCATGTCACTAATGAGAAAGGTGAATTTTTCTGCCCGTGTTTGAAAAGGATTTCAGATCAGAAACCAGAGGAAGGCTTTCCCCTGCCTTGGAGCAGTCACAGCTTGTTGAGCAGAGAAGAATAGGTGAGATGAAAGAAGGGCCTAAAATGATGGATGGTTCTGAAAGAGCAGCCTGGGAATCCCTTCCTTCACTGTTTTCATCATATCTAGAAAAAAGAAAACCCAAAACAAAACACCAAACCAACAATCCAACCCACCCAGCTCAGTTAAAAGGCAAACAGAGCACCTCATCAATTTAAAATGTGAGATTACAATGCTAATTAAACTGTGGAACTCATCAGCGAGAGCCACTAGGCAAGCTCTGGGGTTAGAAAGATTGCACCAAAAAATGGCATTTATCTGGCTATGGGAGCATCTTCAGCTCCGTTGGATTGGTCTGAAAAAGGACATCAATTCTCATACTGCAGAGCTACCAACAGCCCATTAGGATGACACGTCCCCCGTGGGAAAATGGCACCATTTATCAAGCGCCGCGTTTCTTACGTCTTCCTTTGGAACAGCTGGAAAAGATTAATGTCAAATGCAAGATCTGGAGCAAGGCTGGTCACTGGTTCTGGCACCCTCTGGCCATTTCTGTGTCACTGAGTAATTAAAGTTCCGAGAACTTCAACAGGTCAGGACAGAGTTAAACGGTTCTCCTGTAATTTCAGGATTTCCCATCTGGGTGTGGAAAATTGCCTTCTCTGAAGGCTTCTCCCTGGAAAAACAGACCCTCCTGTGGAAGTAGATGGGAGGCAGATTTACGAAGCATTTCAGAGCCAAAAGGCAAAGCTAAAGCTACGTATGCCCGGAGGTTGCCTTGGTGACACAGTGATGTGGTGATTATAACCCAAGAGGATTTTAACCCAAGGGAGCAATGTGACAGCAGAAGAGAGGAGTTGCTTTTAGAAATAAATACTATCTTTGTGTTTTCCAGGTCATAAAAGCCCTATAAATTGAAGAACCTACCACATCCGCCAACAAAGGTGCCAGCCTCATTATCAGTGCTACTGGTCAGTGCTTCCTGGAAAACCATTCTAGCATCCCTTGTCTTGCCCATCAATGGTAAGCAATTTGGGACAGGGATTGTCTTTCCACCCTGTAGACAGCACTTAGCACAGCTCTAGCTGGCTCCACAACTGCTACATTCAAGTTTCCACAGTAATATGAGTAATAAAAATGAACAAAATAGACTTCTTTTTTTTTCTTACTTTGCATTGAAAGGTCTTCAGCTGGACAAAAGGTTTCCTGATGTACCACAGCAACTCGTCATGCACACTGAGGGGACCTGGAATGGGACAGGAAAAGTCATGAACTCTTGCACTTGAATGATGCAGAATGCTCACAGAGGTACAACTTTCAGCAATGTTTCCAAAACTTGGATTTTTTTGTTTCGTTTCTGTAAAAGTATTTAATTTATATTTTTTAATGGGGAAAAAAAGTCACTCTAATTGCCAGAAATCTACATCTCATGGAACTGATCTTTTTCTCACTTACATATAAGTGAGAATGTAGATCAAGAGCAACAGAGCAGGTTCACTGCCAGAGCTGCAAAGCGTGTAGGAATCCATAACACACTGCAGTCCTTAGCTGCAGACTGGTATCATCTCACACACAGAGGAAAACACATGCAGATGTACTCATTGCTTGGACCATGACAACAACAATAAGAGTAAATACCAAGATCCTTCTAAAAGAAACATTTCTTGGATTAGATGACCTTTGGAGATCCCATCCAACCCAGGGCACTCTATGATTGTGTGAAGGTTGCCCCAGTAGTGTTACAGGAGATCAGTAAACCTCCTCAGATGACAAGCTGCGACCAGGAGCCATCCATCCAAGATGTAAGCCCATGACAAAGTGGGCAGATGCTGGTTTATTTTAATTCCAAGATGCTGAAGGTGTAGGACTGGACAAGGTGAGTACTTCACATAGCGTGCTGTGATCTGGTGGAACTCAGTGTCTTAGATATTGAGAAGGACAAAATTACCATCCGGCTCCTGGGGAGATTACCAAATTGCTAGAGCATAGCTCTAATGCTGGCAAGGAGAGCTGATGTTCCTTCAGCTGTCATCCCTCATCTGGGAGCTCTAACCAGCTGATTGCTGCAAGCTTGGAGAGTGCAGCAGGGGACCACTCCCAATACTTGTCATCTTTCTTTCACAGTTCATCTAAACGTCCCCTCCTTGCCTCCTGCACAGAGGATACTGTTCTAGCTGGACCTTGGGATGGCCAAGTTTTGACATCCTTTTCTCCCTGACCCTTTGTTTGGAGCTAAACAAGATTTTCTCAGGTACTTTTTCACATCAGGTCAGCATCTATTTGCTTTTCACCCTTGTTGCAACCTCCCCCAGATACCAAGTCAATCCTTCCACTTCTCCTCAAGACTTTGATGTAAAGCCCATTGAAAACCCCATTTTCTTCTATCACCTTCTGTTTTTTTCAGAGCTTCTTGAATCAGAAGGGAAAGACACAGGAATGCCTGTGGTGCCTGCATGGAAGTGCACTTATACATAAAATTTTGGACACCTCAGCAAGGAGGGAATCACTCCAGGGTTCCTTCTCCTGCCTAAGCTCAGAAAGATCAAATGCACTGATAGCATTAGAATGGGCACCTACTCCAGCTAAATAGGACATTTAATTCCCATTAATGCTGAGCTAATTAGATCATGGTGAACAACAAAAGAGAAAACACAACCTTTGTATCTGTAAAACTATTCATGATCTCCCATACAAAATATAGGTCATCCTCCCCTTCCTCAAGCTCAAAGGAGGGTGGTGCGTTCATTGATTAGAACAACCAGCAGCAATCCTCAAGATTTCATCTTCCATCTTTTGTTCAGGGGGAAATTTATCTACAAAGGAAAATCTGTAGATATTTCATGAGTGCAGGGAAAGACAGACACATCAGTCAAGAAGCCTGCATTGCTAAATACAGTATGTGCACTGAGAGTGACCTAAATATCAGGAAAATTACCCTGTCTAATTTCAAGCAAGAACAAGCTACCCAGAATTACTTTAATTAGCTTAAAAGGATGCTGTCAGCCACTTTCTTGGAGCAGATTTAATGTTCTCTGTTATTCGTCGTACACATAACCTCCTATGGTAGGAAAACAAAATAACAATGATGTCTACTCATCATTGCTAATATTGCCATTATTTGTTCTTATCCAGATCTCCTTAGGAAATGTGGTTTGTGCTCCATCTGTTTGCCCCCTGATGTGTTTCAAAGGCTCTTCTCCATTCTAAGAAACCAGAGGAGAGCTAGCACTGATTAAATGCCACGTTATCTTCCAGAAAAGTCTGGATCCTCTTGACTGCTCAGCACCATGGCAGATTAGACCTCAGCATCCCAATCTGCATTCACTGGAGGCAAGAATCCGTGGGCAGATTTGGCTGAGGAAACCTGTGGCAGAGGTAGGGGCAGAATTTGCATCTCCAGCTGAATAGTGCCTGAGATTTACATGTGGCCAAAAGGTGAGGTGAGAAAGTCAGGGAAGAAAAATGCATCACAGGATATTAAACACAGAATCACAGAATCATTCAGGTTGGAAAAGACCCTTGGGATCATCGAGTCCAACCATTAACCCTGCTCTACAAGGTTCACCTCTAAACCATGTTCTTCAACACCACGTCTAAATGACCCTTAAACACATCCAGGGATGGTGACTCAACCGCCTCTCTGGGCAGCCTGTTCCAGTATCTGACTGCTCTTCCTTATTTTTCCCTAATTTCCAGTCTAAACCTACCCCATTGCAGCTTGAATCAGTTCCCTCTTATTCTATCACTAATTACCCATGAGAAGAGACCAGCACCAACCTCTCTACGATGTCCTTTCAGGTAGTTGTAGAGAGTGATAAAGAGCCCTGAGGTCCAGGAAGACCCTAAAGAAATTTTCTACTGGCAGAGAATGAGGAAGGTGACATTTTAATTCAGGACAAATGACCATTTTAATGTCCTGATTTACAAACAGCTGCTTTTTGATGTATTAATAACATCACTCTAGGGTAGACCTGGACCTCCTTGGGATGCCAACCATTTTAGCAATATGGGTGTCTGGGATCCAACCCAGCAGATCTTCCTGATACCTGTGGACAAACAGGGGGAACCTCAATACCCATCTGTGAGGTGTCATTTCCACCTCAAGGCTGTGACAGCTCAGTTAGGAGTCTTTTCATTTTTTGAGCTCTGCAAGGGGAAGGGATGACATATCCTGCTTTCCCCTCTGGCGAAGGAAAGGATCAGAGAAATTCCTGAAGTGCATTTGGTGGGGGAGAAGAGATGTCACACGGATCAACAGCAAACTGGAAAAGGCTGGAAAAACAAGCCTGCTTCAAAGAGAAACGTAGCCTTCAGCAGTCCAGGGATTCAGAGCATCCTTCCTGACTTGGGTCTGTTTCCTGAAGTGCAGCAGAGTGATGAAGGCGGGGAAAATGGACTTGGAGCAGGCGGAGAGGCTGAGGAGGTACAGACGCTGCTGAAAACAGCAGAAGTAATCGAGCTCAAGCCTCTCTCTTTGTCACTGGAGCTGCATTTCAGCTGTGAGAACAAGAGAAACCCAGACCACAGTCTCCACCAAGCCGGACAGCCCAGCGGGACACGGCGGGGGGAGGAGGAGAACTTCGTCTCGTTAATCACTCCCAACTGTGAGACAGGCTAAGGGCAGGCACCTTGCCAAGGCATCACTGGGTTTCCCAACCTGATCCTCTTCTCCCCCTCCCTCTTTGCTCCCCACTGCCTCTGGTTCAGACACAACGATGCCCAAATTCAGACCTTGCAAACAGGGGCAGATTCTGACCCTCAGAAAAAATCCAAACCAGGGGCTATACTGGTCAGGGCTTAGATAACGTGTCCTTCAAGCTTTCTGAAGGTGCTCACTGGTAATTAAACCCATCCCAGAGCTGATGTGAGGGTTACACTACTCAGGAGATGGGAGCATGGCATTAAGCTCTTCGTGCAGCCCACAGATGGAGAAGAGAGAGCTCCACATCTCAATCCTGCCATAAATAAATGAAATACCCAGGACTCACTTCTCGATGTGCACCCCAAACTGATGGTTTTCTATTACAATCTAAGGACTGAAGTGCAATTAAATGGGAAATAATCCATTTATGTGGCTGAGGAGAATGTTGTAACGCAGGGTGACTTTAAACATTGCATACCCCCATCACCTGTTGGGCCCTGGAGCTGGCTCAGTTCCTCACCCATTCCCAAAACTTGGCTAATGGCTCAGAAAATGGGAGAGAAGCTGTGAAATGCCAGCGGGACCAGAGCCCAGCAGAGCCTCCTCATGCCCACAACACCCCTCCAACTTCAGGAGTAACCTGGTAAGGGCTCCTCATGGCAAAACAAGAATAATAAGATAAAAAACCACACTTGCAAATCAGAGTCCCTCACTCACCAAGGCTGACACATCTTTTCCCCTCTCACACCTGGGCCCCCAAGCATCAAAGCTTCACAGGAGCATCTGGAAACACCAACTGGGTCTGGAGGATTTCACCTTGCTTCTGAACCTGGGTTTGCAATAACTCAGGCATGAAGCCTCTTTCAGGAGGGTTTTGGGGAACAACTCCATCTGCTATGAGTCCCCCTCGCCCTCTGCTTTCCTTGTGATGCCTCCTGCTTGCTCCAGAACTAAGAAACCTTCCGAATGGAAACATAAGGAATGTAAATTGATGTCTTCTCTCCAACATGAATTATCTGACTCCTGCGGCTGTCTCTGCAAGATTATTTGAGCTGAACTTGACTGTTGCAGTAATTAATTTCCAATCAAGCAAATTTGCGTAAATCTTCCCTTTAGAAATCTGCCTTAAATCAAGGGTTTAGGCACCACATTCCAGCTTGGTTTCATTAAAAATAGATTGCTATTGAAAGCTGCCAGCGTTGTAAATACAGGCACCACGCCACCCTGCAGGACAGCTTGGATCCACACTTTCCACATAATGAAAACCTGCCTTCAAAACCATCTCCTCAGCAAATGTCCCCTGGAAAAGGGGTTGTGGGGTTGCTATCAGCAGCCCTGACAGCCTTCTCTTGTTCACGGATTGAGTCTTGCAGGGATGGCTTTGAAGCAACCAGGATAAGCTGGCCAAAGGCTCCAGGAGAAGGAAAGGTCTTGCCAACTTGAGAAATCTTCTCAGAAACATTTTGTGTGCAGCCCACAAACCAGAGAGCAGTCTCTGCTACTCTGACGAATCATGGCATGGTTTGGAAGAGACCTTCAAAGTCATCTAGTCCACACTGCTGCACTGAGCAGGGACATCTTCAACCAGAGCAGGGTGCTCAGAGCACCAGCCAACCTCACCTGGAATATCTCAAGGGATGGGGCAGCCACCACCTCTCTGGGCAATCTGTGCCAGTGTTTCACCATCATCATCATAAAAATGTCTTTCTTTTATCAAGTCTGAATGTACCCTGTTTTAATTTCAAACCATCACTCCTGGTCCTATCATCTACAGACCCATGGTCTATCCCCATCTTTCTTATAAACCCCCTTTAAGGAAGAGAAACCCTTCCCCATGGGACACGAACAACATCATGAAGGCTGAGAGAGAAAATATAGTGCCAGTGATGACAGGGGCTGAGAGAGGGCCCTCCAAAGTGGTGGGATCTGCAGAGGGTAAGGAGTCAGGGCTGCCCAGCATCAGGGTGGAAACCAGCACTCCTGGGATCTGTGTTGAGCTTGCAGAGACCTCCATCTCAAGAGGATGCAGCTGGTTGATGCCATGCCCTTGGGAAGGGATGGGTGGAAGCTTTCTTCTTCCTCCCTATGTCTTACCCTTCACTTCCCAAATGCTTGGCTTTATCCCTCTGCCCTTTGTGGAGTAAATCTACAGAGGGAAAGGTGCCACTGACCAGCTCTGGTGCTTTTAAAGGACTGTGGGCACTCACATCACAGAGATTAGTCCTGGAAACGTGGAGAGTCCATCACAGCCATCTCTGGAGACTGAGGCCTGACTCAGTAAAAGACCAATCTGATGACATTCCTTCCACATGAGGCCAGCTCCTTTTAGGAGTGATGAACTCTTCTTAGGGCTGGGCTGTATTCTACAGAAATTCAGCAAAATGCCCTGAAAACCCAGATGTTTATTCTCTTAGTGCTGTCCAACTCTTCACCAGAGTTTCAGAGATGAGGTCTTCTACATGAAAGTACTCCATCCAAGGTCCTCATCTTTGACTTGTCTCCAGACAGCTCTGAAGCCCTTAAGAAGGTGGCTGTCTCTGACTGGAGGTAGTGCTTCATTAAAGGATGAAATTGCTGCAGGAAAAGAGCAGGATGATTTGGTGCTGGGCAGAAGAATGTCTAGCCATCCCGAGTTCCAGCTTCCTCAGCCACCAAAACCACAGGAAGGAATGAAAACTTGACAGTACAAGCCTGCCCAGTGCTTGAAGCACACCAGGGTTTCCAAACCTGTGAATGAATGAGAAATCTCCTGGAGAAACTGGTGTCTCAGTGTGCTCTTCTGAGCCCTACCACTGCTGTTTTGTCAAGGGAAAGAATCTGTCATCTTTTATCTACACCAGGATACAGCAGAAGATATAGTTTGCTTCTGAAGGGGTGGGGTTGTTGTTTTGGTTTTTGGTTTTCCACTTGTTTTTTGTGTTTTTTGTGATCTTGTGCACATTTCTATTACTTTTTTTCCCCCCCGTGAATTATTCAATTCCTTCTGTTTTGATAAAAAAGGAAAAAAAGAAAAAAACAGCTACACCTGCACCCCTTGCTCACCACACTCTCCCACCTTCTCAGACCCCCAGAGGCTGGACACAAAAAGCCAACACCTGCTTCTCCTTCCTCCTGTTGGGAGATGCTGATTTCAGCAATGCAGCAAGACAGGGAATATATTCCAGATATATCTCTTCATTGCCCCAAACTAAACACTTCTCTGAGTCTTAACCAGTGGGTAGCCAGAAGATTTTATGAAGCCTTTCTGTCAATACTTGTATAATTCAGAATCTACCTCTTTGGGCTGCCTATTTCATCTACTATTTGATCTCAGCTGACTTTTACTGGGACACTTTGAAGATTCTTATCTTTAAAGTGTATTTACCTCTGTTTTGAGAAGCTCACCAGAGCCCCTGTGGGGTAGCTGAAGGTCACCTCACTCTGTTGTTACCCCACGTACCACAGTGGCAGCCAACACACCCAGGGAGGAATAGAACCTCTGGATGCGAGATCCTGAACCCATACGTAGCTTCCTTGCCCAAAGAGGTGGCACAACAAGTATCACTTGTCCAAGGAAAAGCAGGACAGCAGTGGCAGAGCAGAGGACAGACCCCAGCTCCCCTGACTCCTTGCTCAGCAATGTCTTCTAGAGCTGTTCCCCTTCTCCATTGTGGCGTGAAGCTCCCCCCACCCTGAGAAGCCTGGCCAAACAGGGACTGAGGGACATCAGGCAAGGGCTAAGTTATGGAGGTGTGAAGTTAATGAAATTTATGCTCTCCAGACACCACAGCCTTTCTGCTGAGAAAGGGGAACGGAGGAGAAGTCAGGGAGAAATCATCAGGAAAGGGAAGGAGGTTCTGGAGGAGATGGTTTTCCCGAAGCTGTTCACCACATTCAACACTTCCCCTGAAGCAGCATTGTTCCTAAGAGCTATTTAAATCACTGTGCCAAGAACTGGGACTTCTTCTCTGCCATGTGTTGCTCTAAACCCACTGTCAATACTTAATAAATAACGGAGATGAGCACTGAAGGCATTCCTGCCATGAATCACGAGCAAACCCACATCCCCAGTAAGTGCATTGATAGCACAGCTACAATCCAATTTCTGTTTTAAGCTAGTTTAAAAAAAAACCCAACTATAAGGTTTCTTATTTTTCTGGCTTCTGCCTGCCTGGCTGGGTTAGGGGGTGCTTAAGAGACCGCTGCAAAATTACTTTCATCAGCTACTGTTCAGTTGGTCTCAGAATCTTATTTTTCCAGACTCTAAAGCAAAATTACAGTCATTCAATATTTAAGTATTTGCAGAGTGGCATTAAGCAGGGGTGCTGCTGTATTATTTACCATGGCAACTCAGGATGCTGGTTTATCTTTTCCCTTAATGTGGAAGAGCCAAGCCGCTCGGAAATGCTCTCCCCTTAATGTGACAACGTGTGTGTTGCGTAAAGCATTTTACCTCACCAGAGAAGCCTCCCAATCACACCAGGACAGGCAGAGCTGGGGATGGGAAGGGCGTTTGCTGATTAGATGACACCGGATTGTCTGGAGGAGTCAGGCCATTTCATCTGTTATCTTCCCTCTAGGACTGGGTGGAGAAGCCTCCAGGAGGATCTGGATATCTCTGCAGAGTAACACAGGGCACTTCTGCAGGGAGCCTCTCCCTGGCTTTTGCTTCAAATCGGGTCATTCTGAATATTTTTTCATGCTCATGATGTTTCTATGAATTGTCCTCAGCTCAGGTAGATCCTAAACCAACTCTCTCCAATGCCTACACTTCCCTTCATTCGATTTAGCTCAGCCACCTCTCAGTCGCATGAAGTAATCTGTTGCTTTCCATGTCTGCTGTCATCACTTTGTGGCTGAGGAAGCTGGAACTCAGGATGGCTAGATATTCTTCTGCCCAGCTCCAAATCATCCTGCTCTTTTCCTGCAGAAATGTCTTCCTTTAAAAAAGCACCTCCACTGAATGCACAGCAGGGCACGTACATTTTGAAACACTAATGGTCTTGCTGAAGGAAGAAGTAATGTCACTGTTCTACTGAGGTGACACAAGGTGAAATGATTTATTCAAGTTTGCACGAGGACATTTCTGCAGAGCTGAGTCCCAGCTTAGTGTGTAAACCAGCCTTGTGGTGGCTAAATATAATTTATCATCAGCCCATGCATGGTCTGGACTCAACAAGCTTCCCTTTACTACTTCATCCTAGCAGTTCTAGTACCTCAGCATCTTTCCATGGTGGGCTTTTCCCTGCTCTTATCATCCTGGCTGTCTGTGCTACAGGACAAATGCTACGTCCCAGGTATCCTTTAGGGTATGCCCTAGGTCATCCTTCTAACAGGCTCCACTGAGGGATGAACTGCACTGCATCTCATTCCATACCCACATGCCAAGATCTCCCTTAGAGAGGGACAACTGGACAAAGCCCTCTCGTGGCACAGCATCAAAGCATGGCCAAGATGCACTGAGGAGCCCGGGGACTTCACACACCACAGCTACTCCATAGAGTCAGTTCAGTTGCTGTTGACCCCTCCCAAGGAAGGGGCTGAGGACACAGCCTGGTCTGTGGGAAAGAAACACAGTTTGCAGGAATGGCATGGTAATATCTGATCATTAGCAGAGGCCTTGTCCACTCTAAATATCTGGTGTGGTTTGTGTGGTGTTCTCCTTCCCTTGGCCGTTGGTGTCTGAGGATTAGGCTGACATGCTGTTCTTAGCCTCCTTCAACATTTACTTTGGGTTCCCATTGATGATTCCATGCAGGGAGAGACACAAGATACACAGGAGCTGTCAAATCATATCAGCTTCATCAAACCTTGGCCTTTGCCTTCAGCCAGGGCCACCAGACCCTGACTGAAAGGTGGTGCTTTGCCACTCCTGCAAAGTCAGGGGACTTCCATGGGTTCGTTACACACTCTCAAGAAACTCATCACTTCTTGTCCAGCAACATAAACCTCAATATTCCAGGAGTTATCCAGCATTAACCTAAACATCTTATTCCTTCCCCAGTGTCTTGGGTTTACTTGTCCTACACACACAGGGTTTGGAGGGTGGGTGAGGGATGGGTTTGGGCCGGTAAGTGCCAAATGATTTAAGTGTCCACTGGCATTCTCCAGGCTTTGGAGGAACTATTCAGGAGAAGAAAGAAGTGTAATAGGAAGGCCTGCTGTGGATGAGAGAAGTAGGGCCAAGCAGAAAGGTCAACTCCTGTCCCAAGGGTGCAAGACTTCTCTCTCCAGCTTAGCAGGAGGGAGAGCCTGGAGGCACCACGTCCACAACATTTCTGCAGCATTCCACTCATCCCTTCTCCCCATATCCCATCCCACAGTGGCCATGTCAAACACAGACCCTTTCCCAGCTCCCTCCTTTTCCCACTCTCCCTTACCTTAGCCTCCTGCAACAAGCAGCCCCGCCTGTTCCTCAGCACTTCTGCTGTCTCCACATTCATCTCTCATCCAGCCTCTCTCCTCTCCTCTGAGGGCCTTTGCCTCACATCTCTTCACTGTAACATCTATTGCTTTGCCACCACCGCCTCTCTCAAACCTTTCTCATCTCCCCCTTCCTCTCATCTTCTCTACATCTTGTCTCAGTTCTTCTCACTAATTCCTCTTCGTTTAACAAGCAGCCCTCCTTCTGCTCTGCCTTTTACCATTTCACTCAAGGGTTCAGCCCCTCTCCAGCCATCTCCATCAGAGTTCCTCTAGGTCACACCTGGGCATATTTATGACATCTCCCCCACCACACACCTGAGCCCTTGGCTGCTCTGATGTCCTCAAGCATCACAATCATCTGCTCAACTGGTCCTGGCCAGCTGGCCCAGGCCATATCTATCTCTTTGCTATTGCCATCATCTCACCCACATACCCTTAATCCTGCCTCCAGGATGGCTTTTTTTTTCTTAGCAAATCCATCTTCCTTCCTCCAGCTTTTCCACCTTTCTCACTAGACTGCTCCACTTCCAAAATTTCTTTTTCACAAGTCACATCCCAGCCCCATGCTTCTTCTCCATCCTGTAGAGCAACTACCTTTGCACTGCTCCTTCTCTGCTGCCCCATCTCTTGCACACCCACCTCGCCCATGCCCTTTTCAGTCTCAGCTGGAGCATTCCTGCTGACAAGCAACACAAAGCCCTTATGCATCACTCCATGTGGTGGCCAGGAGGGACTTGCTTGGGAGAAAGGCAACAAAGTCCTGTTTTATGGGATCTACATCCACACGGACCTCACAATGAATGGAGATGCCCCTCGTTGAATTGCAATGGCTCTACCAACCCCAACCCACAATGGGTAACGCAGAATAAATGTAAACCTCTCTGCAGAATGAAAGGCACGTTGCCAGGCCGCACACGGCTCAGCCCTGGACAATAAAGACATAATTATGGCTTCAGTGGGTTTGCTTTGTTTTGAGGTTTCCACCAGTGGTGAAATGTTGTTCCATCCTAACCTTAGGGAAGCAGATGATCTCATGAGCTGACACTGCACAGGACGCACTTCCCAGAGAGCCTATCACAGGGAGAGAGGTGGTGGCTCTGGTGCCCTGGCAGGGGGCTGGAGGAAGGCAGTCTGGGATATGCCTTGGCCTGGCTCTCTCCTGGATTTTTCCTGCACCTGGGAAAGGTGTGGACTTCTGGTTTTAATTCTGATTTCCCTCTGACCAGGAAAGATAATTTCCACTCTGCACAGGAATAAAAACAGAGGACCTTTGTAATGTCACAGAATCCCAGCATGGTGGGGTTGGAAGGGACCTCTGGAGATCTCCTGGTCCAACCTTCTGCTCCAGCAGGGTCAACCAGAGCAGTGGGAACAGCA
>VWZY01001285.1:103647-120273 GCA_013399075.1 Chloroceryle aenea | reverse complement strand
GATTCTGTGATTCTGTGACTATTCCTCAGATCAAAAGTAAATAACTTGCCTGTTATTATGGTTTGTTTCAAGGCTGTCCTAAGAATTTGTGTAAGAAATATGCCAATGCACCTGCAGATTTGATGACCTTTGCCACTGCCCTCAGCTCATTAGTTCCTTTAAGTTTCATTTTTCAGTGGGTTTTGTGTCCAGTTTGGAAACCAGGCGAAGACAGAGTTAGGCTTCTCTTTGACAGTTCAGACCAAGACAGAGTAGAGAAGTAGGGCTACCTAGAGAAACCACCATAGAGCTGCAGCATATGATTTGGAAATTACTACAGCACCTGAAAGGTACGGGATTTACTGTCTGTAGTTTGGTAAATGTATATATGCAGAAGAAAAAGTGCTTTTGTTCTACTTTCCTGATAGTCAAATATAACGGTGCTTGCTTGGGCATAGCTGTCGGTGTTGTCTTTGTTTCTGTGGCATAGCAGATAGAGCCTTAACAGACTTTTGCTTGGGGAGGAACTTTCATGTGTTTTGAGCATGTTGGGTGTGTTTCCTCTGGAGGGAAGTGGTAAGTAACTCATGAATTTGCCACAAGCACATCCAGGTAGAGAAGATAAACACCTTATCAAGTGCTATTCAGTTTCCACTGCAAGCTTGCATTTTTCTGAAGATGTCACTAAAACTCGGTGTGGTTTTCACTGTGGCATCGTGGACTATTTTACTGCCTTGGAATTGTTTCATTTAAAGTCTTCAGCAACAGAAAGAAATGGAAGACATTTTTCATTGTAAATTCCCTTTTGCCTAGTTGTATCAAAGAAAGTAATTTTCTTTCTTTGTTTTTAAAACGTTCTAACCATATTTAGAATATCAGAATAGCTATATAATAGGACAAGGAAGCTGGCCTTAATCACAAGTAGTGAAAGTATTGTAAAACCACAAGCACATAACTGTTGGGGCACATTTATAGGCTTCCATGACCCTGTAATAACAGTATATTTTAAAAATGAAGACTGCAATTTTATGTTTAAATCTGTTAGTTTGGATTAGAAAAGTTCTGTTTTCGGCTGATGGTAGTGGGGAAATCTTGCATTTTAGGTTTGTTGGTTTAGAGTTATTGAGTCTCCTCTTCTTTGGTGTCTTTAGTGAAATCAGGATGTGAAAGATTGCCTGGCTTCTGTTAACTGCTGAATAATCCAGAGAAGCAGTAGCTTTGCTGTTGTGAAGGCACCTGCATACATCCTGTCTTATGTGTTGTCTGTCCTCTCTGCCTGGAAATGTTTGTCTGTGTGAGACTGTGCCTTGCAGGGAGAAGGTTGTGTTGTGGTGAGCAGGATTATTGGAGGTCAGGTCAGCAGTTGCTGGGAATTTGAATGTTCTCAAGAGCAATGTTTTTTTTTTCAGCCAATATCCTAGAATATTGATTCCTGTATCTTTAGGGAAGTCACTTTGCTGCTGTTACAAGGGATTGATAATGGATTTATTGTTGTTTTGGATGATACATGTTTTAACTGGGGAATGGCAAGAATGAGTACTGGGCTGATTGTTCAGGGAAAGAAGAGTGTGCAGGCAGTGTATTTTTTAACTAACCCGGAACATTTTGAAATTGCCTTTGTAGCCCTTTTAGCTGTAAGTGCCTGCCGCACTTCTCAGTGGAGAAAGTGTGCAGTGAGTGATCAGTGCTAGTGAGACTGATTTGCACAGTGCCCCACTATCTGTCTCCTAGAAGCTTTCATTCTTGTTGGCAAAACACCGGGTATTTTACATGCAGTACTTTAGAGAAAATGTTACGAGTAAGACAAAACAAGAAATCAGAGCTGCAGTCTGCTCACTTTAGCTTGAAAGCCAGGAGCTGAAATAGATGGGACAATACAACATCCTTTTTATCTCATCCACTATGGCACCTGAAAATCTGTAACTAACAGTGTAAGTAGTCGAGAGAGGTGGGGCTGGGGATGGTTTTTGTTTTGTTTTGGGGTATTTTTTGTGTGTTTTTGTTTGTTTTCTTTGAGGAATTTTTGGCCTTTCAAAGGAAGAAGGATGAAACTTCTTACAGATCTGTAGGGAAATGATGAAAACAGCATGCATTGTTGAGCTTCTCAGTGTTTCCTGTATAATGATGCTATTTTACTAACAACAGCTGTCTGTTCAACCTCCAGGATCTTACTCATTACTGCCTGTAGAAGTTCCTCAAAATCACAAGCGTTTCACCTGTGACCTGACTCAAGCTGATCGCCTCGCTCTTTATGATTATGTTGTTGAGGAAACAAAGAAACAGAGGTCCAGATCCCAAATAACAGAAAATGACAGCGACCTCTTTGTGGATTTAGCAGCAAAAATCACCCAAGGTTTGAAGAATGATCTGTTGTTGAATTTGTGGCTGAGAACTTTAACTTTGTGTAGTTAGATGAGTTTTGCTGAAAGACAATCAGAATTGCTTGTGCTATTTTTGTTGTGAAAAGCATTCTTAAAAGCCACAACAAAGACCTGGCATCAGAAAACACTAGTTTGGTATCCTTCATAATGTTTTCCTTCTGAGAAAGCCTCAGTGCTCTAGTCTTGTCACATGTATTGTGTATATTTTAGTGGATGGAACTTTTGCCTGTGTTGCAGCTGACTTCAGGTTGCTTAGTATTGCCAATTTATTGCATGGCTTGTAACGGTACTTGTTGTAAGAGATGGTTAGATTAAAGATCACTTAAGAGTGAAAGCAGAACAAGAAAGGTTGGCAATCATCTGATGGAGCTCTTGAGCAATATACAAGTTGGTGTATTGGACTGAAGCCTATAGTTACACTTTGTAACCATACCAAGATAAACAGAAGTTGGCCCTGCTATGCCTGGATGGTGCTTGTCCTCTATGCAGGTAAACATTGTACAGAATCTTGCTTTCTCAGTCTTTGTTTCTTACTGTAATACTGGCTTTGTAAACATGGCCTGTATTTTGTAGGCATCTGACCAAATCACAAGCACATATATTAATTTGGATCATTGTTAGATCACATAACAATACGTGGTAATAACAATTAAGATCACATAGCAGTGTGTGGTAGGTGACTCTTTAGTCTTGTGTAAACAGTTAACAAGAAGGCTGGAGAGGAAATGTTTGCTAAATTGATAATAGTTACTAAATACTGGAGAAACTTCAGAAAGAACACATATGTATTTTACATTTCAGACTTTCCTTACTAAAGCACCAGACTTGCATACCTGCAGGTTCTAATGTCCTGCTAATGACCATTTGTTTTACTTCTGATTTTTTTCTAGATGATAGTCAGAAAGGTCCAAAGTCCCATCTTGAAATTCTGGCTGAAATGCGAGACTACAAAAGGCGGCGGCAGTCATACAGAGCTAAGAATGTTCACATAACAAAGAAGTCTTACACTGAGGTAAGATCTGAAAATAGTTCTTTTGCACAAAAGTACTTATTGTATATTGCAATAAACAATGGCATACAGTTTCAGAAAAAGGAAATGTCTCTCTCCACTTCTTGTACCCTGCCTTATCAGAGTTGCACACTATAGAGGAATCTTCTTTTGGTTTTTGGGTTGTCATAGCAAGTTACAAATAACAGGAGCATGTCTGACTACTAAATTTTCAATGTGAAAATATCAGTAAGATATAGCTGACTATTGTAAAATGGTGCTATTTAAATTTCTGCTGAAATACCTATTTCTGTAAATAAGACGTTCCATTAAAATATCTGATGTATGGGGTTTGGGGGGGGGGAAGTTTTGGTTGTTTTTTTGGTTGGTTTTTTTTTGAGATGTTTACCTTCAGGTGTATAGTTGGTAGTTCAGCCTCTAACATGACATACTTTTCTTGTTGTTTGTTTCTTATATATCTTAATCTCCAGGTGATCAGAGATGTTATTGGTGTGCATATGGAAGAACTCAGCAGTCACTGGCAGGAGGAGAATAGATTGGATAATGCAGAGATATGTGAAGGAGGGAAGTCAAAATCTTCAGGAAGGTACATCACAGTTGGCAAACTCCTTAGGGATGTCAGCAGCCTGATAGCTGCTCTTTCTAATATGGCATACAGCAACGTTGTAGTGCTGAAACATTCACAGTTTATTTCATCCTAATTTTATTAAGCTCTTTCTTGAGAAATTCTGCCTGCATGAAGGATGGGGAAAAATGAATGATTAGTTTTCTTTCAGGGGTAAGGAGGTAAACTGCAAGTGATCCAGGTAGTCCTTGGCAAAGCTGGGGACAGAAGGACACAAATTCTTCCCCTTCCTCACCACGTGACAAGATATTTTATATTGTATGTACCATAGCATACCTCAGAGAAAAGGTTTTTATAACATGCTAAACATGAGGACCCTTTACAGTTGTTAGCACAGCAGCATTCACGGTGATAACTGGGAGTGTGTTCTATGGATACATACTACTTCTCGTGACAAGCATCACTGCACACACTTCCAAACATCTGTGACCTCATCATAGTCTATTTGTGCTTCTTTGGGAGCTCTTTGAGATTAAAATGGTTTTGAAACAAACTGAAAGGTTACACGTGAGGTGTTTTGTTTTGGCTATAATGCCAAATGAAAGTGAATGAAAAGGCCATATGGGAGATCAGGTAGCAGCTTAAAGCAGGTGGTTGAAGAGTTAGGGATTTAATGTAAAACAAAGCAAACCCCTTCTCCAGTTTCATAACCAGAGGTGATAAGACTGAGTGGCTGTGTTTGTAACAAATAACTAGATCAGATAGCATGCTGAAATGTGCACATACCAGAGCATAGACATTGGGCATCTTTTGGAAGGTAGATTTCTTAAGGAGACTGGCTTAGTAAAGGACAGGTCCTCTGTCTTACACCATTAGCAGGTCATTATATTACAAAACTGGTATTGAAAACAGTAGGGACTCTGAAACTTTTTATTGAATATAATCAATAACATCTTTTTTCAGAAAGGAAGACAGGCGGTCAGCATCAGTGGACTCACAGCAGTCTGGAGGAAGTTCTAAGGAGACTGAACGCACCAGACATAGGAGAGAGACCAGCAGGAGTCCAAGTAAACGAAAAAGGAGTCGCGAAAGAGGCAAAGACAGAGATTCTCGGAGGAAGAGAGACAGGTGAGCACAGATAGTGGCAGCTGGCTCCTGCATCAGGCAGCCATAGCCATTGTCTGTGAGAATTCAGCACAGAGAATTAGAGTATCTAGTCCAACTGTAAAGCTAGGCTAATCTCACACGCGGTGTAACAAGCCAGTGGCACGAGCCACTAATACTAAACAGAGAGGACTGTGAGGTCATAAATTGTGATCCAGACTTCAGAATTTCCTCTCACAATTGAAAGGTGCCACTTTCACCAGCATGCTGCAGGATTAGTGCAATACTGTCGCAGGCTGCTTTACTTCCTGATCAACGTACACCTGGAGGGACACATTGTCAAATGGACAAACTAAGTGTGCTTGCCATGTCTAATGCCGACTTCTGCTCTAGCTTGTACTGGGACTTGATGAATAGGATTATTTTTTGCACTAATATGTATATACATACAGTCACTTGACTAGCGTTTCCATAAACATCTTTCAGAACAACACTTAATCTTCAATAATTCCTGACATATTTTTAGGCAACAGAAAACAAATTTAGGCTACAGTTTCTAATATCATCCACAAGAGCACATTTTCATCTGTGAGACGACAGCTCTTTCACCAAAGGCTTTGTCTGCTGTGCAGGAGAAACACTGCATTGTCCCTAGAGCGCGTGGAAGGAATGCTGGAGATAACTGCATGGGTGGGAATGATTGCCTGGCTCAAAATTGGATTCACTACATAGTAACTGCCACTGTGGCACTGCATGACAAGGCTTTGGTTGAAACAGTGTGAGAAATAAACTGTCTTAGAGTGGTTTACTTTTTCCTTAGAAGGTGACACAATTACATTTAGTGTTAGCTTTCCTGGTTTTCTTCAGATTCTGTCAGTCTGAGACTAACAGCCCACACAATGTTTGTGTTTTTGTTTCAGGGATGAAGACAAATATCATAGCCATAAAAGAAGAAAGTAGAAACAAGACCCTGATTATTTTGGTTTTCAGCTGTTTAGAAAATTACTTGCACAGGAACTATGGTTACTGCTGTTGTGCCAGGGACAGTAACGCCATGCATATAACACTGGTGTTGCAGCACAACTCTGCTTGGATACAAAAGTGAAACAGTGTTAAGGTTTGCCAGGGTGGAAGCTGTACCTATCAGAAGCTGTGTAAGTCTGTAACACTGCTGCATCTATTAATAAATTATCTTGATCACTCACCTATTTAAGTTTAGCCTGACAAGGCTGAAGAGTGTCCTCTGTGAGAGGCTGTTACTAATTTGCCTTCCTGGCCCATAGTTACTGGATACAGAACAGAGCTAGTCCCTGGAGTCCAGGATCAATTACAGCTGGAAAAGGCATGAAGAGATACTCCCGCTTACCCTCCCATCTGACCTTGCCACCCCTCAGAGCCACATTCCAGAAAGACAGCGCTTACTGCCTAGTTACTGCATGTAGCAGAGGTGAAAGGGCAGATTTATGAGTTCTCCAAAAGGCTTCAACTACAGCTAGTTCTAAAAGGACAGTAACAGGAAAGTTATGGTTTCCAAGCTGATGCTCAAAGAAATTTAGGATCAGGGTTATCTGGTAAAGACAATGAGAATGTAGGGTTCCACAGAAACTGGTGGGGAGGCATCAAGGACACTTGTAATATTGCTGAGTGCCATTTTCAAACACTGGGTGCACACCCATTTCCTTCCAGAGATAATTAGGAGGAGGAGTTCCCATCCTGTAGACTTAACACACAAGTATTAGTGAGAGATGTTGATAAAACAGTAAGACTTAAGAGAGGCAGATACATATTAAGGGTATGCAGGAGGATTCCACTTCAGTGGGATTTTTATTACATCAGTTTCTAGTCCTGTTAATTCCTCACACATTATACTACAACACAGTCATCATCAGCCAAGCTTTGTACCTCAATGGAGTAAGCAACTATAAAAGAATAAGCTTGCAGATCACTTTTTCCTACAATAGTTTTTTCTGTTTGATCAGATTGCCAGGAAGTGCACCAATTGTAGCTGTCCAGTCTTCTCTAATTCTGTATTTTACTTCTTTTTTTTAAAATCACTTATGTGTAGTATATAGATAGGAAGATTCATAACAAAATACCTTTTACTTGGTATAAACAGCTGAGTGAAGCTCACTCCCTAGGTGTGAGCATCAGTTTTTGAGAGGCAGGAGGACACTATAACTGTGTATTCAGTTAGCATCCACTGAAGGGTGATTTCAAGAGTGGGATAAAGAAATGGACATGTCAGAGAAGAGGATCTTCTATTGTCATGTGTGAAAAACAGTCCTTTGAATACAAATTATTTTCTTGCATGTATTTATCCCTGGGTTGGTGGGTTTTTTTCTCACCTGGTGCTGAAGAGCAGACTTAATCAAAACGGTGTTGAGGGCTGGGTCAGAAAGTTTCTGAGCAGCACCATACCAGTTTGTCGATCACTGAAAAGCAGTAAATCAAATGTTTTAGGAGAACACTTTCACGTGGTAAAGCTTAGTGTTTTAGACAAGATATTGTTGAGGGTTATATTAATTATAAGCAAGATATAGTGTGATAAAAATGTGCTTCTTACTAAAAATTGTCAATCTGAAAACTCTAATGACAAAAATCCATTTGTGTGTGTGTGCGCAATTTTTAACTCCCATGTACATGGAGCTGGTTAGCGACCTACAGCAGGGTAGTGGGCTTGTGTTGTAGAATGGCTAAAAGACAAGAGTCATGTACCTTTAAGAGAAATACCATCTGAAGCAAGCTGTTAAGCTCAGCAGCAGTCCTTGCAAGAAACACGCAGGGACAGCATGACCTTGAGCCGGTAAGTTGTACAATAATAGAATATTGTGGAATGTGGGTATAACAGGCTTCTGTTACCACGAGAGGGGTTGGGTTATGCTAAGAGACCCTGTGGATTGAACCAATAGAGGATGGACAAGTGTGACTATTAATGAGGTGACCATATAAAAGTACTGCGCTGATAGCTAATAAATGGAGTTTCGCCTACCAATCATATTGATTGACCACATCTTCCCTCGCCGCTCCACAGGCGTGCATGGCCAGGTTTTTCATAGCAGGAAGGCTGCCAAGGTAGCTTCTGCGAGGAGCTACTAGAAGCTTCCCCTATGTCTAAGTAAATCAATGCCCTCTGGCTCCAAGATGGACCCACCACTGGCCAGGCTGAGCCCATCTGTGACAGTCATAGTGCCTCTGTGATAACGTATTTAAGAAGAGAGGAAAAAACCCTATGCAACAGCAAATGCAGTTGGAGTGAGGAGTGATAATATGCAGAAAAGAGACCCAGCTCTGTAGACACCAAGGTCAGTGAAGAAAGAGGGGAAGGGGATGCTCCAAGCACTTAAATTTAAGTTCCCCTGGAGCCTGTGGTGAAGACCATGGTGAGGCAGGCCGTTCCCCCTGTCTGAAGACAGCAGTGACCCCATGGGAAGCCTACACTGGAGCAGCCTCCTGGGAAGCAGCGCCCATGGTTGAGCAGGACCCACCCTGGAACAGTCTGTTCCTGAAGGACTGCACCCCATGAAAGGGACCCATGCTGGAGCAGTGTGTGAAGAACTGACATCCTGTGGGAAGGACTGACATTGGAGCATTTTGTGAAGGACTGTCTCCTGTGCAACGGACTCCACTCTGGAGCAGGAGAAAAGTGTGAGGAGAAAGGACTAACAATGTGTGATGAACTGACTGCCACTCCCATTCCCCAACCCCCTTCACTGTTTGGAGGGGAGGGAGAGAATTGGGAGTGAAGCAGAGCCTGGGAAGAAGGGAGGGGTGGGGGGAAGCTGCTTTAGGACTTTGTTTTATTGCTCATTACCTACTCCTGATTNACTGCACCCCATGAAAGGGACCCATGCTGGAGCAGTGTGTGAAGAACTGACATCCTGTGGGAAGGACTGACATTGGAGCATTTTGTGAAGGACTGTCTCCTGTGCAACGGACTCCACTCTGGAGCAGGAGAAAAGTGTGAGGAGAAAGGACTAACAATGTGTGATGAACTGACTGCCACTCCCATTCCCCAACCCCCTTCACTGTTTGGAGGGGAGGGAGAGAATTGGGAGTGAAGCAGAGCCTGGGAAGAAGGGAGGGGTGGGGGGAAGCTGCTTTAGGACTTTGTTTTATTGCTCATTACCCTACTCTGATTTGATTGATAACAAATGAAACTAATTTCCCCGAGTCAAGTCTGTTTTGCCCATAGCAGCAATTGGTGAGTGATCTCTCCCTGTCCTTTCATCAAGCCACAAGCCTTTCCTTATATTTTCTCCCCCTGTTCAGCTGAGGAGGGGAGTGAGAACAGTTTTGGTGGGCACCTGTTGTCCAGCCAGGGACAGCCCACCACAGAGAGAAAGACCAATTCCAGATAGATGGTAGGATGAGTAAGTATCTGTATGCAAACATGTCACGTAGGTTGCGTGTGGGAGAACAAGCCTGTTAACAGATCTCTCAAAACTGGTTAAAAATAAAGTGCATGCTGTGTGACCAGATAAAATGACCGAGTGTTTTATCACTGAGAGCTGGAGTGAAGCCACTGTCATTTTCATACATTCCTCATGCTAATTCTAGCAGGAATATGTGCAGTATCTTGATGGATCATTTATTCTATCTGCTAAAAAGGTAAAGAGATTTTGATGCTGAATGTTTTGATGTTACCTGTTGATGTCTATTAGAGATGAGATTTTTCACCTATAGCGGTTAGCAGGATTTAGGCCCTATCAGCGGAGCTGTTAGTCCAAGCCTGTGAATTTTAAATTTTTGCTGTAGGAGTTCACAAAAATGTGATCATCCGCCAGCTTAAGTTAACAGAATAGTGTTGGTGTGCTCAAGAAAAAAGGCAGCCAAACTATACCAATATCCTGTTGATCATCGGGCAACGCAGGTGTCCAGAAATATTCTGAGTCATAGGCTGGACTTGATGATCTCGGAGGTCTATTCCAGCCTGAGAAATTCTGTGATTCAGAACAAGCAAGCTGTGAGCACCAACATGGTGACAGCATATCAGAAAATGGATTTGAATGGACCAATCATCAACAGGGTACTTTCTACCCAGTCCTGTAAAAAGAACACCTAATAATACTGGGGGAAAACATCATTTGCTAACAAACTACTTGAAGTCAAGAGGTAAGAATGGAGTTGCCTCTTCATTAAGAGGCAAGCCAAAGATTATACAACAGCACAGAGTTAAGACCTGAACACAGTTGTCATTGACAGCAAAACATACATTAACTTTTAACCTGCACCTCTCCTGCTGTGAAGAACTGCATCTGTTCGTGGCTGACTCACACTGAACTATATGAGAACCTCAGAGCAAGCAGAAAGAGGAAGACAGCACAGTGGAAGTGTGCATGACCATCCCAACGTGATGCAAACAGGATGAAATACTCCATTTGGACTATGTCCTGCCTTTGTCGTGAACAACATCAATCTACTGAACAACACCAAGGTCTTTGCAAGAAGGACAACTTACCATAGCTAACACTACAAAAATTGAAGATATTTAAGAACAAGCATATACTGGATATTTTCTTAAGAAAACATTGAGGGAGAAGTAATTCAGGAGAAACACAATAGAGACTTTGGACTTTAAGTGGGAACTCCCATTTTCCCTCCCTGTTTTATAAGCAGCCTATAAGACGATGCAATAATATGCAGTTGATAAAGACCTGTATGCAATTGCTTCCTAGAGAGAAAATTATACCACCAGATAGCGACTTAACATTTAAGAAAAAAAAATTGATAAATAACAATTTATCATTTAAGAGTTCAAGCCTTGATGTTGATCACTTAACAAGTATTAACTATGTCCATTTTTGATATAACCTTAGTCAACCTTTACTCCTGTTGTCATGACTACGCCCAAAAGTGAAGATGGACCCTTCATCTGAAATTAAAGGTGTATGGAGAACCCAGATGTGTTCAATACATTAAGATTCCCTGCACAGATTTTTACTTACGCTTGTTCTTTAATTCTGTGAAGGAATGCTTCAGTTTTCTCCTCTGGTATCTCTCCATCAATACTGGCCAAATAGGAATAAAGGAACGAGAATGTTTTGAAGGGAACACAAGCCACTCCACCTTCTGGGTCCCTTGTTAAGATTTCACAAGCATGTTTCATGGAACTCAGTAAGGACTGCAAGAGGTTCAGTCAGGAAATGAGAGGAACAGTGTCAGAGCCATGAACATCCTTTGCACACCATATCAAAATCCACGCTGTAAACCACTAAAAGTGATTAAGGCTTTATCATCATTACTTAGCTCTCAACCCCAAATTTACCCTCCAGTACAGGGCCAGGCATGGAAATAATGAAGTTCTAATAGAGACAGGAGTAAAACATATCAGAACCCTGTGATGTTTAAAGATTGCATGGGGCAGTCAGAGCCCTACCTCCAATGTTTTGTTACTGTAAAAACTCCAACATCACTATACCTAGTCACATACATATATATATATATATATGTGTGTGTGTGTTTGTGTCTATCTATTATCTCAGTGGATCTAAATGAATTCTTGGCAGCTGTTAAGACTAATATACAAACTCCAGAAAATTCATACAGTGTCATTTTGTAATCCTTTAGCAATTTTACTTAATGTAGATCTTCCTCTGGGAGGCTTCTCTGGGGAAGGAGAGACAGCTGAACTATATGACAGCAGGCTCTACCCTCCACAGTTTGTTACCCCTCTACTGCTGTTCATTCTACTGCCATTCCTGCTCCTGCAGCTCCAAGCTGCCACTGTCTCTCTCTCACAAAGCAGCAAAGTTATTCACATTGATTCTCCCATTGATTTTTTTAAGTTTTGAAAGACAACAAGGCTAACAGTGCAGTCATTTCTCCAAGGCTATGAAAACACATCAGTGCTTTACAGGAAGATACTTCAGGTGACTGGTGTTCTTAAGAAGTTCATACTTGTCTGCTCATGTATCTTTACTGTCACCCTATTCAACTATGAACACAATTTTCAGCTGCAGGAAATAAATATACATTTCATGTGTGTGTCTTCCACTCTGTTTTAGGAAACTGAAGTTCTGGTTTCATTATGTAGAGCCAAAATCAAATAATTCACTTAATATGTGAAGGGATTGCACAGATGGAGGTAAATTCAGTCTAACTCCATCAGAATGCTGTTCCTGTGACTCTCGTTTTGTTAGGATTTTTTTTTTTTTTTCAAATCTGTAATATTGCTGTTACTTTTTTGAAATGAAGGGCCCAAACTACAAAATCATGTTGTAAGGGGGGCGGGGTTGGAATCAAGAAATACACAGCTGAAATTCATATATATATACATACACACACACAGAATTGCATTGCCAGGCCAGATCAATATTTGGGACTTGCATAAACTGCAACATTCTCAAAATATTATTTAATATATATTTTATTTTTAGTACCTCTTCCCCACTGTAGAATTAAAGTATTATACTTCATAAGAACATCAGCTTAGTGCATTTTATAACCTCTCATTCCATTGAAATGCTCTGCTGAGATATTATTCACATTAAGAGAATTAAATGTAGACTGAGTAACATTAACTGCTTATGTGAAAATTTAGTCGACTGAGGACTTAGCCCTTTTTCTGGTTAAGCTCCCCTGACCAAAAGCTGATGGGAAACAGAAGCAAACACACAAGCCACTTTGCCCACTGCTTCAAAGGCAATCACCATTTCCCAAAGTCCATTTGCATTAATTGTTCTGTGGTCTACCTCATATATGATCATATATCACCATTTGCATTTAGATACGAGGGCTCCTGATGTGAACATACCCCACCAAGCACAGTGCACCCAAGTGCCAGAAACTTCATCCATTCCACCTCCTCGCCAAAGTCATCCAGCTGCAGGAGAGATTTCAGCTGCTCCTCTGGCAAGTGCAAGTGCTTCCATTTCTCCTTCAGTTCTGCAACATTCACTGTGCCTTTTGGAGAAAGCTTTGCAAAAAAATCACAGTAGCATAATGAGAACTCCAAAAACCGGAATGCAACTAAGAACACAGTCCCTTCCCAAAACACATCAAATACGCGTCGGTCTGTCTCCCCCACCAACCCCAACACATCAGCATTCCTCCATAGCACTGTGAATTTGATATAGGCCAGGTTGTACCTGTTTGTGCAAGATTTTAAGGAGTCCTGGGGTCAAACCATCATTTGTATTCTTTGTTGCTAAAGGCATTTCAATTATCTCCTTCCCAGGAAGGGGATCACCTTTTGACAATGCTGAAAAATACCTAAGGGAATGAGAAGAGCAACACACTTCAGTGCCCATGGCAGTCAGAAGCTGCACAGAAGTAAATGCTCTTACAGTTCAGTTAATGAATCTGTAGGCTCCCGTGCAGGAGCAGCAGTGCTCCGCAAGCTGCCCACATGCACAAGTCCCATCTCCCCATGCGCAGATTATCACTTTTCTTTGTGGAAACCACAATCTTTTTATGACATTCTAAGAATTCTTAAGACATTTAATTTATTTTGTGCACAATATACTCAGCCCTTCTTAGCAAAGGCAGACAGTGATTTATTAAGATCAAGGTGTGCTTGCAAGCCAAAGCACAAGCTTTTGATTGATGAGCGCCTTAGGGCTGATTTGGTTAACATTCCACTCACATGAAAAGCACAACTGGCTATTTACACTGCAGCTCTTTTATCATCATTTCTGCCATTTCTATCCATTACAAATAAAATTTAAGAATAGAGCAGAAAGGGAATTAGATGCACATCCTCTCAATTAGAAGGTGGTCACAGCCTTACGAGTGACCAGCCCTGCCGTAACTGGCCTTACGAGTGACCAGCCCTGCCGTAACTTGCCAGCAATCTGAACTGTACAAGAAAACCTGTGTTTCAGTCAGTCAGTAGTAGGTCTAATCTAAGGGTTTCTCCACTTGTCCTCCCTCACCTGCCCTGATCACCTCTGTCCATGCCCAGGATAGCTTGCCAAAATGCACAGCAAGCAGCACTGCAGAACTGAATTAGTGTCACTGTATAGAAACCGACACACACTATGTATGGACACATAACACCTGGGCTGTTTTTCAGATGGATGTTTCCCCATCTGATTCTTCACAGGGGAAAGTGCTACACCACCAGCAGCACGAGTGAAACCACAGCCATGCTCTGCTTCACAAAGCTCCCAGGTCCAGACCTTTCTCCACAAGTTGTGCTCTCACACCAGTGGGGCTCCTCCAACCGAGATGGTGCAATCTTTAAACAGTGCTCGGGGTCTGGCCGGTGGTGTGGCCATGGCAGGGCTACATTGCCCATGCTCTCATCAGCCCCACGTCCCAGCAGGCTCAGACTACCTGGCATCTGTTGCTTCTGACAGCTCAGTTGGAGCAAGCTCCCTGCATACCCATCTCCCAGAGGTATGCTGCACCACACCGCCATCATGTTCCTAAGAAACACTGTGCCATTTTAAGATGTTCCTGCTGCCCTTTTCCAACACTGCAGCTGTAGCAATTCAGCTTCAGGCTTTTTTCTTTTTCATAGGCAGGATCCAGCCTGTTCGGTTAATGGCCTCCCCTCCCTCACATATACAGTACGGACACTTTCCAATTTAAATCAACTTCACAGTGATAGCTTACATGGACTATCACCTAAAAGTTGCAACTTTTCAGGCTCTTTTCCTAATTCAGTAATATGTAAGGAGCTCCTACATTTTGCTCCTGGAAACAAAAAGAAAAAGAAACTAAGCAAGCTTAAAATTTAGAAAGTTGTTTTCTAGGTTTCCTTTAAATTCCAAGAATTAAGACTCACATGAGAGGAGGAGAAGGAAAAAAAAAAGTTTGGTTTTCAGGACAGAGAAATTAATAACAAAAAAACTGTGATGCATTTTTTCTGTTTGGAAATCAAGCTATCCCAGAAATACGTCAGTCCTAAACATCAGTGAAAGAAAAAATTATCAGGTACTACACTATTTTTAAAAGGCTCACATGCTGCATTAATGCACAGAGGCACATATGCAATATACAGGCTAGTTTATTATTCAAAGCCAGCTCCACTGCACAGTCAAGAGAAGCAGTG
Organism: Chloroceryle aenea; assembly: GCA_013399075.1. Taxonomy (NCBI): domain Eukaryota; kingdom Metazoa; phylum Chordata; class Aves; order Coraciiformes; family Cerylidae; genus Chloroceryle; species Chloroceryle aenea. The sequence goes on along the minus strand of VWZY01001285.1, from coordinate 105,238 downwards.
AGGTTTTGTGGGTCCATGCGCACATCTCTACATTGATATGTGAACATCACACTTACGCAGCTGCCCACTGCAAAACATCATTAGGTTGAGTCCTAATAGTAGCTTTTGTAAATTGCTTCAGAATATCAGGCAGCTCAGGAGGGATTTTGATCTGCTGAGCACAAAACATAGTTTCTGGAAGAGGCATGGTCCATTCGTGTTCAGTTACAAGGACCTGAAAGAAACAATAATAAAACAGCAGTTCACAGATGAAGAATGAAAACCTGTGTTTGCACATGGAGGCCAACAGTGCCTGTACCCAAACTCTATCCTGTCCTACTTGACAGCTGGGGCTACTGGAGAACCAACAGCACTGAGCTTCACTTAAAAGAATTAAACTCAATGGCAAGACCAAGTAAAAGAACGACACTTGGACATCAACCACAGCTCCAGGTAAGGAGAACTACTACTTAACAGGTATCTTTAGAGAGTTTTAAACTGATTTTTCTCCTCAAATCTACCACAATATGAATTTTTAAGACATAGAAGTTATACCATGCATGCCAACATGAAAGCTTGATAATGTTGACAACTCACTGCTGCATGCCAAGGAGAGCCTTGTCATTTTTGTACAGAAGCTACAGTATGCAGACTACTGAGCTGCCATTGTATTTACTTATTCAAAAAAACACTGTAGTGAAAAGTTATTCATTTGTGCTCCTGGCAGACTTTACATAAAAAAATTACAGTGATGAACACATCAATGTGTGCTGCAAATATGCATTGCACTTCTCTCATACAGCTCTACAGGTAGATTTGTCCCATTCAGGACGTAACTTAATTGTTGTAAGGAATCCTGTTCCACAGGATCCAAAAGAAGGGACAGACACAGATTATTGTATGATCCTGTCCTGTTATAGCAATGGAGGGAAATCTGGGTACTCTCCTCATAATTTCAAGGACAAGCTATCACCTGCTTAAGCTGATTTAGCAACAAGAGCTGAAAGCACATCAGTGATTTGCAGAAAGTAAAAGCAGTGAAAGCAATAGCATCAATAAAAGAATCAATGTAACAGCATCTTTTATCCCTTTAGAGTCTTCTATTTTTAATATTTAAGATGAAAATAAGAGTAAGAGTATCTGGCAGGTGGCTTTCTGCCCCTATCATGTGAATTTTCCTTTACTGGAAAATTAAAAGTCAGAAACGAAGGAATGGGACTATTGTGACTCAAGGCTCCTTGGAGCATCAAAATGTACTTAGAACTTTGTTTCTGGAGAAACACAGACAGTCTACAGCTTCTTCATTATTCCAACACAGCAAATGTACACCAGGGACAGACTTCAGAATGTGCATTTAATTACTTCATTGTTCACATTATGATTCAAAACCAGCTTTAGCTAAGGGACTGAAGCTGAAGGCAAAAAGCTAGGGATATCAGGTTAAGCTAGAAAACAGAGAAACCTTGAGGAAGGGATACATGAGTGTGTGTGTGCCCTTGGAAAACAGTCAAAGAGAAGAGAGGAAAAACAAAACAAAACAAAGCAATGCAACATACTAATAAGAATAAAAAAGTAGAGAGAGGAGAAAGAAAAAAAAAACAACAGACCAACC
>VWZY01001285.1:69898-102194 GCA_013399075.1 Chloroceryle aenea | reverse complement strand
TTGTTGCTTCTGGAGACCTGAAAGACCTCAGCGCCAGGGTAGAGGCTGAGCCTGTAGCGGGGAGGGTGGCTCTGGGTCCCCCGGCTCCATGCAGTAGCTGCTGCTTCAAAGTCAAGCTCAGCCACAGGCACCGCTTGCTGGTGGCTCCTGCAGCTCCGGGAGCTCGGAGCAGCTACACTCCGGAGGAAGTGCTCTCTGAGCACACTGTGGCCAGAGCCGGGTGCCTCTCTGCACCTCGTGCTCCCGGCTCGGCCAAGCCCAGCGGGCACTGATAGGGCAGCATGGGCTCTCCCACTGCTCCTGGATGCCAGTGACCCCTCTGCCTCCCTGACCTCTGCTCTTTCCCCTGCAGATAGAAAGAGGATGGGGAGTAACGTGAATAGGGTCCTCTGTAGTGACACTGGTGCATCTCTTTACAATAAAGCAGTTCCTCCCCACCCCTTTTCTAACATGGGCCATGAGTAGCCCAAGCACTCACATGAACTCTGTAATAGGGTTATTCTCTTCAGAAAGCCTTCACAGCCCTTGCTCCAAAGAAATGGTGGTTCTGCGTGCTTGAAACAGGCCATAGTTACTGAAACAAACACAACCCTCTTTGAAGCCAGCCTGTCTTAATTCACATTGAGATCATAGAGTCCAACCCACCTGTCAAAGCAGGATCACCTAGGGCGTGTTGTGCAGGAATGCATCCAGATGGGTTTTGAAAGTCTCTAGAGAAGGTGACTCCACAACTTCTCTGGGCAGACTGTTCTAGTGCTGTGAAAAAGTTCCTACTTGTGTTGAGGTGGAACCTTCTATGTTCAATTTTATACCCATTGTTCCTTGTCCTGCTGCTGAGAACTACAGAAAAGAGACTGGCTCCTTCAATTTGACACCCACCCTTCAGATATTTATAGACATTAATAAGATCCCCTCTCAGTCTTCTCTCAAGCCCAAGTTTGCTCAGGCTTTCTTCATAGGAGAGATGCTCAAGTCCCTTAATCAGCCTCATAGCTCTGTGTTGGACTCTTTCCAGTAGATCTCTTAAACTGGAGAGCCCAAAACTGTACACAGTATTAAGCCACAGGTGTGGTCTAACTAGAGCTGAGTAGAGAAGACCTCCCTATGCCTGCTGGATACAGTTTTCTTAATGTACCCCAGGATGCCATTGGCCTTTCTGGCTGCAAGGGCACACTGCTGTTCCATAGAGAACTTGCTATCCACTAGGAATCCAAGGTCTTTGTGGTGCTGCTTTCCAGTAGGGAGACCACTAATCTGTACCAGTACCCGGTATTATTCCTCCTCAGATGCAGGACTCCACACTTGTCCTTATTGAACCTAATGAAATTCACCTTCGCCCACCTCACCAGACTGTCCAGATAACATTGGGTAGCAGCACAGCCTTCTGGTGTGTCAGCCACCCTTCCCAGTTGCATCTCATCAGCAAACTTGCTGAGGGTATACTCCATCCCCTCGTCCAGGCCACTGATGAAGACATTGAACAAAACTGAATAAAATGTCCCCACTGATGAACATGTAAGGCCATGCAGAACAAAGACAAAGTGGTGGTCTCTAGAAAACAAAAAGCACACATTTTAACAACTGTGTAACCTTTCATAAAACATGAGTCCCCTGCATAAGCTACAGGCCAAGTACTGTACTTCAAAATACTTCCTGCAGCTACATGAAAACAGCAAACTTATGACCTATCATGACATACCTGTCCTTTAAATGGGTAAATGCTTTATAACAATTAAGAACACTACAGAAAAAATACCTGTAGCAAACATTATCCTGCAAGGCTTAACAGAATGGAATTTAATTAAATGTCACAACATAGGTTTTGAAAGGTGTCTAGGGACAACCGCTGAACAGCAATGTTTCATATTCTCTCATCCACATTATTGGATACACTTGAAACTATTATTAAAATGCTTAGGAAGCAAATGTCATCATCTCAATTCTTCCAGCTATTGGTCCAGTGCATCAAAATCATGCATAAAGCTGCCAGACTGTATTATGAGAAACAGTAGCATGTAGGTGGAAAGGTTTTCTATGCATATTTAATGAAAACCTGCATATTCTTAAAATATTTTATATGAATTGCAAACTGGTGGGAAAAAAAAAACCAAACCAAAAAGCTAAAACTTTTTCATATTAGAGTGAAAAATAACTGGAAAATAGTAGACCAAGTAATCATATGCTGCTCTGCAACATGTTAAATCTATAAAGTTGTAGTTAAATTAATCTTTATATAAATGCTTCCATTGTCAAACAAAAATTAACAAGACATACTGCATTGAGTAATAAAAAAAATCCTCTGTGGGATACACTGCTTGCACTTTGCAGAAAGGACACTGTGGGCACAGTTCTCTTCTCTCCTTTGACACCAAGTGGCCGGAGATCATCGTGTAGTTCACTATGGGAAAGAGCATGGGATGGGACAGAATGCCATGAAAAGGGACAGGGTGACAAAAACCTGCAGTTTCACAAGTACCTATGCGGTCTCCTGATATAAAAGCAGAACCAGATGTACTGTGCATTTTCAACTTGTTACTCCTTTGTTGAGAGCACACAAAGCATGCACATAATTACTCATAGTACTTTAAGTTTGGCATACTGGGATATTGAGTAATTTTTAAGAACTCATACTTCAGTGAACTAGTATCTTCAGCTAAAGTAGCATGCTGCTCACATGTAATTGCACCAAAATATTTACTTAAAGATAACTGTTATTTATGGATATAAAAGGGCAAAGACTAAAGGCAGCCTAACAAATAATAGAAAGTGGAATAACCTCTGAGACAGTTGGTGAGTAAAATTAAGATCAAGAGGTAGGTGAGGGAGGCAGGGAGATGGCAGCTTCAGTTTTGAGGAACTCCATTCCCTCCAGGTAAAATGAGTTTAATTTTCCAGGAACAGAAACACTCCTCAAAAGCCAAGTGTTTTAGTAAAATCAGACAAGTAAGGTTCAGTGCATCCTCTCCTTACCCTCCCAACCTGATGTCAGACATCTCCAAGCATGTTTGATTACTTATACAGGTGGAAAAAAAGCACCTATGGAGCTTTGGCCACTGCTCGAGGAGATAACAGCAAGTAGCCATACAAGTGGTGAAATTGATGTGCAGTTGTGAAAAAAAATCTTGCCATTGCTCTATCCCTCAGTATTCTATTGAATTCAAAACATATACTTTGGAATAGTACTTGACCTTTGAAAATACCATCTTCTAAAAATTGTCATAATGGAGTTATTTTGATTTTGGCATATTGTTTCTCAATATATGGCAACTTCTAAATGAAGCACTTAAAACCAGAAGCATAGCTTGTCTCAAATAAGACTTAATAAAATGGCTCTTAACTGCAATTCTTTAGCTCCAGTTAATCTAATTAACCAAAATATTGGGAGTAGGAGTGCTGTAACTTACCATTGTGCTTTGCAAAAGTTGTTTCTTTGCGGATTTCAGGAGGCAGGTTTCATTTTTTGCATCCTGAACTTCATTACACTACTAAGGTTCCATTCCCTGTTCAACGTTCCTAATTCTGTATTCCTGCCAAGAACCCCACTCATTGCTCAGGCTGCACAGTGCTCACTCACAAGGCAAGCAGAACAAGAACACTGACCCTGACACAAAGGATTTTCAATCCAGACATAAAGGAATTGACAAGGCAGTGGAATAGGAGGAAACACAGGGACACTGATAAGCACGCCACACACCAGAAACAACAAACCAGTGCTTGGTAAGGTAAAGGGCTTTTTACAGAGTTCTCTGAAGAGTAGTGGGACTGCTGTGAAGATTTTTATGAAGACTTTTGCTCAAGCTTAGGGAAAAACAATGTCAGGATTAATGCACTCAGCTGAAAAGTGATGTGAATACTCTAACTGGTGTTGCAGCTGGCATCTTACTGGGGGAGTTGATAGTTACAGATACCAGAGGGCCCTCACAAACAAAACCAAGACTTTACCCAGTGGAGAAGTGTGAGCTAGAGAAAGGATGCAGTTTTAAATATTTTTAAACAATATAAAATAATCTGTGTTAAACCAGTCAAAGCCATGATGCAATTAACTTCTTTCAGTATGCAAATATAGCTGCTACATGTGACAGCTCCTGGATGAAGGCCAGCAGAACTACTCACTAAGCTACTAACACCATTAGATTCTCAGCAGCACAAAGGAGATACAGTTATGCCAGGACACGCATCTCCAACCCCTCCACCACAGACCCAAAGTCAGCACAGATTGTGGTGAACACACACACACACTCTAAGCATTTTTCCCACTTGAAGGGTAACAGAAGCCCACTGCATGCTGTATTACTATGGCACAGACGCATTAGCTGTCTCAGTAACGGCCAGTTAACTTACATGCTTACTACCAAATTTCTGTGCCAGGGGAGTACACACAGCACAATAAGGCAAATTGTTAAAATTTAAAACAATGTAAAAATAGTGTTATTTAATTCTTGTTCTACTGAACATCAATCTTCTTTCCCAAAACAAATGTAAAAACTAAGGAGGTAAGGAAATAAGGTTTTTTTGAAAGTTCACAATGGACAGTTTCAGAAGCAAAACTTCACCTGGGTTTTGGAAAGCAGTACATAAGCAAGTACACCAGTTTGATTTGAAATCAGTTCTCCATAGCGAAGAGCTATGGAGTACAGATAATGTAAGCTACATTAAAATAGCTCCAGTTCACAATACACGACTGGCCCAATTCAGCTTTTTCTGTCGTGATGTGTAAAGTAACAGCAGTAAGAAATGGCACAAAGACTTTCTTAATAAATTTTAATGTTAAGACCAGTTTGTCTGGATAAAAACACAAAGTTACAAGAACGACACTACTGAAAATTCTACATGATGCACAGTAGTGCTAGCAATATTTGAGTGGCAAGACCATTTTGGAACTGTTTACGAAAGATATGTCAAAGACAGAATCTTGGCCTAAGTAATAACGTATGTTACCAGTGAATTTAATATTGTGAAAATATCGGTCTCACAATGTACACCACTGTAAATAGTCAAATGCGATATTTATGCACATTAAAAAATATATGGGGCAAATACTCAATTTAACATTTAGTCAGAAACAGTGAATGAGAGAGAAATATTTTGGTTATTTTTCTATGATGTCATTGCACTGGAAGATTCTTAATAAATCACTTCAAAGGGTATCATTTGTGGTTCAAAACCATCAGGACAACAGTAAATCTGTAAACCAGTAGTTTCTGACCTTCTGATAGTGACAGCTATCTGCCACTAGATTCAGATGCATTTAGCTTGTGCTCACTGCCTTAGAACATGAGCCCAGACACAAATAATTAATGATTACCACCACAGCCTGGACCACACTACGTCAAAACATGTCAGATCAGAGATGCAACATCAATAGAAGGAGATGACACTCTCAAAGAACCTGTTGGATTTTCAAGCATTCACAGAATCACAGAATCATCAAGGCTGAAAAAGACCTTCAAGATTGAGTCCAACCATTGACCCTACTCTATCAAGTCCACCACTAAGCCATATGCCCAAGCACCACATATATCCAGATGTCTTCTAAACACTCAACCTCCTCTCTGGGCAGCCTGTTCCAATGCCTGACAACCCTTTCAATGAAAAAAATTTTCCTAATATCCAGTTTAAACCTCCCCTGGTGCAGCTTGAGGCCATTCCCTCTTATTCTATCACTAGTCACTTGTGAGAAGAGACCAGCACCCACCTCTCTACAATGTCCTTTCGGGTAGTTATTAACTATATACAAATATGATCAAAGTACAAAATACTGAAGGACAGTGTACCGAGTTGCAAGTTAAATATTCCATCAATTTTCTGATTACTGCAACGGATACTCACATTTCCCCGATTTAAAAAAGATACTGCAATCTAAGCATGTGATTTGATGCTACTTAAAGCTTTGCAATACTGTTATATATTTTCTTTAATATATATACATAAAAAAAGCCTAAACCAAAACAAACATTACTGCAGAAGAACTCTATCTATATATAGAAATAACATAGGCTTGATTTGGTGGCTCCTGTTTGAATGCGTCCCTGCAAAGAAATCTAACTTTTCCTTGCCTGTTTGACAGCATATGTATTTACTTGCCCCACAGGCAATAAATTGTATGTGAAGAATCACTTCATTATTATTTCCATAAAAATTCATAGCAACCAATTCTAAAAGAAAAGAAGATATTTTTGTTTGTTGCTGTGGGTCTTTTTTTTTTTTCTTTTTTTCTTTTCTTTTTTAAAGTAATTGTGCAATATAAAAGTCATACTACAATTTGCAACTTTGGTAACTTACAGAGAAGGGAAAAAAAAAAAAAAAAAAAGATCTTCAGCTCTTTAATTAAGGACCAGGTCAGAATATTTCTTACACTATGCTCTTTGTTTCTGTGCAAACATCAGATAAGGTTCATCCCTCCTCTTGAGGTCCTGAAAAATTCTCTAACTGGTAAGAAATTGGCTACAGTTTAAGTTGTGAGCCTATCATAACTTTTCTTGGTACCTTTAAATGCTTCCATCACCTTGCCCTAGTACATTTTTTTTACTTACTGTTTGAATTCAGTAAACCCCAATTCCCAAAGCCACACCCCACCCCCCCAAACAGAAAAACCCATCTGAGCCTCAACAAGTACATCTGAATTCTCAGAAGAGGAAATATTTTCTTGATTTAACAGCAACTGTACAATATTACAAACTCAGACACATGAAAACCAATCAGGCAACAGAAAAATGTACACAGCTTTGGTGTTATACAAAGTAGTAAAAAAGACTTGACAGCAAGGTACACAGTTCATTATGTTCTCACCACAGCCACTTCATTGCTGACTGTAAAACAGTTACTTTTGATATTATCTATGTGGCCTTTCCACTCATGAAGAATCATACTATATTACTACAATAAGAACTGTTATGAACACCATAAAGTGAGCTCCAAATTTTATAAAAACATCTTGCCTCTTCGCACTATTGCTTTGTGGCACATTGTCAACAGAACAGCAGTCCAAAATAAAGTGACAACTAGATTTAATAAATTAATATATTGTTTGAAGATGTACAATGCACATTCTTTTTAATTCAAGGTTTAGGGTGTCGGGATACTTCTATTTACACATATACAGACCTCAGACAGCATGGATAACATCAGAAAATGCAGATAAGAAACACAGCCTTAACTGCTATCTGCATGTTAATAACAGGAGCCAAAACACTGCTGAGGGTATTATTGGGAGAGATATCCAAAGACTGAAGAAGAGTCTATGAAAAAAGGACATGTAAAGGCAAAGGGAAGGTCAAGATGTTTAATATGACCATCTATTCTTGTGACGACTGAGGTGGAGCTGTTGATGTGCCTTGTTTACCAGACTTCCGTTCATAATTCACAAGTCGTTGCCCAACAAGGTACCTGGGATTATAGTAAAAAAAGTGAGAAATTAACAACAGTTCATACAGTTCTGTAACACAAATCCACTCTATCTCCTTTGCTGTGGAAGTAGTTTCCTTATTTCAGTGAAAGTTATTCTACAAGTCATTCCCCCCCCCACCTCAATGATCTTCAACCATCTTCATCTATTTTTCTGCAAAAGCAGGCATTTCATCATCGAATACAGGCATTACAGGTTTGTGTTTACAGCTTTAACTTGGGTATTCACACAATTCAGACAAATGTAAGTGAAATGAGGATACAAAATGTAAAGAGTGTGTTTGCATTACTTATATATCCAGCCCCTTTGCTGGATGATATTTTTAAGAGCATCTTTGCAGTGTCTGAGTCACTGTCACTTGACATTTGAGCAACTCAGATGTAAAATCAAATGAGAGTGCTAATGAAGTTCTAAGTTCAAAAAGGATTTTGCTGCAATGTAACTGAGCGTCTCTTACCCAATGCATGCTCTACATTCTAAGTTTTTTGCAATTAAAACGCCCCAGTAGAAAAAAATAAAGCATATATTGTAAAGGAAGAACTTTTACTGCAGCTCAATCTTTCTTAAAGAGAGGGAAAATATCCTAACATTACTCCACTTCAGGCCTTACATCTGAGAGAGTCCTTCATTTAAATTGTTTCAACATCTCACTATCAGCTTAGTTTTTTTACTTTTCACATTTTTCCTCACTCGCTTCCTCTATATCATTATTTTACACTCCTGCTTTTTGCCACCTAAACTGCTTTCCATGCTTCCTATTTGTGTGCTGGTTCTACATGTAGAAGAGCCATATATACCTATGAATTCTTCCCCTGAAACCTGCCATTTCCTTCAGAAACTTTTTCACCATTGCTCCTTTTTTCATGGTACCATAACCAACAACCATCACATATTTCTACACCTTTTATAATGTCACAAAAACTTGCATATAGTTTTGAAATTTGTTACTTGAAAGATTTACTTAAACATAATCAAATGCTAGCATGACTATGTTTACTTCCTGAAATGAGAACATTACATTGTACAAAATTCTTGTCTACAAGGATGGTTTATAACATTTAATGCATTAATTTAGTATCAAATAATTTTCACTCTAAATTTATTTTCACAGCTTTGTATACTGTTTACATGCCTTATTTACACAAGAAAGCAACTTGCAACATTACTGCAAGTTGAAACTCAGTATGCATTCTGCCTGGAAGATACAAAACATTTAGCTCAAAACCCACTTGTAACTATAGATACTGGCTATCCATACTACAGTAGGCCAAATACTAGAGAACCTGTTATGAAGGCAGGTGGGAAACAGGATTTAAATTAGCTGATCAAATGAAAGGTGCAGAAATATAAAGTGATCTGCTGAGAGTTCAGTTTTAGTTACAACTCTCTTACTATTTCTAAATAGTATTAATTTCACACATACATCAAACAGAATGTATCAGACACTCCTAACATTTAGAATTCAAAAAAGTTTATTTTAGGTTTGAGTACTTTTGTAATCAGTGGAAAGCAAAACTATTCTAGGGTAACTTGGGACATGAACTCAACAAACTTGTTTATTCCTTTTCCATACAAAGGAAGTCTAGGAAGACTAGTTGCTGAGGTCCAAAATTTGTTTTTCTAATCATCCAGCACATAAGGCAGTTACAGTAGCATAGAAAAAAGTTTACAAACTAAGCAGGATAACCAGAAAAAAATCACTGGGAAAATGAGTCTTTTATAAGGCATCTGAGCAATACAGAGTAGTAACTACTGAAAATATCAGAGAACAGGATAAAATTTATTAAGGGCAAACTGTCGGATCAACTGAATGTTCTTCAACAGGTTAACTGGACTGATGTGTAGAAAGAAGAAGAAAAACAGATATGCAAGCAAGGTTGGATAAATGCTTTTATAAGCAGCAGATTGAGACATGATTTTACTTTCAGGTATGTCATAATTATTACATACACTTGTCCTTCAAGACTACAGAGGGGGAGACAAAGAAGCATCATCTTCATTTGTGGAAAAACACATTCAAGTTAGACACAAGAGAGACTCTTCCCTTTAGAGTCTATTCCTGTGTTTGTTTAGCTGAACCACAGCTGCCTAGACAGTTTAGCTCTGGCTCAGAGGGTCATTTACCTAGAAAACTTCTTAAAATCCCTTTCAGCCCTATTTATCTACAACACATGAATTCGATCTGAAGCTGTTACCAGAATTTCAAGTGGAAAAATGAAAAAAACCCACTCTATATACTCACTTGTCATTTTTAATATGTTCATAAAGGCGCTTGAACTGGCGGACTTGGAAGGAGAGAATTCCCATCAAAACCACCACCATAAGCAGAAAAGGATAAATCCGTCGCTGAACCAGGTTTTGCATTTCAGCAGTAACTCCTACAAAACAAGACCCAATCCTTACATACTCAGTAACACTTCCATTTCTGTACTTTTTGTTATAGTGTAACATCAGTAGAAGGGCTGTGAAATAAATAACACAACCATTTGTCTCAGAGATCCAGCATGACAGGTACTGTTCTTTTAACGAAAGCATTCAAGCCAGAAGTTTTCCATTAACACAGTAAAAACCCACAGTAAAAAAATTTGGCTTATCACCTCTTCTTCCTTACTGACTTCTGCAGACCTTAAATCAGTGAAAATTTGATGCTATAGAAGTCTGCATTCAAGTGAGTGGCTAAACAATTAAGTGGGACTTCTTGACATGTTAACATCAAAACTAACTAGCAAAAGACAACTGTTGATGAAAAAGCTCATCTACTCTGCTTCTATTAAAGTTACTGAGTGGATAGGAAGGTCTGAATAAAATAAACTATATTTACAATTTACATTTTATTTTAGTATTGCATGAAAACCTTAAAACAAAAGCAGTAATTTCACCTGCTCTAAGCTTCCTTTAGAATCTAGCAAGTCAGAAAAGGCATCCTCAGCTCAGCAGAGCTCCTAAAGAGAGACTAAAATTAAAGGTTATTTGTCCAAAGAAGAAATTACTTAAACACCCTTTCCCAAACTAGCTAGATACCTACATTTCTGCTCTTAGGTATTATGCGGCCCCATACACTTGATGTATGGTTATTAAAACTGATGATTATTAGTTTATTAAAAAGACAGTCAGAATAACGTGCTGCATTTCTCAAAAAAATCCCTAACTTTTCAGATGACAAAGCCATGCTTAAGCTTTTACATTTGCTGGCAGAAATGTTTTGTTTTCACAGACATATTTACATTGCTCTAAACCATCAAATGATAAACAGGTATTCTGAATGTATACATACCTAACAAAGGTACAACCCCTGAAGATATGATGTATGGTACACACAGGGAAAGCAACAGAACAGAGATTACGGGTGCTGCCAGTTTACGGATTATGAAGTGTAAATCAATGTTACGAATCCCATTTGCATATACCTAAGGAGAACAAGTTAGAAGTAGAATGGATCAATCAAGCAAGCCATGCTTTGCACTTAGAGCAGTGATTTCAAGGTTTTGCACAGTTCTTCTTACAAGAGGTAACATGTATTCTCATCCTGAAGAAAACCATGATGGCCACAGACAAAAAAGCAAAAGGAATCTCTGTGCCAGTCCACATCATGAGGGTTCCAGGAAATAATTTAAATAGCACCCAGGAGAGCAACTTAATCTGGAATAGTGTTGTGATTTGGTTGCAGAAGTACAACAGACCAGCTGAAAGATGATTAAACAGATCTGTGGATGGTGGTTTTGTGGGGGACCTGGGATCACTTCATGCTGTTAACTCACTGAAAGAGGATCCTTTCTATGCTAACAGAGTAAATCTATTAAATTTGGTAACACAGGTGGAAAATAGAATTTTATTTTGTACTTTCTTGGGCAGACCAGAACATCTGCACGTGGAATCTGGGCCTGAAGACAAGGCCTCCATGATTCTTGAACTTCTGCAGCTACTACCAGGAGCCAAGGTCTCAAGATGACTAGACTAGTCATGGTAATAAAATTATTTTAAATGTCTACCACATACTGCTGGACAATTGCCTCTGTCCCATAGCCTGGATGTAGCCGTTTCCATCCCAGGAGAGTGAGTGCATAACATACAAGCCCAGGGAAAACATTTTAAGTGGATGGACGAGCTGTGGTATGCATGAGAAGGTACCCACAGAACTAAGACTACACTTCTCCAGTGTGACACCTAAAGCAATTAGTAAATGGTTTAATAGATGGAACCATGTGCTAGACTTAATCAAGAGAGGCACTTCTTGTACAGAAGTCAGGACATATACCCTAACCATTACATATAGTGCTGGGCTAAAAAGTTACTTTATGACAAACAATTGAGATACTTCACTAAAATGGGAGGGGTAGAACTTCAAGGTTAGAATAAAAAATACTTCTGACAAAGAAAGCAACAGGAAACTGTTCTATCTTGTTTAATCATCAAAGAGGAATGGAAAAGTTGTCTTTCATGTACACTCATGTATGAATGAAGTAATCTCTACAGCTCTGGAGAAGGCAGAAATTTTCTGTTCTTGAGTGGACATAAATAATGTCCAGTATTGAAAGACACATGAATTCATCTGAAGAAATAATGTTTCTCACTTTAATACAAACCTGCTAAAACTAAATATACGTGTACACAGCACTTTCTGGATTTCTGATTTTTGAGGTATATTTTTGTTTTGCCATTAAGTGTACCTTAATGGATTAGGCTATACAATTTCAAAGCATTCTACAAGACTAGCTGAGTGGTAGTCAGATTACTCCACTCCCATAACAGTAACTCTGTTTTGTGGCTCACATATTCAAAAACTGTTCAAAATTTATTATACAGATAATTCACATGGACCACCTTTTCCTACCTGTTCAATGACAGTTTTCAACCACCACTGGGGACCCATGAGTGTTATGGCAGCAATTATTTTGGCATGCAGAACTCCAAGAGCCCAGTCCTAATTTTGGAAAAGTGGATGATTAGCATTAACATTTTTTCAGTAGTTTGACAACCAAAAGCTTTTAGAGCAAGTTGTTAAGATTACTTCCACATGAAAAGAGAATTATTTTTCTATTTACATAGGACATTATTTAAAATGGTGACATCTCCTGCAAACTCCTAAGAAAAAGAGGATGTTCTAAAGCTTAACTGACATTTATTAAATACTCAGCTACCTGGAACCAGGAAAATCAGCTACTACTATTAAACTGAAGCCAAATACAAAATAAAAGCATTACACTTAATTAAAGCAAGAGACTAACATTCTGGTACAAACTAATCAACACTAGTAACTTTTATCTAGAAAAAAGTTATTTTGATTTCTTAAAAAAAAAAAAAAGAAAGAAACAAGAAACTTCCTCACACAAGTCAGGAAACAAGTTGGTTTTATTCCATATTTTAAATTTTAATTGCTCACAAAACCCTGTCTCTGTTTGCTAAACAAAGCAAAGCAATGCTCTTCACAAAAGAATGTCATACCATTAAAAGGAAATTTTTTTGCTTTAGCATATACTGCAATTATATGACATGGAATTAAAAGGACACAATGTAACTACACTACATATCATGAGTCAACCCTTTTTAGATTACAGATATTTGTATATTACAGTTACATTATTACAATTCTTTCTAAAACTGGAAACAAAACAAACAAACAAACAAAAAACCAAACACATGCAAGGAAAAAAAAACCTCTTGCACTTAACCCATGAGAACTGACTGAAGAAAAATGAAACACTACTACCTCAAAATTGTATTAATGATTTGACATCTCAGCCTAAAATGGCAATGATCCTAAACCACATAAAAATACTATTCTTAGCATGTATCATTGCTGAATTAAAACTTTCTACGGAAAAAAGATTCAGCTGAACCTCTTGCTGCATAGCTGTAGCAGAAAGCTTTCAGGAAAGGCCAGACAGTGGATGTGTGTCTGCAAATACGTACATCCAGCTATGCAAATTCTGTATGTAACTTGACAATTATGCTACTTAAAAGAGCATCTGTCTGATAACTGAAATGCACAGATCCTCTTCCATCATCTCAAAGTTCATCTTTTCATACCTAAAATTCCTAAGCATATGCTTTTGGTTTAAACAGTCCTCACATGCAGACTGGCTGTCTTTTTTCTGTCACAGAGAAATATACTTATGGAAAATGCTTCAAAGCACTGAATCAACATGAAACAAGAACTCCCCTATTCCTTCTTTCTAAGTAATGCTTGAAGAGCAGAAGCAGAATGGGAGCAACTGACCTGCCAAGGATAGAAGAGAGGTGTCTGATCCAAAGGAACTCTCAAAGGTGCAACGATGACCAGTTCAAACAGAAGACCAAGCAAAAGTGGAACCACACCAGCTAGCAGTATAGCCACTATTAATGTCTTCATTATCTAGAAAAATCCCCAAACAAACCCAAGACAATATGTTTATCAGAGGATGTTTTTGTTTGAACTTCAAAATATAACTTAAACTACACAAACAGATAAAACTGAAGGAAAAAAACCCTACACGGACCTTTAATTCATACACATACAGCCCTAGAAATAATTGTTACTACATACATAGTTTTGTAATGCTGGTTTTCAAAACTGAATACTGTTTCATGACCCCTCCAGAAAAAGGCATGACTGTGCCTCCTACTGGTGTCCATACAGCTTTAAATCATGAAATCACCTAACTCTGACCAGTAGGAATACTATCCAATGTCACTTTATTACATTGAGTATTCATCTGTGTTGGAAAATTAGAGAAGAATCTACCCAAAACTGCCAATTTTCTCCCATGAAACTCAAACCTTAACTATTCATTCATTATGAAAATGAAACACTCAGAATACCATGCTAGAGTCTTTATTCTATCATTCTCTTAATTGACACACATCATCAAAAAATCAGATTTTAAAGGAACTTTTAAAAGGAACAGAGAAAAACATACACATATACATGCAAACTTATTTACGCTAATTGCTTAATAAGGTCCTATATGGCTTCTGAAACTAGAGTTAGCCTATGCGATGTGAATGTATGCTGCAAACGATTCAAACTGGCTTGAACAGGAAAATGTAGCATACATTACAGTGTAAAACCTTCAAGCAAAAATGAAACGTGTTTTGTTAGCTACTTATTCCATAATGCAGTAAAGATTTTTATTCAGACTCACCATGAGAGACCACTCTTTGACCTTCTGAAAAATCACTCTACGACCCTGTGGCATCCAGGCGACCAGGACTGTCACTGCTCGGATAGTCAGCCAGCAGACATAAAGACCACAAGCAGCTGTGTACAGTTCATGGATTTTGGCAGCCCCCGTCCAAAAAGACATTAACCATCGGCCAGCAAATACTGAAAACACAAACACTGTTAAATAGAGTAATGCTTTTTGATGTATTAAGGAAGGATGCCTATTAAGAAAACACTCATCATATTTATTGTTAAATACCAGTACTAGCCAGCATAAACCAGTACTTTTGTACTATACCCAGGAGGCACAAATGTGGGAAGCACTATGTAAATAGTTACATAGATGCTGCCAAATACATACGTAGAACTATTTTTTTTCCCTTAAAATTTCATTGAAGTAAAATGATTTGAATTACAGCAAACCAAAGCACTGAATACTGCACTCTTCAGAGCCTAAACATTAGCTTTCAGAACTTCAAAGGCAATAACAGATCAGTGCATAAACTCTGAATTTAAATCTTATGAGCAGAATTTGGGTTATTTCACTGCTTCATATAATTTTTTTATGACTTGCTGATGGAACTTCTGAAGCTTTCAGACAAAGCCAGGAAACTCATTTGCTGTATTACATTTTTTTAATAGTTTCTATACACTATACACTATTGTTTTATGTACTACTATTAAAACCATCCCGTAATTCCTAACTCTAACCATAACTCATTATGGACTTCAGGATTGTTAATACAAGTAGTTAAAAATGACATGGTACTACAGTAGCTAGATTATAAGATACAAATGAGTTTACTTTTTCTAGTGACCTGCCATGATAACACATTCAGAATGTTTAACTAAATACTGTATAAGACCTGGTTAACAAGGGTAACAAGCTATATATTTCCCTCTCTAAACAGTTAAGCTGGTGCAAGAGTTTCAATTCCCTTTTTCTCTCAAAACTACTACAGAGATTGTCTCAGCACCTGGAGCCCTGCTTTTAAAAGAAAATTATTCTACAACAAAACAAAGGAAATTACTATCTCTGTCATTTAAATACAATTTTTATCTCTACCATTTAGATTTTAGATTATTACAATTTGACAGTGTACCATTAAAAATAAGACAATATTCCACATTTCTCCTTTTAACTTTAAATGATGGTTCTGAGCCATCTGACATTGTTGAGAATAGCTACATGCCAAGTTGTTTTTAATTACGATTTTATAATAGACTTACCTGGTAAGGTAAGGCAGATAAGACTAGCAATCAGTAATGTTATGCACATGAAAACAATCAAAAGAAATATCTGAAAGAGGAAAAAGAGAAACAGTTTATATGAAAGTTTACTTAACCAACGCAAAAAAACCCCAAACAACACAGGCAGCTAAACTAGTACGTTCAAATAACAACTGATGTTTCATTGTATAGACATATCAGCAGTAAAAAACCTATCTACAGTACATATAGCACACATACAGTGTTGTCTATTTGTTTGCATCAGTTGTCACAACAGTAAAACTTAACATTTAAATACATAATGACTTTAAGTCATTATGACTTAAGACTAAGTTCTTTGTCGTTTTACACGAAAAAAATTAACTTTATTTCTGCACTGAGCAGCACAATGATGTGCAATTAACCCTGAAAGGTTTCTAGCTCTGTACATCAAATAAGCAAGACAGTGATTTTATAATAATGAAACCTTGCTGAGAAAGTTCTTCCAGATGTCCTCAGGTTTATGCGAGCAGCAGCTGGCAGCAAAGCTGGTGGCTCCTTGGTTAGGTTTACACCTTATAAGAGAAACCTGGTGTACCTGATGATATGTATTTGAATGTTTCAAAACTCATATGCTATGAAATTCTGCTTCACTGATCAAAGCCACGCAAGCAGCAAGCTTACTATGGGAAAACCAACACTTTAGCCTAATAGGCTACTGAAAGAAAGTTAAATCTGTAACATATTTTCCTTGATGAGACTTCTGGGGACAAGTTAGATCAGTCTCACCTCTAGGTTAGGATCTTCAGCACTGCTTAAAAGAAGGCAAACCTTGTGATTTTGTAGCCATTAGCCTGCATGAAGAGGGATGATTCCACAATACCCAATTACTTGCAACGTAACAGCCATATACCCTTTTTCACACTGAATACTCTTCTGGGCTAGAGATCCCAAATGACAGAAAGAAGAAAACCAGAGAAACTGACAACTGGACTGCAGGAAAAAAAAAACAACTTCTCAATGGTGCAGAACACATGCTGCGACTTGCTTGGGACCAATACTGTCTAAACAGTTACTTAGGGAATGCTGGGGAAAAGTCAGCTCATGTGGGAATAAACAACTCGTGAAGGGCTAAAACTGATATGAAGCTTTTGAATGCCACACGCACTGCTTCTTGGATAAGTGGGCTAGAGAACGTAGAAGAGGAAGAGAAACTCTTGACTTGGACCTAAACAATGCACAGGCATAGTCACTCATATCACAGAAGTACGGACAGTGACTGTAATAAGTTCACTCAAAAATCTTGCAAGGACAGCCCTCCTCTCTCCAAAATCCACCACAATAATACTATTTTTAAACAGTGAACTAGCTAAAATGAGGACATTCATGAAAATAATATTGAAAGTAGGAGTCAAAGGGAAAAATGCTCACAGGAGATACATTTAGATATACTGAAGTGAAGGTCTAGCACAAACTCAAAGAGTAATCATAAGACTTTATGAAAGAAAGAAAGAAAAAACGTGTCCCCAAAATTGTCACAGTAAGCAGCAAAATAAAAATGGCTCCCAGAAGATATTTTCAGAAGTTGGAAATAAAACCAGAGTGGAGAAAAAACCCAAATGAGTGAACATGGGTGAGTGAAATCCAAAACTATAGTAGGACAAGTCAAAAGGGATTTTAGACTTAACATACCATATCTTGAGATTAACAGTCTGTACTTAAATTAAAAATAACCCATTTTACATGCTTATTTATAACTAACATCAGGATCAGTTCTCACTGCTTAAAGTGTCTAGACAGAGGTAAGGCAGACCAGAAAACAGTCTTTGACAGATGAATATGAAGCTACTTAATTATCATCACCAGTTCAAAGGTCAGCACCCCAAATTATTGAAAGCTTATACTATATAAAGGCTTGACAGGGGGAGACTATTTTCATCACGTCCTTATCCAGAGTCACCCACAAAAATAGCTCATTCAGAGGTAACACTGGAAAGGATCTAAATGAGGCCCAAGGTTAACACACCCCTTCCCTGAAAGTATCATGTCAACATTGCAAGTACTATACATTGAGAATCCACATGTAATTACCTCCTTAGCAACTAAACACAGAACTAATTTCAATTAACCTGTCATCCCAGCAACTTCATAAGAGCTTGGCTCAGTCTAAGTGAAAATATGACAAATACAATATTGTCTTTAAAAATAACACTATAAAGTTTTACCTGAACTTTTAAATGTGTTTAACTAATGCCTTCTGCTTATTACCTCAGCTTTCAGCTGGAGCAGTTTCCTGCTCCAGCTCATCGTTTGCATGTTCTAACACAGGCATTCATGCTAAGAAGGGAAGAAAGGAGCAACTGCCATGGAAAGAAGACCGGCACCACTCTTTTTTAGCAGTAAGGGCATACTGATGCTAGATTTAACTGGTTTCAGTCACAGCATGCTGTGACTTCCTGTTATGACCAAACTGAGGTAGCAGCAGATGCTACGATAGGGGCAAATTCATTCTGTTTCCCCAGCCTTTTCATCCCTGAGCTACTTCCTCCCACTGTTTCCTCTGCAACAGTGTTGTAGCTCATGCATTTAAAGGGTAAAAACCGTAGTGGAGGGAATTAACTCTGCTTCCCTGCCCCCTCAGAAGTCCTGACCTTGAACACTCAGAAGCTCAACTGTGGTGAAGTCCTAAAATACTTTCAAATTTCTTTCATTTCTAGTAGGTTGAAATTTCTATGAAAAGAAGCGCTTAGTTTTGAACTTCGTTATGAGAATTCTGTTAGATTCAGCATTTTAAGGAATATCACCTTTCTATGTTTCATACAGATGCAGCAGAAATGATTTGTTAATAATAAAAAAGTTTAAAATACACTTCAGGTAAAAGGCCAAAGTATTCCCTCTTAAAACAAACACCTTGTTAGAGACACTCATGAACTACCTGTTTGCTGGGAGGCCATTACATTTCTCTCCATTACTAACCATTAGGAAAATAAATTGTGAACTAATACATAATATACAACATGTAAGGGGTCTATACATAAAATGGTAATTGAAGGCCTTAAGTTATAGGCTGAAAAAAGCTGTATGTCTACTTTTCTGAAAGATGCGAACTTTACCCAAAACGCACCCCACCACCTGAGTTCTGATAACATGTGGGCCAAATCTCTCTTACAAAAATAACTATACCAAAT
This sequence comes from Chloroceryle aenea, assembly GCA_013399075.1. Lineage (NCBI taxonomy): Eukaryota > Metazoa > Chordata > Aves > Coraciiformes > Cerylidae > Chloroceryle > Chloroceryle aenea. The sequence goes on along the minus strand of VWZY01001285.1, from coordinate 83,251 downwards.
TTCCAAATGGCTTTCCCTTTCCTCATAAGGCATTAAATACACCTACCCTGAGTGGGAATTTTGAAGGCCTACGATAAGGCTGGAAACCCACAGGTCCTCCTTGTTGCAGTATGGCTTGATGGGCTGCGTGAAGACCTTCTCCGACAACTGGAATGGCGTTATTATTGCGAGCATGATGGTTATTAGGCTGCTGGTTTACATTGTTTTCATTCTCTTCCTGGTCACCAAGCAGATAAGAATGGAGATCCCTGTAACAATCAAATTTCAGTTTTGTTTGTTTGATATGAATGAGACACTTACAAAAAGATAGGCCTACTCCAAATGAGTACAAGTGTTACAAAACTTATACAGGAGGTCTACTTATACTTACAGTATATACTGGCAGAATCTTGATAAAGTAAACCATTTTCTGGTAACGTACTCAATGTCATACTAAACACATACTAAACAAGAAAAATGCTAGTGTGGATGCAGATTAGAACAGTGGGAATACAGCCACAAAGAAATACCTCTGCTTTAAAAACAGCATCAGGTATTAAAGTTCTTGTGCATATAAAAGGAAAATTGCATTGGTGTTTCAGTTTGCCTATGTAGGCATCTCAACTGACAGCTTTTACTTTACTGCTACTAAGCTCTATTGGAAAGGATTGCCTTCAAACCCGAACTGTACATGAAGAGTACTGTAATACAGTACTCTACAGACATGTTTGCTACAGATATGTTTTCAAAAGTGCAGTGTCTTTCAAGGAGATTCTAAATTGTTCAAAGTCTGTTCACAGCTAAGAACATCAATCCTAGAAATGGTCTATCTAGTTTAAAAAAGTATTCCATTGGTATTTCCTGCATGCATCATTAGCAAACGGATATTTGAGTGATTTAAAAAAAAAATCTAATCCCAATATTAACATGTTGAAGTTATTCTTCCACAGCTTTAGCAGAATATTTATTAGCCGTAAGATGCATGCAGATATGGTGTTGGCAGGCAATGGAAATATTTTCACCATAGTCTGCTTTTTAAGAAAAGCAGAGGAAAAGACTTTCATCTTTGCTTGACTGAAAATGGTGAAGAAATATATCACATTTGTTCTTAAGAGCTGCAACAGTGAAGAAAGCAAAGACATGTCTATCATCTCTGAAATTACAGTGTCATACTTAAAAACTATCAAACCATGCACAAATTCATTAAAAATCCCCAAACTTTCAAAAATGCAAATGAAGAGAACCAGAGTGGAGAGAGTCCTTACGAGAAGCTAAAATAAATGCTTTGGATTGCAGTGAAAGAAAAAAGTCTTTCATTTTCTCAGAGTCTCAGGCATAACTTAGCAAAGAATACATCTTCATCCTGATGGCGCTGCATTGGTACAACTCACAATGAGCAAAATGTGGTAGGAGAATGCCAGTATACTTTGAAGTTAAATTTAAAACTTTATAGAAACAAAAAATCAATTTTTTTTCTTTTTTTGACTCCTTTGACAAAGATCAGATCAACTAAAATATAATTTCAAGTGCTGGAACTCTGCCTGGCAGTCTTAATTAAAGAACTTCACTTTGTACAATCATTTACTTTAGCTGACAAAGATATAATTTTAGCTGTAAAATCCACAATTTAAAAAGTTATTCACTTCTTCAGCTTAATGTTCTAAGTAATTGTTCTTTTTATTTTTTCTTTTATTCCCCCCATTCTTATAATAAGAATTGCAAGGTGTTCACATTAATTTTACTTAGATGACTTCTGGAAATACTTTGCCGACACTTACCTCTCATTTCTCTATATAATAGGAAGTTAACAAGCTATTAGTTATACCTTTATAGATTTATTGTCTTTACTAAGCAAATGTGGTAATAACGTACCAGAAAAATTACTTGTCAAAGCCTAGTCCAGAAGTAGGTACAACTAACACTTAAAGAAGGTACTCCCATAGGAAATCACTATAGAAGTTTCTCATCACATATTTATCTCTAAAATAGCTACTAACGCTACTTGTTACAAGAATTCTCTTGAAATCATTCTGTTTTCATGTTAAAAGGCTAATCTGGACACAATCATTGTAGCTGACTTTGGCTTTCTGTACTTACAGCAAGTATCCAGCAGTAACTGTCCATGCTCGTACAAGACCTTTCAACCACTGTCTTGTATGTCCTTGTTCTAGCAAAGCTGGAAGCACCACCTGCAGCAAAAGGAGCTCTAGGGAAAGTTCACTTACTGGAGCATCACTAGAAACAACAGGAAGAGCGGGAAGTCAAACATAATGAAAATTCTGAATACTAAACTTTTATGGTGAATCATATTAACACTACCACAATAAAAAAATAAATATATAGTGGATGTCAACAGGAAGAATTCTTGAGTTTTTGCGGACACCTTTCCTTATATACTACTCTCAACAGAAGTTCATGAGTGTTTATGCACTTAGACATACAAGAAATGTAAGAAAAAATGTTGAGAAAAACTACATCTCATATATGCTCTTGCTTCTATCATTGTTGTTTCAATTATTATTTAGAAAGAGATACATAATGCTACAACCAATAAAAGGCAGTTACAGATATTCTTTCATTTCTGAAGTAATGATAATCAGGAATGGGTGTGAAAAACATGATGTCAACTTCACTATCAAAAAGTTGAGGGGGAAAGTGTTTTGAAGCTGAAGGAGAAAAACAAATATTTATAGTTACAAAAGTAATACAAATGCCTTTTTTTCTTAGCGGCTTTTTTCTCTGACAAATTGAATGATGTATCTACATCCTTTACCTTTTTACCTTATTAGAACAGTGAAGTTTAGATTAAATTGAAAAGAAACAAAGCATACCAAACAATGACACATTAATGCTCAAAGAGCACAAATACACAATCTTCTAGTGAGACTGTAAAGACACTGTTTTTATATTAATTACTTACCTGTAGAGCATAACATTATATGGAAGAAAGTTAGGCAGGAGATACTTTATAATGCGTATAGGAAGCCAGAGCATGAGCAGTACAATTGATCCAAAGACAATCTGAAATAGTTAAACAAAGTTAGTCCGAATGCAGAAACAGCCAAATCTGGTTTCCCACCCATCTCTCTGACATGTTTTCTGTGTGTGGTGGGTTAGCCACAGCCTACAGTCAAACATTTACCTAGCTGCTCACTCAGTCCCCTCTCTGGCTGAATGGGGAGAAAATAGAAGTAAGGCAAGAAGACTCGTGCATTGAGATACTGACAGTTTAATAAAGAAAGCAAAAGCTATGCAAGCAAAACAAAATGTGGAATTCAGTCACTACTTCCTATTAGCAGGCAGATGATCAGCACTTTCCTGTAAAGCAGGGCCTCAGCACATAGTTAACAGTTGCTGAGGAGGACAAATCACCCTGATCATGAACATCCCCCTCCCTGCCTACTCCTTTCCCACACTTGTACTACTGAGTATGATGTCATATGGTATGGAATGCCCTTTTGGTCAGTTGCCCCAGCGGTCCCAAGCCCCAGCTTATTTGCTGGAGAGGTGAAGGAGGAGTTCAGTGCAGGAACAATGAAAAGCCTTGATGCCTTGCAACCGCTGTTCAGCCACAGCCAAAATGCTTCTCTCTTAGCAACATTGTTTCATCCACTAACCCAAAACATAGGAGGACATGGGCTACTGCGAGGAACTTTAACTCCCTCCCAAGCAAACCAGTGCAGTATGATGCCTGTGCCAAATAGGACTGCAGATGAATAAGCACTGACTGGCCAGCTGACAACATAATGTCAGACAGTTCCACCTTCCTCCGCCTTTCCTAGCACTAGGATTACTAATTTTGGATTCATCTCTTTTCTTAGTTGATGAGTTTTCAAACAACTTGTAAAACTCTCAAAGGATTTCACAGTTTCTATTTCCACACATTTTAAATTGTCTGAAAGATCAAAATTTAGTAGGGGAGATCACGTGTCTGAAAGACCATGCTCTTCTATAAATCCTGTTTCCTTAAGGAATCAGATCAAAAAAATCAATTACATTTTAAACTTATTCTTACATTTCATACAAATGTACCACTAGAAGACAAAAAAAAAGAAAACGAGAAAAAAAAGAAAAAAGTGTTTAAATATATAAAAGAGAGAAATCAAATCTAATTCTTGAAACTTGATAGTTTATGTTCTACACAAGAAATTTCTCAAAGAAACACATCTTGAAAAGTGTCACTTGTTTTTTGAAATAGTAAACTGTAAATGATCACTATTCTGGGTCTTACAACATGAGACTGGTAAAAAAACTGAATTAATTAGCTAAGCAAATCAATAGTTGATGTTCAAAAAACCACCGGTTCCGACACAGCCCGAGAACATATCCTTAAGACCTTTAGTAACAAGCAAAATCTCAGCTTATAATTGAGACACTTGCTATAACACAAATTTTCAGGCAGCTAAAGCATTATGAAAATAAAAAAAGGGAAAATCCTCTGAAAGATGGACAGGTCAGCTCCTCTCAGGTACCGAAGGGCTCTCTAATAGAGCAAACATCTCTCTATGATCTTTCACTGCTCAAAGCACTTCAGGTGTATTAATACAGTATGTCAAATAATACAGTATGTCAAATAATAATGTATCTGGTGTATCTGTTTTCACAGTTGAAATGAACATTTATGCCAAGGGCAACCTGAGATTCTTCCCGTACTGCATGCTAGGCAAACTTCAGATAAGCACACAAAAGGAAAAACCTTAATTTTTTTCAATATCTTACAGCAATAATCTGGAAACAGACACCACTGTCTAGATGAGAAGTTTTAGATGAGATCATGCTAACAAGTTACTTTACCCCTGATACACTACTTCAGCCAAATTGGATGCATCATGCTTACTGCAGTAACTATGAAAGAGTTATGTTTATTGTTATGGATATTGCAGGTCACATTTGTCTGAATACACAAACATTTCCTATGAACAACCATTCCTTCTCCTGCATACAGAGAAGATATGCAGAAAAAAATTGTTTTAGGCAGGGACCTCTAAAAGTAAACTAAATCAACCTGCTCTGAGCAGACCTAGTTGACATCAAGTCATTCAGAACCATATCCAGTTGAGTTTTGAGAACCTCAAGACATAGATTCTCTTGGCAGAAATGGAGAAAACATTTTTCCTTAAATATGTGCTAGCATATATGATAGCTAGGGTATGAAATATTCTTTCCAAATGAAGAATTTTTTGAAAAAAATCCTTACCACTGATAATATAAACCTCCTGAGATGTCTATAAATGGGCAAGTGAATCATTTCCTGCACAGGATTGAAGTCTGGATCATTCAAATTCCTGAGAAACCATAAGACACCAGGTCTCAATACCTGAAGTGGGAAAGAGAAAACAATACGTGACGAGAAAATTAAATTGTATTGGTTTTCATTTTGGATAAACTAAATAAGTTTTAAACATAACAGTAGAATTTGTGAATGAGCTTCAACAAAATGATAAAGAAGTAGAACAAAGGAAACATTACCAAAGATAAATAGAAAAGCAATAACCAATTACAAGCTTAATTTTCAAATACTAATCAATCTTAACTAAAATACATTTAAATTTCATTTGAAGACAACACCCATATTTAAAGACAGCAGACTCAAAATCTGCAAGTATACTCTCAGTCATCATTTTTGACTGCAGTAAGTACCAGTGTGGTCCTTTTTACTTAAGACTTACCTCTCTCAGTAAAAGAATGAAGGATGCAAAATAAAAGACGTACACCATTCCAACTAACCAGTGCAGAAACATTGTGGTACCTGGCGCAGACTGAAAGCTCAATTCTCTATCTTTCAAAGTGGCATCAAACATCTCCTAGAAGGTAAGTAGTAAACAAATATGAATAAAGTTTGGCAAACCTCCACAGTTACTCATTTTGTTCACCCTGGTTCATCTATAATACTAGGCATTTAACTGTCTGCTCTGTGGTAACACAAATATTTATAGCATTTATTAAAAAAAAAAAAGGAATCATTTACAATAAGAACAGCAACTAAAGATCAATTTCTGATCAATTTCTTCTGACAGAAAGAAGAAAGAAGTCAAGTCAAACAATAACATAAGCTACATAAGTTATAATTCAGTTCAAACAAAGTTGTACTTCCATGGAAACAAAATACTTACCCCCTTAAGTAAAATTCTATTTCTACTAAGAATAAAGGAAATTAATTTTCTGTTTGAAATGAATCATTTTTTTTTCAGGACAGAAAATACTCTCCTCAATTACAAGCAAAGACATCATAGCATGTATCTTGTTCAAAACGGGAAGACTGGACGATTATGAAAATACAAACTTATTACCAATTCATGTAAGATGGCTACACAAAGAAATTTATTCAGTACACAAGTTTGCCTGTAAGTAAGCTCATTATCACAGTGGTCTTGTAAAAGCAGTAAGAAGGATTAGGATCTTATTACTTTAATAATAGCATGGTAATTTGCATTTAGTAACATAATGCAAAACAAAATTAGCATTAAGCAGTACCTAAAAAACCCTTTCCCTCTGGAAACACTGCCTTTATAAAAACAGAAGAGTGCTGTCAGACTGGTATCAGCAACACTCTTCTGATTAGAACTTTTGTTCCTTTATAAATACTTTTTAACAAAGTATTTTATCCCATATATTTCCAGTCTTACCAAAGAGCATATATCCAGCCACCAGCCACAGATGAGAGGAAACACACCAATTTCAACCACTACTAACAAGGAAACCTTTAGGAAAAAAGAGAAAAGAACATCTCACTAGTTCAACAGAAATTGCTAAGAAAATTATAATGTAAGTTTAAATTAAGATGGTTGTTTGCTGAACACACACAAATGGGATTACCTTGACAACAATATAACACACTCCTAATAAACGACGTGACCGCTGGAACTTAACAAGTGCAGCCAAACCCTGAAGAGTTTTGTCAAGAAAATATTACTTTAAAACATAATTTGATTAATGTGAAACACTGTATTATTTGGCTTTTAGCAACAGGAAATTTTATAAAAGAAAAGTGAAACAGGCAGTATTTTATCAGGGTTCTATTTTCAAAATTGGCTGTGACTCTGGAAGTCACAATCTGATGTGCTGCATAACCCCCCTAAACATGCATCTAAAATAAATGAATAAAGAAATAAATAATATTACCATGCTTCTTACATTAAGCATCAAAAAAGTTGTTCTCAAGAAAGAGAGCTGCTTTTGAAAACGTCTGCTGTGAGCAAGCAAGTTTCAAAACTTAAGGTCTACCTTAAATGGCAGCTTTCCTTTTTATGCAGTCTGAAACAAATTCTGACCTTTTCTGAGAAAAGCTGGATGCATATTACAGTTTGGGGGGTTTAGTTTTACTTTTTTTTTTTTAGAAGTCAAAACAGAGACACGTCAATCAACTGGTTTACAACATATACACTGCACATGGGTACAGTGCAGTCTAAAGTTGATGCTAGCATTGTGTACTCTTGAGCAGGAAACTGCTTACAAACATTTATTCTTTCAAATTGAAGCTGGCATAGTACCTCTAAAAACAAGCAGCTAGAATGCAGATTTTTTTTTTTTTTTTTACTTGTGACTAAATGCTTCTGCCTTTCAGGACTCCCAGATTTCTCTGTAATAAGGAGGATTATTATCCAAAAGAAATCTGTGCTGAAAACTCTCAGTGGTTCAGAGACATAAAAGAGAAACTAAAACAATCCACACTCTAAAGATCTGTCGGGATCAAAAAGTTGTGAGTAGATTTCTCATTGTACTCTGTGTATTTTCATAATCCCCTTTCTCAGTCAGCTTACCCACAGCAATACAGTGAAGAAAAACAGGACAGTGAGGAAAAAATGGTTCTACACATCTTCTCAGTTCTTCAAAATTTAAGTTGGAGGCTTATAAGCAAACATAAAAGCCTATGATTTTGTGGTGTTAAACATCTGCAAGTGTTCTGAAGAATGCAGTTGCACTGACAACTTCTAAATATCCAAGAGAACAGAAGAGAGCTTTTATTCTAACTTCTTTTAAAAGAGTGGAGCAAAATGGTAAATTAACTGCATCTCCATCATATCTGCGCCTCCTCAAAATATACCCAGAAAAACGATTTACATGTAGATTCTGAACCAGATAACTACTGACAAAAGGATACATGACAAACAATTAGAGTCACTGCTAGCAGAACATATCCAACTATAGTTGTAATAAGGCCTTCAAAGTGAGATGCTTGAACCTGAAGGGGAAGAAATAAAAGGGAAAGTTTATCAGTCTCTTAAAAGATTGCATCTCCTTTTCATGTCATTACAATAAAATCCAAATCTTAGCTCTTCGAGAAGAATGACAAGTTTCTTTATTTTTTATTTATTTTAATAATCCCCATCAACAGTAGAAAATCTTTACAGTTACTGGAAAACTTTAACTGCTTTCTTCCAACAGAAATGACCTCTACATATGAAAGACAAAGTGCTATCTTACACTACCTTGCTACCTCCTAGCTTTCACCACCTATTATCATCAACTAAGAAAATGACTCAGTACACAAATTAAAACCGTATATAAGGAACAAGAGGCTGTTAAAAAGAAAACAAAAATATGCTCTTTTTTTGTTAAATTAGGAAATCTCACTTGAAATGTAAATAATGGAGGAAGTGGAAAACAGTGAGAGAACATTTTTAATCATAGATTAAAAAAGGCTTGAGGAAGAAAAATTAGACACTCCAAATTATGTTTGAAATAAGTAAAACCAGAAGGATTGCAGCAAAAATAGTGCGGTTAAACAAACAGTGGCAATTTTTTAATTTTGAAATTAAAACCAGTACTTACATATTCCTCAAAGCCCACGCCAACAATGGAGAAGTGACCAATGTGGTACGGACAAAATGCTGCATAATGTAGGCACAAAGAAAGGGAAAAAAGGCCATGAAAACTGTTAGATGGAGGCTTATTTGCAGGATGTGTGTTGTAACATGGTAATTATTCTTAATTAATTTCTGTGAAAATATTTGCATTTTATATCTGTAATTTTACAAACACTGAAAATCAAATCAGAATACACACTGAATGACCACAAGCATATACAACTACACAGAGTAAGAGAACAGTCTTTCCCTCCTTAGTTCATTTTTCTGTGTGTAAACAAATGCAGTTTGTCAGTCTTACACACTAGGGTAGTATTGGTCCAATAGTCTGCCCTAGAAACCTGTTCTGTATATTCACTTTCTTATCCACTAAAAGACTGATCTGATTTTTCTCTCCTTTATTTACCATATGATCAATATGTAAAAAAAAACCAACCAACAACTGAAAAACAATAAACTAGGAAAAGATGTAGCAGGACTTGTATTACTCTAATCAATAATCAGAAAGTTTTGCGTCCCTTTTAGAGAAATCAGTAGATACTGGGAATAGCAAGAACGCAAAAGATCAAGGGAAGACTTGAGCTCTTCTTGTCCAATAACAACAGGAGAAAGAAAAGTGATATGGGAAAAAAACAAACCCACAAAGAAACAACAAAACAATGCAAAACCCCACACTCTACTCCTGTAAACAGACTCATGACTGAAGTCGTATCTTTATAACAGAGTTTTGTGAGATCGTAGTGCACAGTTTAGCATGGTTTTTAAGTAAGAATTTCTAATAGATCTCTTTTACTAAAAAGCATGAAGGGCTACAAACTCCTCTGTGAGCGCTAAAGTGAGCTACAGAAAATATTAATTAAGTTTAAGTAACTTAATTCTGGACCAGTAGTTAAGGTTCCAACTGCTTTCCTTCTCTTTCATCTCTAGCAAGTACCTCCTTTGACATTTGAACTCACCAGTCCCGTAATTACAAATAACTGAAGATCTGTCAGTTGTAAATCAGGCAGTATTAATTAATGGGCAAGATACTAAAAACAGGGGTGAGAGGTATGAATTAAAGGTCCAGATCTCCTGTTCATCTGGGCAAAAGTCATTCCCCTTCTCTTCTCCACTTGTTAGTTTTCCACTTTTGAAGGCATGCTTAGAGTTATTGAAAACACATCTATGGGACAACCTCATTGTTCTTATTACTCACTTATTTAATTTAAATGAAGGATTTAGAAATGCTTTAGTTATTATTTACCTATTAAAAAAAGCTTAAGTTTTATAGCAGCTAAAAAAAATAAGCAACTTTCAAGAACTACAGATTAAAATAGACTAATTATCAGAAAGAAAGAATTCAACTATTTTCCAGCTCTTGTAAGAACAGTTGGTTTGGGCCATCCAAAAAACTTCTCTCAGTGGTGAAATAGGCGAAATTGAGGCACACAGAAGAGCTGGCATTTTACCCTTTTATTTTAGGGTTCAAACGATTGAGACATATACACCAACAGATTGAGGATTTTTTTATTTTTCCCTTTTTTTTAAGCTGTGACAAATTTATATCCGAGAAATTTTCCTAGCATGTATGCTTCTAGTACAAGCATACATGGAATCAGAACATGGAAACACTCCTATCTTGTACTAGAAATAGCCTTGCAAATGTTTAAAGTTGCAGTTCAGCTTCAGCATCTACAAGGAAGGAGAAGTGAAAATGAAGTAAAATACATTACTAATGAGAACTTTATATTTTCTAAAACTTAAGTTCCAAAGTTGTGTGAAATAAGGAAAGTTGTTCTGCAGTAATTCTGGACACAAAATGAAAGTATATTTGACAATTCCACACATTCAGCTTCATTCTTGCATGCCCCAACCCCATCCCAATTTTGAGCTCAAAAAAAATGGATTCTTGATGGAAAAAGTAACTTATTTAGCAAAAAATATAAAAAGGAAAAATTAATGTCCTAGACATTCCTGACAGTACCACCGTTGCTCATAAAATAAATTGCAGAAGATTCCCCCTTTAACAGTATTCCATAGAAATACTATTTTCTGTGCTTTGGTTGACATTATTAAGCTTTTGGTAGATTTCTTGTTTTAAACCTGTTCACTTAAAGAAATTAAAATGACAAAACTAGAAGCAATAAAGATTTACTATCATATTCCCAGTTTGTTTGTGGTTCCATTTTTAGGTGTCACAAATTCATTTATTCTGAGGGAACAGCCCTAAAATTAACCTGCATTATCACTTCACAATAAGGATCTTTTTAAATCCTAAGAGCAAACGATACTTACCAAACACGAGTATAAACAACGTATTTAAAGATACCACCCAAAAGACATGCTCCTGCAAGGGGTATAGGGGAAGGAGAGGAAGACAAGGAAACAGTACATAAATACCAGTCATTTAAATAAGTGACTTTGCTTTTGTATCTAAACTTCTTATTTCAATTGCTTATCATGTTAGAGACAAGAAATTTATTCTAACACAGACCAAATCATGCAGAACATACCATGAAATCATCTGTTTACATTCATGGATATTTACCTAGTTAAGAGCACTTATATTTGCTTTAACACTCATTTTGTAAAAATAAGCTGTTATTTTAAAATTAATATAAATAGTTCCACCCTTAAATATAATTACATGGAATGTATATAGATATTGGTCTTACAAATGAGAAAATGTTAATCTCAACTTTTAACTAGTAGGCTTTGTCATAAGAAACCTGTTAAGAAAACTGACAGTGCTCACCCTAGGAATGACACCATGCATTACTTTTAGCTAAGATGTGAGGTCAGCCACAAATACACTGGAATTTTAATTCTTTTGATATTAATGTTTAAAGTCAATTACTAGTGACATAATAAGCTACATTAAAGATGAGACATTAAAATATCAAGACATTTTATTTCAGATGAGACATTTATCCACTACACTACCTAATAAACACATTTATATTTAAGAATTATATTTCTTACACAAAAAAAAGTAAAATTTATACTGCTGTAAGAGAGCACAGAGCTTTTTTTCCCTTTAAATATATAAATTACTTCTCTTTTTAAAGTAAGTGATCAGGCAGATGATACCAATGAATGTAGTTGTGATGTGTTAAAGTTTTGCTGCCATCTGTGCTCCCTCTCCCCTGATTTTGAAGTCAGAGTTAGACATCTCCAAGTCAGGTAGTATGGACAGCAGAGTGTCCTTCAAATTAACTATAACAAAGCCCAGTAGAAGATGATAGATATATATAAGAGTTCTTCAAGGAGATAAGATAATCAACACGAGTTCACCCACACACAAGCGGTAAAAAGCCAGTAGCCTTTTTAGGAATGCTTTGCTATATTACTGTAATCACAGAAATTTTTGGAACATATCCATGTGATACCTGCTCTACAAGACACCTTGACTATTGTGAGGATGTAAAAAAAAAAAAAAATTATATTGATAGCAATTAATATTCAAGAAAGGAAAAATTCTAGGGAGGAACAAATAAAAAGAAACCCAAAACCTCAAAGTCAAGAAACATAACTGAAGATCTTAAATTTTAAATTCTAGTTCACACTAAAAATTCAGCAGTGGCATTCTGGTGGTATTAGGGCAAATAAAAGAAGTCTGAAGAGGATACTCTTTTAATGATAACAAAGAGCAAAACTTAAGGCTAGAAAAGATATGTATTTTCAGTGTATGCTTTTTTCAAGTGTCTAATTCTTTTTTTACAGTAGAGTATGTGATCCAAAGTTACCTGTCTTAAGAAATTCCACTTCTATGTTACATACATACAACTCTGTGAACTAAAAAAGACAGTTTGCTTGAACATGACATCTTATGAAAGTCTCTTTAAAGAACATATATTATTCTATTTGAAGTCTTTATTTTCATATAACTTTTAAAAAATACAGTTTACTTAAAAAAAAAGCCTTCTACTTGAAATGAAGGATTTCACTTACTAAAAAAACCAGAGATCCATCAAGTCCAAGCATCTGTGAAGATAAGAAAGTTATTTTTTTCTGATGAGTACACAGAATTAAGCAACACACATCTACAATAATCCTCCTAGAAACCTCTTTCACACCAACTTTTAATATCCAATATGGTCAAAGGCTTTTTTTACTGATCCACCAGCAGAACCTGGACATTAAATTCTTAAAGAGAAAGACAGAAAGATAAAACCAGGTGCAACTGTAAACTCAGTTGATCAAAGGCTGTGATACACATGTGGAATATCTTCATGCACATGTATTTATATACGGCAAACCAAACATAATCCAAGGCTGACATCATCATAGGTGTCTGTTACAGACTGCCCTACCAGGATAACGAAGGGGATGAATTATTCTACCAGCAGCTGGCGGATGTCTCAAAATTGTCAGCCCTTGTCCTTGTGGGTGACTTTAACCTGCCAGATATCTGCTGGGAGCTTAATACTGCAGAGAAGAGGCAATCTAGGAATTTCCTGGAGTGTATAGAGGACAATTTCCTTCATCAACTGGTAAATGAACCTACCAGGGGTAAGGCCCCCCTAGACCTGCTGTTTACAAACAGAGAGGGGCTGGTTGAAGTGGTTGAAGGCCGCCTAGGAAATAG